>CM039504.1:20141125-20558868 GCA_022432975.1 Begonia masoniana
CGAAACCCCTTGACCGCACAATCCTTCCTTTAAACCACATAATGAAGGAAGAAATATGAAGAGGAAAGGAATGATGAATGGAGCATGTCTACGAATGATGAGTTATGACAAAATGAGAAGAGATACGCTTATGAAATGATGATAAGATAAGTACATGAAAAGAAAAGACTTACTGAGCATGTTTTTCTCAAAGTTATGCATTCATGAACTCATCATAGTTTGCATTTTTTTTTTTTTTTTTTTTTTTTTTTTTTTTTTTTTTTTTTTTTTTTTTGGATTACTAATGCCCCGGTAGTGTTTACGGATTTGATGAACCGTGTCTTCAAGGAGTATCTGGACAAGTTCGTGGTGGTTTTCATCGACGATATCTTGATTTATTCTAAGACGAAGGAAGAGCAAAAGGAACATCTACGGATTGTTTTGCAGATTCTGAGTCAACGCCAGCTATATCCAAAGTTCTCTAAATGCGAGTTTGGCTGGATAGGGTTAGTTTTCTTGGCCATATCATATCACAGGATGGAGTTCTGTGGATCCGAGCAAGATTCAGGTGGTCAGAGATTGGTCGTAGCCGAAGAACGTACGTGAGGTCCGTGGATTTCTCGGATTAGCTGGTTATTATCGAAAGTTTATAGAGGGATTTTCGAAGATTGCAGTTCCTCTTTCATGTTTGACTAGGAAGAACGAGAATTTCGTATGGTCAGCTGCTTGTGACGACAGTTTTATGGAGTTAAAGCGGAGATGACCACCGCTCCAGTATTGACGCTACCTGTTGAGGGTGACAAGTTCAGTATTTATTGTGATGCGTCTGGAGTGGGACTCGGTTGTGTATTGATGCAGGAGGGGAGAGTTATTGCTTATGCTTCTCGGTAGTTGAAGCCGTACGAGCAGAATTACCCTACGCACGACCTTGAGTTAGCAGCTGTGGTCTTCGCACTGAAGATATGGAGACATTATTTATATGGGCAGCAGTGCGAGATATTTTCTGACCACAAGAGCTTGAAGTATTTATTTACGCAGAAGGAGCTGAATATGCGACAGAGACGGTGGCTTAAGTTCGTCAAAGATTATGATTTTGATATCAAGTACCATCCAGGAAAGGCGAACAAGGTTGCTGATGCTTTGAGTAGAGTGCCTTCTATGAGTCAACCTTCACTAGCAGTGATGTCAGTCACACTGCGGTCTGAGATTGAGAGGTTCGATGTGGAGATAGTGGCAGAGTTGTCCAGTATGCTCACCAACATTTCTCTCAGGCCGACCATTCTGGATAGAATACGCGAAGCTCAGCAGAATGATACGGAGTGTGAGGAGCTTCGATTGAGTATGACATTGGGAGACTCGTTGGATTTCCATTTATCGGATGATGGTATTCTGAAGTTCAGGCATAGGTGGTACGTGCCTAACGACGAGGATCTGAAGAAGGAGATATTGGCCGAGGCACATTCTTCGGCATATTCTGTGCACCCGGGAAGTACCAAGATGTATCGGGATTTAAAGCAAAACTATTGGTGGCCAAATATGAAGAGAGAGGTCGCCAAGTACGTTGAAACTTGTCTAGTCTGTCAACAGGTAAAGGCAGAGCACCAGAGACCGGCCGGAACGTTATTGCCACTGCCGATTCTGGAGTGGAAGTGGGAGCAGATCTCCATGGATTTCATTGTGGGGCTCCCGAGGACGACGAAGGGCCATGATGGTGTTTGGGTGATCGTGGACCGATTGACAAAGTCGGCCCATTCCTTATCTGTGAAGATGACATCTTCTATGCACCAGCTTGCCGAGCTTTACGTGCAGGAGATTGTTAGACTACATGGAGTGCCAGTTTCTATTTTCTCAGATCGTGATCTGAGATTTACTTCGAAGTTCTGGAAGAGCCTGCATAAAGCTATGAGGACTCAACTTAATTTCAGCACAGCATTTCATCCTCAGACTGATGGTCAGACAGAGAGGACGAATCAGATTTTGGAGGATATGCTCAGAGCGTGTGTGCTGGAGTTTCAGGGATCGTGGAGCAGGTACTTGCCACTGATCGAGTTCTCCTATAACAATAGCGTCCAGGCTACCATCGGTATGGCTCCGTATGAAGCCTTATATGGTCGAAAGTGTAGATCTTCGTTGTATTGGGACGAGGTTGGCGAGGCTAGCATTGTTGGTCCAGAGATTCTGCAGCAAACGGCAGAGAAAATTGCCGTTATCAGACATCGTATAGAGGTAGCTCAGAGCAGACAAAGAGCTATGCTGACACGAGACGGAGAGAGCTAGAGTTCGAAGAAGGTGACGAGGTTTATCTTAAAGTTTCTCCGTTTAAAGGTGTTGCGAGATTTGGAAGGAGGGGCAAGTTAAACCCTCGTTATGTGGGGCCCTTTCCTATTCTGAAGAGGATCGGGAAGTTGGCGTATAGACTACAGCTTCCGGCTTCTATGGAGGGTATCCACGACGTATTTCATGTGTCCATGCTTCGGAAGTGTTTGCGTGATCTATCACATGCCGTGGAGGCAACATAGATCGATGTACAGCCTACCTTGGCTTATGAGGAGAGGCCGGTACGTATTTTGGAGTCTTCCATCAAAGTTTTGCGCAATAAAGAGATTCTGCTAGTCAAAGTCCTATGGCGGAACCACGAGGTGGAAGAGGCTACTTGGGAGCGACAGCAGAATATGATGGCTAAGTATCCTGAGTTGTTTGTATGATTTAATTTTGTTGACAAAATTCTAAATAAGGTGGATGGAATGTAATACCCGGTTTTACGGGATATTAATATTATATTATATGATGGTATTTTTGTAAATATATCAAATCAAGTCCGTTTTACGAAAAGAAAATGTTATTAGAATCCTAACGATTTATAGGAATTTTAAGAAATTTATGGGATTTTGCAGAGTAATAACACTATATTTCGAGTAATTACGTTTCTAGTAATATAAAGGACGTTTTAGTAAAAATAGTAAACGAGATCCGATTTGCGAACAGACAGTTTCCATAAATCTCAAATAATAAGTTGGACTTATTGGTGAAATAAGAAAATTTGGAGAAAACGAATAGTTAGCCAATTAACGAAACGAAGGACGAAACAAATAGAAAAATCAAAAGAAGGGCAAAATGGTAATTTGCCAAACCAAAATTATAAAAATATCAGAAATCCCTTTTCTCCCTCATTTCTTCTTCTCTGTTTTCACGAAAAACGCCAGAGGCGATTTCCTTGTTCTCCAGCCGACGACCTCCTCCGTTCCGACCTCCGTTTCTCCTCCGATCGACTCGTTTCCTCCGTGTTTTCTCCTCCTCTCGCAACCCTAGGTATGAATCTACGATCTTAGAGCGTTTATTTCAATTTTTACGGAGTTTGAACAATTAGGGTTTCGTTTAGGTTTCGTTAAAAAACGTAAATTTAGGGTTCGAAATTTATAGATTTGTCGTGTTTAAGGATATAAAGGATGTATTGAACGTTATAGGACGAAGTTAAATTGATTTGTGAAAAAGTTAAAATCTGAGAATTTTCGGGTTTTCAAAAAAACTCGTAATTTGGGATTTGAGTTGCCGAGCGTGTATTGCTCGATGAAATAGCTCAATGAATTGGATTAAAGCTTTAGGAAATTTCTTTAGTTAAGGTTTCGTTAAATTTGGACGTTTAGTAACTTAAACTTGTTTTAACATCGACTGTTGTGAATTGCCTTAGGTAACCAACGCTCGTGGACGGAGCTTGAGCTGCAACGGACACGAGGTAAGTTCTCGTGACTTACTCTGGCCGATGGGCCTACACCATACTTCGATGTCGCGTTGAGGATCTTAGAGTATTGTGTGTTTAAATTGCTTTGGTTGGGTAGTTAGGTTAGTTGTTTTATAGGTTATGTTTTATTCGTCTTGATGGTATGCATGATGGTTGTTTATTTTATGCTTATAACTATTCATGCATCACGTATTTTAACTAAGCATGAAAATGAATTTCCGCACGATATTTTTAGAAAATCGATGTGGCCCGAAAAGGGGCTATCGATCTATTGTGTGGACCGATTAAGGGTCTGACCAATACCACATCTCATGTAATGTAATAAAATACGTAATCTGTTATCTAGTCACGCGAGGTGGGGCTCAGGCACGGCTGTACGTGTTGTAAGCGTGTACCCCCTTCCTCTAGCTGGAAAGAGTAGTCTGATCGCTGGATGGGCTCTCTCCGGTTAGGGGGATGAGATCTTGGTGATATTCTGTCTGTCACGATCTGTATGTTATGCATGATTTCTGAACTTCATATGCACTGCACGCATCTGCATTTACGTAGAATTTACTGAGCCTTTAGCTCATAGTGTGTCTGTATGGTGTAGGTGACGTTGTAGGTGACATTGAGTGTAACACCCGGCATTTTGCCATGTAATAGTTTTCCCAGATCATTTAAACGGGATTAATATTATATTAATACAAAGGAATGTTTTGGTTGAATTGTTGGAATAATTAGTGGAGAACTAAACTAATGTGTAACTAAAACCAAATCACTAAGTTTGAAATGCATGGAAGGGCAAATTGGGGAGATATTAAGGTTGGCGGGAGTAAGCCAATGGATGATTGCCAAGTGGCAACTTGTTGAGGAAGCTAAGTTCATCCTCCTACGTGAATTTTCATTCACTTCTCTGCTTCCTCCCATCTCTCTCGGTTTTCTCTCTTCCAGGTGATTGAAACAAAACTTCCACACCTTGTTTCTCCAGCATTTCTCCGTTTTCTTCAGCAAAGGTAAGCATCTACTCATGCTAGCAAGTTTGGACAAGTATAATGTGAGTTTTACCGAAGTTTAGGGTTATAGTTTTTAGAGAAAAACCCACTGTTCTTGGATGAAAACACACCGATTTGTTTTCTAAGGGGTTTGAGTGAATTTGGAACAAATTCATCTAACTTATTTGTTAGCATTTGCAGCTGTTTAATACCTCTTCATGCATACTACAGGTCCGAGTATCCTAGGGACATTCGAGCATCTGACACCGCAGCAAACAGGTAAGTTCATGACCGTAGGTTGGCCCTTAAGGCCCTACATCACAGAGGTACTAGGGTCCCAGTTCTGACGGGTAGTTTTGGGTAGAAATGTTATAGCTTCTGTTCAGTTTGTGTTTTGTGTTGTCTGTTCAGCTTATGTCTCGAGTTGTCTGTTTTCTGTCTCATAATATGCCCTGTTGTTTTTGATGTCTGTTGTTATAGATTCAGGCACTGAGAATGTCATGCATACACGTTTTACTGAAAATCCATGCAAAAAACTGATTTTCTGTACACTGTTTGAAACTAAACAAGAGAAAATCTAACTGTCTGTAATGTACTGGTTAAGTGTGGGACGGGGACTGGCCCCTCTGGTTTTATCCCTCCCTGGGAATCTGAAAATATTGTCCCTGGCAAGGACCCTCTGGTTTTATCCCTCCCTGGGAATCTGAAAACTGCCGTGCCTGATAGTGCACCTACTGAACCAGTTCCCCTATAAGCCCCACTTATACCCCTCTGCCACTGAAATGTAAAGTTCTGTTCTGTCACTGTATTCTGAAAACTGCATGCATAGCATTTTGCATCACTGCATCTGTATTATGTCCTTACTGAGTTTTAGACTCATAGGTGAACTCTCTGATGTAGGTACTGAACCCGATAATGAGGACTTTGTGCCTCAAGACAATGATCTGATGTAGCTGGTGGCTAGAGCTCATGGGGATTTTGGTTGCTGCAGTCAGGCATAAATTTTCTGTCCTGAGGTTTTAAGTTTCCCTGAAATGTTTATATCTGTAATGTCTTCTGAAATTCTGGTTTCTGTGTCAATGTTTAAAATCTCTGTATTCGACAGTTGTATTTGTGTCTTGAAATGTATTGAAATTATTCTGAAACTGTTGGGATTGCTTTTATCTGTTTGTGCATGAATGACTTCTAGTTTCGGGAAGTATCCATGCAGTCTGTTTCTTTGAATCTGTCGTTTGCAAAGTATATTCCGAAATCTTGATTAGAATCGGGTATTGAAGGTCTATAACCTTTACACATTCTGTTTCTGTTGTATTTGACAGTAGAATTATGTTCTGAAGTATTCTGAAATTGTTTGGAATATTTTCTGTTGGCCTGTGCATAGATGGTTTCTGGTTTTAGAGCTATCCATGCAACTTGATTTTTCTGAAGTTTCTGCCGTGATTTACTGTTATGTTTGAAAAATCATATTTTGAATCGGTTTTGAAGGTTTGAAACGTTTATGTTTTTATGCCCTCTGTTTGTTTGTCTTCCTGTTAAAAGTTGTCAAATTCTGCCTTTAAAACTATATCTTCCGATTGCGTCCTCCGCTGTTTTAAAATTTCATCCACCGGTTACTGTTCACATTTTTCATCATCCGGTTACTGTTCACATTTTTCATCATCCGGTCACTGTTCACATTTTTCATCATCCGGTCACTGTTCACTTTTTTCATCATCCGGTCACTGTTCACTTTTTTCATCATCCGGTTACTGTTCACATTTTTCATCATCCGGTCACTGTTCACATTTTTCATCATCCGGTCACTGTTCACATTTTTCATCATCCGATCACTGTTCACATTTTTCATCATCCGGTCACTGTTCACATTATTCATCATCCGGTTATTGTTCACATTTTTCATCATCCGGTCACTGTTCACATTTTTCATCATCCGGTCACTGTTCACATTTTTCATCCACCGATCACTGTTCACAATTTTCATCATCCGGTCACTGTTCACACTTTTCATCCACCGGTCACTGTTCACACTTTTCATCCACTGGTCATTATTATTTGAATTCATTGCTGCCTTTTTAAACTAAGTCTTCCGCCTTCATTTTCTGTTTCCTGCTACTGCCAATTACACTGTTTCATTTCTCCACTGTTTCCTTTTCTCTTGTTCTGATTCCAAATCCTGGAAATGTTTTTCCTTCTCTGTTAAGCTTTAGGGTTTTACTCTTAAAAGTTCAGTATGTTTTCTGTTTGTTTTAAAAAAAAAATAGTCACCGTTTCCCGCTGACTGTCCCGGAGTGACGGCTTCGACCCCAGACTCCGATCGGGTTCGGTCTCGGGCTGTCACAGTTGTGGTATCAGAGAGACACGGTTTTAAAACCGATTCTGTGAAATGTCTGACTGCGCAACCCGCCACGTGAGATCGCTCCACCAACTGTAAGTATTTAAGTTACTGTAACTGTTCTGTTTATTAAACTTAGGTTATTCTGTTTATAGGATTTCTTAGAAATGGTGAGAGGGCATCAGGAAGAGTCTAGTGAAAGCTCTCGTGCCATTGACCGACTAACCGAACTGGTAGGTGCACAGTCACGCATGGTTGAACGCATGATGGCCAGAGAAGATGACAGGAACAATAACCATGGAAATAACAATCGTGATAATGCACCACGAGACAACAGTGGAGACAGATTCCGGCGACTTCAGCCACCCTCATTTGATGGATTGTCTGCAGACCCGACCCGTGCTGAAACCTGGATTCGGACAATGGAGAAGATGTTCAGCTATGCAGAAGTAGAAGACAACAAGAAAGTTATTTGTGCCACATTTTATCTCACCGAAAGTGCTGGGTTTTGGTGGGACACAGTACAGTCGACTACTATGGCATTAAGCTGGGAGGGATTCACAAAAATCTTCTACGAGAAGTACTTTGACCGAGGAGTGAGGAAAGAAAAGCTACTGGAATTCTCTTGGCTGCGACAGTATGGGTCAGTGGCTGAATACGTCCAGAAATTTGAGTCCTTATCCCGATATGCAGAACACATGGTGGCTACCGATGAAAACAAGGTACATCAGTTCATCCAAGGGCTAAAGATGGATTTATTACGTGGGATCACGACTGGAGGATTCGATGAGGCACCGTATGTGAAGGTGGTGGCCAAAGCTTACCAGTTGGAGGCCTTAGAGATAAAGTCCCAGAGACAGAGAGACCCACCAAGAGGGATCATTAGAAATGTTTCTCCACAACAACAATAGCAACAGCAAAGAGGTCAGAATTTTCAGCCTCAACAGCAACAAAATAGGGGCATTAAGAGGCCCAATGAAGCCATCCTTTATCAAGACAAAGGAAAGTGACCAATGGGGGCTCCTCAACCTTTAGTATGCCCGCGGTGTCAGAAGCCTCACAAAGGAGAATGCAGGCTTGCTACAGACCAATGTTTCCGATGCGGCAAAGTAGGTCATCTTGTTCGGGATTGCCCAATGCCCGACACCAGAACAGGTCAAGCCGTGCCAAGAGTGTTTGCAATGATGGAGGATGTTGATGATGCTGATCTGCACACAGCAATCACAGGTACAATTTTTGTGTGTGATGTACCTGATTATACCTTGTGGGATACTGGGGCCACACATTCATTTGTGGCGGGGGACTTCGTAGTTAGACAGAAGGTTAGTTGTACGTTGTCTGATCAGCCCTACAGCATTATGCTACCGTCCGGAGAGTTTATGCACTCCGAGCAGGTCATACGGGGTGATGTAGTGTCAGTAGGAGACCAGAAGTTGTACGCCAACCTCATCGTTATTGGTATGAAAGGGTACGATGTCATTCTGGGGATGGACTGGCTGTTTAGACATCATGCCACCATCAACTGTAGGTCCGGGCTAGTGTCGTTTAAGCGCCCGAACGAAGTAGAGTTCTCCTATCAGGCAATACCAAAGAAACATAGTATGACTGTTATATCCACCTTGAAAGCTCAATAGCTGATGAGGTCAGGATGTGTCGGATTCCTTGCCCACGTAGTAGATATTCAAAGACAAGGTGAGGTGGAACTTCAAAATATTCCTGTAGTTCGAGACTTCTCAGAGGTCTTCCTGGATGACTTACCAAGATTGCCACCTGATCGTGAGATCGAGTTCGAAATCGATGTATATCCTGGCGCTGAACCGGTATCGAAGAATCCTTATCGTATGGCGCCAATTGAACTGAGGGAGTTGAAGGCTCAGCTAAAAGAATTGGTGGACAAGGGTTTTGTGCGCCCTAGTTTCTCTCCGTGGGGTGCTCCCATCTTGTTCGTTAAGAAGAAGGATGGGTCCCTACGAATGTGTATTGACTACCGTGAGCTGAACAAGTTGACTATCAAGAATAAGTACCCGTTGCCAAGAATCGATTACTTATTTGACCAACTACAGGGGGCTCGGGTATTTTCTAAGATTGACTTGCGCTCCGGTTATTATCAGTTGAAAGTTAGAGCAGATGATATTCCAAAGACCGCCTTCAGGACCCGATACGGACACTACGAGTTCTTAGTGATGTCGTTCGGGTTAACTAATGCTCCGGCAGCATTTATGGACCTAATGAACAGGATATTCCAAGATGTCTTGGATAAATTTGTGATCGTTTTCATCGACGACATCCTGGTTTACTCCAGAAGTGAGGCCGAGCACGAGGAGCACTTGGCGATTGTGCTGTCGACTTTGAAACAGCACCAGTTATATGCAAAGCTATCAAAGTGTGAATTCTGGTTGAATAGGATTAATTTCCTAGGCCATGTGGTGTCGGCAGAAGGAGTGTCCGTGGATCCGGCCAAGATTCAGGCCGTGAAAGATTGGCCAAAACCGAGGAATGCCAGTGAAGTACGGAGCTTTATCGGATTAGCTGGTTATTACAGAAAGTTCATCAGGGGATTCTCTGTGATAGCAAAACCCATGACCATCTTAACAAGGAAGGACATCAAGTTCAGGTGGTCTGAAGCATGTGAGGTTAGCTTTCAGACACTTAAGCAGAAATTAACCACTGCTCCTCTGTTAGTATTGCCAGTTGAAGAAGGCAAGTTCAGCGTATATTGTGATGCGTCGAAAATTGGCTTGGGATGCGTATTGATGCAAGAAGGGAAAGTGGTAGCATACGCGTCCAGACAATTGAAGAGCCATGAAGAAAACTACCCTACTCATGACCTTGAGTTAGCAGCAGTTGTATTTGCGCTGAAGGTATGGAGACACCACCTATATGGACAGTCATGTGAGGTGTTTTCTGACCACAAGAGTTTGAAGTACCTCTTTACTCAGAAAGAGTTGAATATGAGGCAGAGGCGGTGGTTAGAATTTGTAAAAGACTACGATGTTGAGATCAAATACCATCCTGGTAAAGCTAATGTGGTAGCTGATGCACTGAGCAGGATGCCAGCTATTGTACAACCAGCTATGTCGGCCGTATCAATGCCTTTGAGGACGGAGATACAGAAGTTCGATATGGAGGTAGTTTCTGGGCTATCGGCCATACTAGCAGACTTAACACTACGGCCCTCCGTCCTGGATCGAATTAAGGAAGCCCAGAAGATCAATTCAAAGGAGATGGCTGATATGGTGAGCAAAGTACCAATGGCTTCTTCCGATTTCAGTTATTCGGGAGATGGAATTCTAAAGTTCAAAAACAGATGGTATGTTCCGAAAGACGAGGAGCTACGAAAGCACATCTTGTCGGAAGCCCACTCATCTTCTTTCTCTGTACATCCCGGTAGCACGAAGATGTATCAAGACTTAAAACTTCACTTCTGGTGGCCGAACATGAAGAATGAAGTGGCCAAGTATGTGGAGTCTTGTATGATATGTCAACAGGTCAAAGCTGAACATCAACGGCCGAGTGGAACGCTTCAGCCTCTTCCGATCCCCGAATGGAAGTGGGAGAATATCACAATGGACTTTGTTGTTGGCCTTCCAAGAACAGCTAAAGGCCACAATAGTATATGGGTCATAGTGGACAAATTGACGAAGTCGGCCCACTTTCTACCTGTGAAGACGACGTACTCCAGGGATCAGTATGCTGAACTATATATTAGTGAGATTGTCAAACTGCATGGTATACCGGTGTCAATTGTTTCGGACCGGGATCCTAGATTCACATCGAGGTTTTGGAAAAGTTTGCAAAGCTCCTTGGGCACTAGATTGGACTTCAGCACGGCATTTCATCCACAGACGGATGGACAATCTGAGAGAACGATTCAGACATTGGAAGATATGTTAAGAGCGTGCGTGCTGGAACTTCATGCTCCTTGGAGCAGATATCTACCGCTTGTGGAGTTTGCTTACAACAATAGCTACCAGGCTACAATCGGCATGGCTCCATATGAAGCACTTTACGGAAGGAAGTGTAGATCCCCGTTATGTTGGGATGAGGTCGGAGAAACCAAGCTTATTGGACCTGAGATATTACAGCAGATGTCCGAAGTGATAGCTGCTATCAAACAACGAATAAAGGCTGCTCAGGATCGACAAAAGAGTTATGCGGACCATAGAAGAAGAGAACTGGAGTTTGCCGAAGGTGATGAAGTATTTTTAAAGGTGTCACCTTTCAAAGGCGTGATGAGGTTTGGCAAGAAAGGGAAGCTAAGCCCAAGGTTTATTGGGCCTTTTCCCATCTTGAAGAGAATTGGGAATATGGCTTAAAGACTACAGTTGTCAGCGTCAATGGATGGAGTTCACAATGTCTTCCATGTTTCGATGCTGAGAAAGTGTGTGCGAGATCCAACCCAGATAGTAGAACATGTGGACTTTGATATCATGCCGACGCTGACCTATGAGGAAAGGCCTATACAGATATTGGATATGACGCTCAAGGTGTTGCGTAATCGAGTGGTCCCATTGGTGAAAGTTTTATGGCGTAATCACAATGTGGAGGAAGCCACATGGGAAAGACAAGCCGATGTGAGAGCCCAATATCCGGACCTCTTTGCTTAGGAAAATTTTGAGGACAAAATTTCTGTTAAGGTGGGTGGAATGTAACACCCGGCATTTTGCCATGTAATAGTTTTCCCAGATCATTTAAACGGGATTAATATTATATTAATACAAAGGAATGTTTTGGTTGAATTGTTGGAATAATTAGTGGAGAACTAAACTAATGTGTAACTAAAACCAAATCACTAAGTTTGAAATGCATGGAAGGGCAAATTGGGGAGAGATTAAGGTTGGTGGGAGTAAGCCAATGGATGATTGCCAAGTGGCAACTTGTTGAGGAAGCTAAGTTCATCCTCCTACGTGAATTTTCATTCACTTCTCTGCTTCCTCTCATCTCTCTCGGCTTTCTCTCTTCCAGGTGATTGAAACAAAACTTCCACACCTTGTTTCTCCAGCATTTCTCCGTTTTCTTCAGCGAAGGTAAGCATCTACTCATGCTAGCAAGTTTGGACAAGTATAATGTGAGTTTTACCGAAGTTTAGGGTTATAGTTTTTAGAGAAAAACCCACTGTTCTTGGATGAAAACACACCGGTTTGGTTTCTAAGGGATTTGAGTGAATTTGGAACAAATTCATCTAACTTATTTGTTAGCATTTGTAGCTGTTTAATACCTCTTCATGCATACTACAGGTCCGAGTATCCTAGGGACATTCGAGCATCTGACACCGCAGCAAACAGGTAAGTTCATGACCGTAGGTTGGCCCTTAAGGCCCTACATCACAGAGGTACTAGGGTCCCAGTTCTGACGGGTAGTTTTGGGTAGAAATGTTATAGCTTCTGTTCAGTTTGTGTTTTGTGTTGTTTGTTCAGCTTATGTCTCGAGTTGTCTGTTTTCTGTCTCATAATATGCCCTGCTGTTTCTGATGTCTGTTGTTATAGATTCAGGCACTGAGAATGTCATGCATACACGTTTTACTGAAAATCCATGCAAAAACTGATTTTTTGTACACTGTTTGAAACTAAACAAGATAAAATCTGACTGTCTGTAATGTACTGGTTAAGTGTGGGACGGGGACTGGCCCCTCTGGTTTTATCCCTCCCTGGGAATCTGAAAATATTGTCCCTGGCAAAAACCACCCTCTGGTTTTATCCCTCCCTGGGAATCTGAAAACTGCCGTGCCTGATAGTGCACCTACTGAACCAGTTCCCCTATAAGCCCCACTTATACCCCTCTGCCACTGAAATGTAAAGTTCTGTTCTATCACTGTATTCTGAAAACTGCATGCATAGCATTTTGCATCACTGCATCTGTATTATGTCCTTACTGAGTTTTAGACTCATAGGTGAACTCTCTGATGTAGGTACTGAACCCGATAATGAGGACTTTGTGCCTCAAGACAATGATCTGATGTAGCTGGTGGCTCGAGCTCATGGGGATTTTGGTTGCTGCAGTCAGGCATAAATTTTCTGTCCTGAGGTTTTAAGTTTCCCTGAAATGTTTATATCTGTAATGTCTTCTGAAATTCTGGTTTCTGTGTCAATGTTTAAAATCTCTGTATTCGACAGTTGTATTTGTGTCTTGAAATGTATTGAAATTATTCTGAAACTGCTGGGATTGCTTTTATCTGTTTGTGCATGAATGACTTCTAGTTTCGGGAAGTATCCATGCAGTCTGTTTCTTTGAATCTGTCGTTTGCAAAGTATATTCCGAAATCTTGATTAGAATCGGGTATTGAAGGTCTATAACCTTTACACATTCTGTTTCTGCTGTATTTGACAGTAGAATTATGTTCTGAAGTATTCTGAAATTGTTTGGAATATTTTCTGTTGGCCTGTGCATTGATGGTTTCTGGTTTTAGAGCTATCCATGCAACTTGATTTTTCTGAAGTTTCTGCCGTAATTTACTGTTATGTTTGAAAAATCATATTTTGAATCGGTTTTGAAGGTTTGAAACGTTTATGTTTTTATGCCCTCTGTTTGTTTGTCTTCCTGTTAAAAGTTGTCAAATTCTGCCTTTAAAACTATGTCTTCCGATTGCGTCCTCCGCTATTTTAAAATTTCATCCACCGGTCACTGTTCACATTTTTCATCATCCGGTCACTGTTCACATTTTTCATCATCCGGTCACTGTTCACATTTTTCATCATCCGGTCACTGTTCACATTTTTCATCATCCGGTTACTGTTCATATTTTTCATCATCCGGTCACTGTTCACATTTTTCATCATCCGATCACTGTTCACATTTTTCATCCACCGATCACTGTTCACAATTTTCAACATCCGGTCACTGTTCACACTTTTCATCCACCGGTCACTGTTCACACTTTTCATCCACTGGTCATTATTATTTGAATTCATTGCTGCCTTTTTAAACTAAGTCTTCCGCCTTCATTTTCTGTTTCCTGCTACGGCCAATTGCACTGTTTCATTTCTCCACTGTTTCCTTTTCTCTGTTCTGATTCCAAATCCCGAAAATGTTTTTCCTTCTCTGTTAAGCTTTAGGGTTTTACTCTTAAAAGTTCAGTATATTTTCTGTTTGTTTAAAAAAAAAAAAATAGTCACCGTTTCCCGCTGACTGTCCCGGAGTGACGGCTCCTACCCCGGACTCCGATCGGGTTCGGTCTCGGGCTGTCACAGTTGTTGTAACGACCCCTTTCCCCAGCAAGATATTGTCCGCTCCGGGGATTGGGCTGCAGCCCAATATCCTCCCCTCACGGCTTTGTTTGGCGAGAGCACTTCCCGGAAGGTCACCCAACCTAAAATTACTCTCGCCGAAGCACGCTTAACTTCGGAGTTCTTATGGGATCCGTCGCCAGTCGTGCTCCAAAACGCGTCTTGCTATGTTGGGACGGATCTCTTACATATTTTTCATTTCCTTGTACTTCCCCAAGCGATGTGGGTTCGTAACGGCCCCTGCTTCAACGAAGAAACCACTCCGGCCCAGGTCAGCCCCAGGATCCGCGGAGCTTTACCCACCTCCGGCCCAGGTCAGCCCCAGGATCCGCGGAGAATGGGTGGTTCCTTATCAGTCCGTTGAAAGACGGGTCGTCACAATCACCTCCCCTCGGGGGCCCAACGTCCTCGTTGGCCACATTTCCGGTTGAGTACAGGCTCTGATACCATTTGTAACGACCCCTTTCCCCAGCAAGATATTGTCCGCTCCGGGGATTGGGCTGCAGCCAAATATCCTCCCCTCACGGCTTTGTTTGGCGAGAGCACTTCCCGGAAGGTCACCCAACCTGAAATTACTCTCGCCAAAGCACGCTTAACTTTGGAGTTCTTATGGGATCCGTCGCCAATCGTGCTCCAAAACGCATCTTGCTATGTTGGGAGGGATCTCTTACATATGTTTCATTTCCATGTACTTTCCCAAGCGATGTGGGTTCGTAACGGCCCCTGCTTCAACGGAGAAACCACTCCGGCCCAGGTCAGCCCCAGGATCCGCGGAGTTTTACCCACCTCTGGCCCAGGTCAGCCCCAGGATCCGCGGAGAATGGGTGGTTCCTTATCAGTCCGTTGAAAGACGGGTCGTCACATTGAGCCACGTGAGGATGATGTTCTTCCTCCTGATGTATGATGCAGTTGATGGAGAATGGCCCATGGGAGTGTGCTGAGCAGTCGGTGCGTTTTGACCCGTGGGGATGTATGTACGTGTTTTGAGAGTACTGGGTTATTTTTGGATAAAATATGTGTAAAGTAGAACATATTAGGATGCTTGAATCTGGTTAGATGTTAGGTTCATGTTTTGAGGTTTTAAACAATTTGAAAACCTGTTTTATAAACTATGTTTTTATAATGTTTCATTGGAACTGCTTGAGATTTAAAACAGGAGGATTTGTCGATTTTTAAACGTATCCACGCAGTTCGTTTTTATGAAAGTTTAACGTGAGTTTAGATCGTTTAATTAGGGTGCATAAGATGAGAATTGTGCAAGGGATGAGAAAGGAAGGAATGTTGGTGTTTGCTCTCTAGAACTTCGGATTCTAGAGAGCACTTGTAAAAAAAAAAAGAGAGAAAAAGAAGAAAGTGGAAGGCGACTGATCGCCATTGTGAGGGGCGACCAATCGCCCCTCCATGTCTTGTGTTCGGCGATCGATCTCCTGAATTTTGGAGATCGATCGCCCCTCTCCTGTTGGTCGCGGCTTTGACCCTTCTGCCCTCCCTCTTTTAGCCGTTTGTTTTATAGTTTAAATGAATTGTTTTAATTAGTTTTAATTTGTTTTTATAATTGATTTTAAGTTTTGATTTAAGTGGGTTTACATTTCCGATTTTGATTTCATTTCCGTTTAAGTTTAAAATTAAAGTTTATAATAAGGACAAAAAAAAATAATATGTACGGAAAATTGGGTACAATATTAGGGACGCTACACTTGGAGGAAGAGATTTACATGGAGCAGCCTGAGGGATTCAAAGTCAGAGGAAAAGAGCAACTTGTGTGCAAGTTGAAGAAGAGCTTGTATTGTGAAATAAAAGGAAAGCAAATAAAAATGGAATCGCATAATTTCTATTCATTGGTATGTCATATTAAATAGGCAGATTTACAATGTAATAATGCAAAGAAAAAGGCATAAAATATGCAACTAATTAACACAAGAATAACTACTGATTACACGTAGAAGAGACTAAATAAAAAGAACCTAATTTCTCTTAAATATAGTAACTAATATACTTGTGAATATGAACACGTGAGTCAACAGGTTGAATTCGTCTAACACCCCATTCAATTTGAAGTTGGGTTTGAAATAGCAAGCACACCCAACTTGCCAAGTATGCGATGAAAGTCTTTTGCTCCAAGCGGTTTGGTAAATATGTCAGCTATTTGGTCGTGGGAGTGTATGAAGGACGGAGTAATGAGACCTACCAGTATTTTTTCACGGACGAAGTGACAAGCAATTTCGATGTGTTTAGTTTGGTCATGAAACACTAGATTAGAAGCTATGTGAAGAGTGGCTTGGTTGCCACAATAAACCGAAACTGGATGTGAGTGATCAACACTGAGATCATGAAGAATATAACATAACTATTGTAATTCGGATGTTAAAACCGCGAGAGGTCAGTATTCAACCTCGGCGGATGATAGAGACACATTTAGTTGTTTTTGGGTTTTCCAAGAAGTAGGACTAGAGCCAAGCATGACAAAATAACCAATGGTCGAACACCGGTTGGTGGGACAACCAGCCCAATCTGAGTCAGCGTAGCCAACAAGAGAGAGAGAACTAGTGGTAGAAAGAAAAAGACCATGACCAATACAACCTTTGAGATAGCGTACAACATGATGCGTAGCATCCAGTTGAGTCGAATGTGGATGTTGCATGAATTGGCTAAGAGTGTTGACCGCATATTGTATATCAAGTCGAGTAACTGTTAAATAGAGAAGACGGCCGATAAGGCGTCGATAGACTTGTGGGTCGAGAAGATGAGTTCCATCAAAAGGACGAAGATGAAGATGTTGTTCCATAGAAAAGGCAGAGGTGCGAGAACCAAGCAGCCCTGATTCAGACAAACTATCAAGAACATATTTCCTTTGATAGAGGAAAATCCCATGGTTTGAGCGTGAAACCTCAATGCCCAAGAAGAAACAGAGTGGGCCGAGGTCCTTGATTGAGAAAGATTGTGCCAGAAATTCTTTGACCTTTGAGATTTCAGCATCATTATTCTCGATGATAATAATATTGTCAACATAAACAAGAACAAAAACAGAAGTATGATGACGACGATAAGTAAAAAGACTGTAATCTGAGATAGATTGACAGAAACCTTTTTGAATGAGCGTGGAAGAAAATTTGGAGAACCATTGGCGAGAGGCTTGTTTCAAGCCATATAATGATTTATGAAGTCTACAAACACTAGTAACAGGTTTATCCGAGAACCCGAATGGTAGTTTCATGTAGACCTCTTCATCAAGGTTACCTTGGAGAAATGCATTATTGACATCAAGTTGATGTAAGAGCCAACTGTGAATTGTCGCAAGAGAGAAAAGAAGATGGACAGTGACAAGTTTGGCTACTGGAGCAAACGTATCATGACAATCAACACCTTTTACTTGGATATAACCTTTGGGAACTAACCATGCCTTGTAACATTTAATGGATCCGTCAGACTTATATTTGATTTTATACACCCATTTACAACCAATAGGTGTCTTGTTAAAAGGAAGGGAGCAAAGAGTCCAAGTATTATTTGACTCGAGAGCCTGGATTTCAGTAGTCATAGCATCATGCCAATGATCAGATTTCATGGCTTGAGAAAAAGATTATGGTTCATTATTGGTGATGATGTGGAAAGAAATGCTTGATGAGAAGCACTGAAGGTGGACAAAGAAAGAAAATTACCAAGGAGAAACTTAGTGGAAGAAGAAACTTGATTACATATATAATCGTTAAGATGAAGAGGTGGACCCCGATTACGTTGAGGATGAATATAAAGCGACGAGAGCGGCACAATCGCGCTAGAGGAGAGAGAGTTTGTTGGAGGATTTTCAGCAAGTGGAATAGGATTCGAAATAAGTGAGGATGGTGTAGTTGGAGATGGAACATCGTTGGTGGGAACCAAGGTTCTTGACAAGATGATATTTTGACTATCATGAGTATCATCAATTTGCGTGATGGATATAGGTTCGACGGAAGATCGAGAATCTAAATCACGATATGGAAAAATAGATTCATGAAACACCATATCACAAGATACATATATTTGGTGAGATTGAAAATCATATATACGATATCTTTTTTGCCCGAAAGAATAACCGACAAAGATGCCCGGTTTTGCACGTTGATTAAACTTATGCTGAATGTTCATATTTTTGACGAAACACAAACAACCAAAAACTCGCATAGAAGAATATGTTGGAATTGTACTGAGTAGTATTTCATGAGGAGATTTCATGTTAAGAAGCAGGGTTGACATTTTATTGATGATGAATGTAGTAGTGAGAATACATTCACCCCAAAACAAAAGTTGTAAACCGGCTTGAAACCAAAGAGCACGGGCAACATCATGTAAGTGACAATGTTTCCTTTAAACAACTCCATTTTGTTAGGGCTGTTGTCATGCAACTTCTTTGATGAATGATGTCATTGTCATGCATCCAAGTTTGAATTTGTTTAGAGAGAAATTTCGAGCCATTATCGGACCAAATGGATTGGAGTTGCGGAAGGAATATACCCCTATTTCCAGAGTTGATGCTCGTTATTTTCTTATTAAAATGCCGATTTGTTTGATTAAAAAATTAACTGAGCATGAAAAATGTTTTTGATTTATTTTTCATTAAATATATCCAAGTGCAACGCGAATAGTCATCCACGATGGTTAAAAAATAACGAGAACCCGTCTTTTATGGTGATGAAAAAGCACCCCAAATGCCAACATATATTAATTCAAAACAATGAGAAGAATATGATGTACTTGTTGAAAAAGGAAATCGCGTTTGTTTTGCTTGTGGACATACATTACAAACAAAATTTTTATTTGCAACAATATTAAGAAATTTGCTAATAAGAAAACTAAAACGAGACTTTGATTGATGTCCAAGGTGAACATGTCATACATCAAAATTATACAAATTTGAAAAGAAAGTGCAGATTTATGAACTGAAGGTGGATCAAGATAGAAGAGTCCATCTTGGTCACTAGCCCGACCAATCGTCTTCTTCATTGTGTGATCCTGAAAGTAACCATCAGAAGAAGAAAAAACTGTATCACAATGAGTTGATTTTGTCCATTGTGATATGGATATAAGATTAAATTTGAAAGATGGAATATAAAAAATATTGGTAAATGCCAAATTAGAAGAATAACACACAGTGCCTATATGTGTGACATTAGCTTGGGAACCATTAGACAATGTAACAGATATTTTTTTTCGTTACAATGGTATAAGAAGAAAAAAATGAAAAAGACATACAAAAATATGATTTGATGCACCAGAATCGATTACCCAACGAGAACTAAAAGAAGTTAGTGTTATGCCTGCAAGATTGGTGAATTGTTAACTTAAAATATTTTTAAGTCTAACTATGTTTTTTATGATTGTGTTTAACGTGAAAAATATAAATTGATGATTATAAGAAATGAGTGATATTATTAATTATTGCAGTTAATTGGGAATGCTCTTTTACAAAGGGTATTATGTTTTCTAACGTTTTTGAATAAGTGTTGTTAGTTGAGACTGGTGCATGCATAATGTTAACTAGATGTATAAGTCGTCTGCCAAAAGGAACATCGACTGCTAGTCGTCTGCCGAAAGGAACATCGACCGCTGTCAAAGCAGATTCTGAAGTGTACCGAAATCAATTACGACCAAAACCAAGTCGACCAGATTCTAAAGTCTACCGACATCAGTGACGACCAAAATCAAGTCGACCAGATTCTGAAGTCTACTGAAATCAATGACGACCAAAACCAAGTCGACCAGATTCTGAAGTCTACTGAAATCAATGACGACCAAAATCAAGTTGACCAGATTCTGAAGTATACCGAAATCAATGACGACCAAAACCAAGTCGACCAGATTTTGAAAAAGTCTTCCACCGCGAGTAGTATCGACGACAGACCACAACAGCTAGCTTTCTACGTACGGATTCTTCAATGGTCATATTTTTGGTACGGAAACAAGGAGTCGTCCGAATATGAAGTAGATTACAGACACGAGTATTAATAGACGATTGAAACTTGGGAGAACAACTTTTGCCAACTTGAACAATTCTCTCTCAACGCTCTCAAGATCTTAAGTTTGTAATACTCCTCGACTCTCTACACCTCTCTACATCTAAACTTGAGATTTTGCTTTTTGAGAGAGTGTAGTTTTGTGCTCTATATTTTTCAACATTGTAAAACTTGAAGGTAGTGGATTGACGCCCGTGAAGTTCAATCCAAAGTTGTAAGGAAGTAGATCGACGCCCGTGAAGTTCGATCAAGAAATCTCGTTGAGGAGAAGAAAAGGATCTGTAACGCCCCCGAACCCGCCCCAGCTCGGTGCGCTACTTTGCTAATTCAACTCGTTTTTAAAACGATGTTTGAAATAATTTTTGATAAATTTTTGACTCAATTTTTAGGTTTTTTGAACCCTCGATTTTTGTTGAAAAACGTGCCCAAAATACGTCAAAAATGTCGGGTTAAAATAATTTGGAAATAAAAAAAATAATAAAAAAATAAAAAAAATTTGTTGCTGGCGCGCGATCGTTCGGCGCCCAGCGCCTAGCGATCAGCACCCTCTCGGGTGCCAGCGTGCACTGTGCACCAAAAACTGACCCTTCTCCAATTTTGCTCGAGCCAAACACCTCCAAATCACCTAAAATTTACCCACACATTCCCGAAAGCCTCGATTCCGTGTCCCCTAAAAATCTTAGAAAACTGACATAAAACGGATAACGAAAAAATAGAGAACGTGAACCCGACGTTATTTGTCTGAAAACCAAAACGAGCGGCATAACGTCTAAAATTTCCAAAACCCCAAACATCAAACAAATATCTATAACATAACTTTAAAAACGTCAGCGAAAAGGGTTATAAAACTCCCACCATTTCCACAAACTGAATCGAAATCTAAACTAAACTATCAAAATACAAATCCCACCAATCAACCACAATGTTTATAAACTCCAAATATTAAAAACTATACAATTCGAAATACCGCTCTACCCACATCTTTCCAAAGATCATGGTTGAGACGTCCCGACAACTGCCCGCACCGGCATACATCATATATCAACGACTGCGTCCCAACTCTAGCTTTCCTCATAGCTCTAACCTGTACTCCCGTCGACACCTACACCACATAACACAAAACGTAAGCCTAATGCTTAGTAAATAGAGAATAATGCATATGAAAACATAATGCACACTGCACAAACAACTCTCACACACAACCCTAATACATGCGGTTTCTAACTCTTGGTTGTGTTCAACTCATTCTCGTTTTATTACTCTTCACTTTCACTTGTGAGTCAAGCGGATACCTATCCTACCAGGATGGTCACGCGTTGACCACGCAGAGCCAGATCCGAGGCACACATCGTATTCACACACGGGATGGCCATACATGATCTTTTCCCACGTCGATTAATGAACCTCATTCATTATCAACTCTCTTGTAGACACCTCCCGAACTGTCATTCTTTCAGACACTAATTCGCTACGAGGTGACTCAACAAGACAACATCGTGCATCTTTTGTGATAACCTCCCGAATTGCCATTCTTTCAGGCACTATTCGCAACGAGGCTACTCCACAAGAGACCACCACACATCTTTTGTGGAACCCTCCCGAACTGCCATTCTTTCAAGCACTATTTCACAACGACGCGACTCCACAACAGTTCATATTGCCTCACATATCTTTACATTTCACTTTCACAAATTGCAAACGATGCTCAAAACACGTATTTCGTAGTTTGAAAACCATGATGCATGTCACATACAATGCACAACACAAAACAAAAACAAAACAACCAAAGCAAACAATTCCCTACCGTTCCATAGTGTAGGCCCGAAGGCAAAACACAAGTGATCCACTACTTACCTGAACTCCCACACGTGATAGCTCACTCCGAGTACACAATTCACTCGCTCGTTAACCTAGCACATTAATGAAGAAATCATTTAATATCACCAAAACATAAATTAAAGAATACTTACTATAATTCTCACACAACCAAACTAACTTTTCAACATAAAAACCCAAAATCTGATTTTCCCACAATTTTCAATGTCCAAACTTCAATCGATCATAACTTCTTTGTTTCTCGACGGATTTCGACGTGCCACCCCATTTCGTAAACCTATACATGTCTACCATCTATTAAAACTATCAAATTTGGCAACCAAACAACTTGGAAAAGTCGAATTCTCAAAAATAGAATCGGTCAACAACTTACTAAAAACCGGTTTTTGAACGAATTCCACCAATTCTTTAATCTAACCACTTAAACATCCCAAACTAACCTATCAAATGTTTAAACCGTGAAAATAGGAAGAAAACTCATCAAAGAATAAGAAAATTCGGACCTTCACTTTAGGGTTTCCAAAACCCTATCAAAAACTCACCAAAACACCACAAATCTCCATTATTATGTAGCGACCCTATTACTGTACCTAATTTTCCCGTATTATTTTTTTTATAACCTAAGTAAATCCCACAACGAAAAACCAGAAATTTAAAACGTTGATAGAATTAAAACCATTGAAAACTATTGAAATAAAGTTAAAACAATTATTTAAAAACAATTTAAAACAAAATAAAACAATCGGCAGGGAACAGGGGCAGAAATGAGCAATCGCCCCCTAAAATGAAGGGGCGATCGCTGGTTTTGCCAGCGATCGCCTAACCAGGCGATCACGGATCGAGGCGACCAACACGAGGGGCGATCGATCGCCCCATTGTGGGCGATCGATCGCCACACGCTCTGGAAATTTTCCAGAGCGTGGCGACTTATGGGCGATCGATCCCCACCCTTGGGCGATCGATCGCCATGTCCTCTGGATTTCCAGAGGACTGGCGCACCTCTCTTTTTTCTCCCCTTCTTTCTTCTCCTGCATAATACTTAACTCATATACGATTTCCAACTACATTAACATAACTCTACTTACACCTCAATTAAACGTTTTAACATCAAGTCTCTCGATACTCTTACGTCCTCCATAATTTCACTCAAAACCGACTCAACACGCAGTTAACACGAAATACATTTTCGCGAAAAACGAACTGCATGGATATGTTTAAAAAAACCAAACATTTCCCTAATACCGAACATTTACAAACAAGTTTTCCAAAACGTTTAAAAACTTCAAAATATAAACCTATCAACTATCCAAACCCAAACATCCTATAATGATCTATCTGTACAAGTATTTTCCCTAAACAGTTTCTATCCAAAATAGCCCAAAATACCTACATACGTCCCCACGGTTCAAGAATGCCTCGACTGCACCAGCACACTCCCGTGATCATTCTTCGTCAAGTTAACTCAGGCTTCGGGAGGAGGAACATCATCCTCACCTGTCTCGTAATCACCTACACCATACAGACACACTATGAGATAAAAATCTCAGCAAGTTTCGTAAATGCAATGCATGCTGTGCGTATGAGTTTCATAAATCATGCAACATTTTCTTATCATTACGTCGCAGACAGAATGTCACCGAGGTCTCAGCCTATTAGATGGAGAGGACACATCCCGCGGTCAGACTGCCCTCTTCACCTAACCGGGGTGGAGGGGGGTTACACGCTCGCACCCGTAACAGCCGTGCCTGAGCCCCACCTCGCGTAACCAGATACAGATTACATTGATTCATTACGTTCATTCATTTCATTTTCTTAAACACGTGCAGAAATCCGTTTTCATGCTATTTTAAAATACGTGATGCATGAACAGTTATAAGCATAAAATAAACAAACATCATACATACCATCAAGACTATTAAAAACATAACCTATAAAAGAACTAACCCTATCTACCTGACCAAAGCATATAAACAAACAACTCTCCAGAGATCCTCGACGCGACATCGACATACGGTGTAGGCCACTCGGCCAAGTAAGTCACGAGAACTTACCTCGTGCGCGCTGAACTTCGAGCTCCGTCCATGAGCGTCGTTCATCTGAGACAAAACACAACAATTGTCGTTAAACGAGATTTAAACCGTTAAACGTCCAAATTTAACGAAACCTTAACTAAGTAATTTCTCCTAGAATTCTTACTTAGCTCAATGAGGCATTTTACCGAGAAATTCACGCTCGTAAATTTCTAAACTCTATTACCGGAGATTCTCAAACTTAAAATTCCAGTTTTTCAACCTAAACACCGAATACACTCTAGATTTCGTCCAATAACATTTAATACGTTCAACATACTCACCAATAAAACAAACCTATGAATTTCAAACCCTAAATCGCGTTTTCCACAAAACCCTAAACGAAACCCTAACCGTTAAATGTTCTGAAAACTACGAATAATCATTCTAAAACTATAGATTCATACCTAGGGTTGAGTTTGGGGAAGAAAACGTGAAGAAAGAAGGACGAACGGAGGAGGAACCGTTGACGGAGAGGAGAACGCCGTTGAGAGGAGAGGGAAATCGCAGGGGAAGAAGAAAATGGCGTGGAGAAGAAGAAGAAGAAAATGGTTTTTAATAAAATTTAGCTTGGTAAATTACTATAACGCCCTTTGCTCTTATTTCTATTTGTTTCGTCCTTTGTTTCGTTAATTAACTAACGATTAGGTTTCACTAAATTTTCTTAATTCACCAATGACTCCAACTCATTACCAGGGTTCTTTTAAAACTGTCCGTTCGTAATTCAGACTCCGTTTACTATTTTTACCAAAGTATCTTTTATATTACGATAAACGTAATTCTCATAAAATTAGCGTTTAATTCCTAAAATCTCCAAAATTTTCTTAAAATCCTTATAAATCATTAGGATCATAATAATACTTTCTTTTTACAAAACCGACTTAATTTGACATAATTGCAATAAAATGTCATTATATTATTTATTTACAAAAACCCGTAAATCCGGGTGTTACATATTATGTCTCCATAACAAAACCCATAAAAAATTTACCTTGAATCTTTGAAAAAAATTGAAGGAGAAAAGAAGTGGAAGCTCTCCAAAGTTGCTGCAAATTTCGTGGAAGGAAGATGGGGAAGAAGAAAAGAATTTGTCTTTTTAACCTTAAATTTTTATCTCTTTTTAGAACCAACTTTTTCTCCTTTTTGATTTTTACCATCTAACTTTTAATTTTACAAAATAACCTCACATTTTCTTTATCCAATCCAACGTGGAAGCATTCTTCTTCTTCCACTTTTCTTCAACCAATCTCCTTTCCATATACACTTTGACTTTTCCAACTCATAATTTATAAAATATCCTCTTCTTTTATTTCTTAAATCCAACGTGAAAGACCTCCTTTCCCCCCACTTTTGTTTCACTTAAATTACTTTTCTTTCAATCATGTAATTCATTTAATCAAAGCACAAAAATCCAAATATAACACAACATCAATACTTTAGTTAAATTTCCACTTAACACAAATTTCTAACCACTAAAATCATAGGGTTTCTATCAAATTACTCCTCCAAATCACTCTCTCATTTCTATATGTAGTATAGCACTTCATGAAATTTAAAATCTCATACATCCATTTTTCTTTACAAATTTCTATACTATTAAATTAACTATTAAATTAAACTACAATTTACACCAATACACTACCTAGTCTTTTATAGTTCTCTACCAACTCCTCTTTCTTGCTCATATATTTAGAAATAATTTCTAGGGTCTTTGTTAGGCTTTCCTATCATAATTAAGTCTAAGGACAACTTGCGTTGAGGAAAAAAAAAATTTCTCGGGTGTTACAATCCACCCTCCTTACAAAAATTTTGTCCTCAAAATTTGAGTTTTGTTATTGCTCAACTTATGCACTCCAACACTACCTTTTTAGCTTTTGATTACAATGCTAAACCTCGACTACACTAGGGTCTTAGTCGCCTATCAGTTAATGACCATTCCCTATGTCTTCAAAGTTTTACATTTCCTAATTATGTACCTCATTGTAACGATCCATGTTCCCAGCAAGATATTGTCCGCTCTGGGAATTGGGCCGCAGCCCAATATCCTCCCCTCACGGCTTTGTTTGGCGAGAACTTCCCAGAAAGTCACCCAACCTAGAATTGCTCTCGCCGAAGCACTTTTAACTTCGGAGTTCTTATGGGATCCGTCGCCAATCGTGCTCCAAAACGCGTCTTGCTATCTTGGGAGGGATCTCTTACATATGTTTCATTTCCATATACTTTCCCAAGCGATGTGGTATTGTGACGACCCCACGTTCAACGACCGAATCCTCCGGCCCAACCCTCTGGGATCCGCTGAGTTTTCGTTGAACCCTCCGGCCTAACCCTCTGGGATCCGCGGAGTTTTAACCCATACTCCGGCCCTAACCGTGCACATACGTCCTCTGAGGATTCGCGGAGCATGGGTGGTTCCACCACATACGTGTCAAGTCGAGTCATCACACTCATAGCTCAACTTTTTATATTATCACTAATTTCAACTTCACCAATCATCACCTATACTCTCAAACCCTTCTCACTAAGTTTCAACTCTCACTTCTCCTTGAGCTAATTTCATCTAATTCTTCACGTTTCTACTCCAATATCCATCAAAACTTACATAACTACCTCTAGCCTCCAAAGCCATCTCAATAGCGTAACATCAAGGACTTAATGAATAAATATTTTACCCTAAATCCTCAATTTTAAATTCCTTTACACTCAAAGCTCTCAATACATAATCTATCCCCTATTCTTTCAAAGTATAAAATGAATTTATGCTCGATTTGTCCAACTTTGACTGTAGTTATCCCCAAACACTTTCAAATTCTGATGTCTAAGCTAATTCGTTCTCACTATTCACCCAATATTTTAAATGGTGTACCACCACTTTAACTTCAACTCTCAACCTTCCTCAACTGCATAACAATAAAAACTTAGTGAATAAACTTCTTACCCTCGGTTCTCAGTTCAAAATTCCCCTCTCAAATACTATCTCATCTTACAGCAATTCGTTAGTCATTCTAACATCATCCACGTACTCCGAACTCTCACTACCTAAATTAATCTACTATGGTCTCGAAATACTAGAGTTCTCATAATTCCCTTCACTACATTCAATTTATCTCACTTCTATTTCATTCATAACCACACACTCTCAAAGTCTTAGCTTTGGTGTATACCCACTTCGACTCCAGCCCATATCCACTACTCAACACTTTTATAAATCAATATCCCTAAAATTTATTTTGCTCACAATTCTTATTCAATGAGGATTTCTTTATCCATTCTCTCCAACTAATCCTCATAGCTACATTCACTGCTCTGAATCTTATCCACTATAATCTCGATCATTCCTCGAGGGTTGTCAACTCTCTATGACTCTAATTTGGGGTCATTCTAAACTATATATCTCAACACTCAATAATCCCTACAATTATTGACTTCACAATACCTAACTATCACTTAACTTATAAAATTATCTAACTTAAACTTCCTTCTAGGTTTTTCTCTCGGAGCGTCCATCCAACTTTCTCTGCCTTTCTAAGTCCTCAAGCCTAACACTACTTTTGCAGGTCCTCTACTTTAACATTGAGCAGTCTGTAGAGATCTAACCTTTTTCATTACCATTAAAATATCAGTCTAATCCTACCTCGCACACCTACCACGAAACTCCTTCGAATATTTCCAACTTCAATTCTTGGCCACCAATCTAGTTCGTCATAATAGAGCAACCTTATTCATCTTATTAGTTCAAACCGTTCGGATGAAATACTTATCGAAATCAACAGCCCTAAATTTCCCTCATGCCATTATTTTTTTCCTTACTAGAGTCCTAACAGTACCCTACCAATCGCAAACCGCTACCACCAAAATAATACTAGTCTATCAATAATACAAAAAAAACAGCCAGTGAACTGTAAGTACCATACCTGAGATCACAGTTAAATCCTGCGTGTTGCTTTAGCCTAGAATTGTGCCCAGACTCGTTGCAATTGAAACACATGTTGGTCTTTGGCTTTGGACAATCTCAGGCAATATGGTCAGATCCAAAACAATTAAAACATCTTCCCTCATACTGTCCACACTCTCCTAGATGATATTTCAAACATTTCAGACATTTCGGAAAACTTCTCCTTTGTTGCTTTCGCGGCTTCTTTTCTTCTCTTAGGTCATTTAAATTGTCACCCGGCCTTTTAATCCCCCGAAGCTGTGAAGAAGACCCAACACTGTCCATCTGAGTTGTAATTCCCGTGAATATTTGACCCAGAACTTCTGTCGGTTTAATCAATTTACCAGCAGCTTCCGCCACCTCTAAGGCTTTGGCCATCACTCGAGTAAATGGTATTCCTTCAATTCCGAATGTCTTCACCAACACCTCAATCTCTGGCTTTAAGCCCTGCACAAATTGAAATATTTTGTCTTCTTCCCGACTAACTAGGTGACTGGCAAACCGGGACAATGATTCAAACTGCTGGATGTACTCTCCCACAGATCCTGTCTGCTTCAGCTGTAAGAATTCCATTTTCTTAGCAGCTTGAACTGTTCTGTTGTAATACTTGTCGAAGAATAGATCTTTGAACTCTTCCCAAGTCAAATCTTGAGCCCCGGTGGTAGCCTCCACCGTCTCCCACCAACTTTGAGCATCATTAACCAAGTGGAATGTTGCACACTTTACTTTATTTCATTCCTCCACCTTAGCAAGGTTAAACATGTTCTCTATAGTGTGTATCCACCTCTCAGCAGCTATGGGATCAGTTAACTGGCCCTCAAACATTAGAGGTTTTAACTTTCAGAATTTTTCCCCACAAGAACTAGCTCCAACATTTCCCGGTCCTCCCTGACCTAACAGCGATTCAACCAATTCGCCGTGCCTCCCAACCATCTCCGCCTGCTTACTGACCAACTCAATAAGAAGCTTAACTAACCCATCAAGTTCACTTCTAGGTCGCTCTGGTTGTCTTGGGTTCCTTGGCATTTTGGTCTAATCCTGAACAAGATTCAAACAATCTAATCTTAGTTAATAAACTAACTAAAAACGAAATAAATACTTACAATCGGTGAAGCACGTTGCATGGCGGCTGGCATTGTCGGGTAATCCTTTGAACGAATTGACCATTTTGCTCTGATACCATCTTGTAACGCCCTCGAACCCGCCCCGGCTCGGTGCGCTACTTTGCTAACTCAACCCTTTTTTAAAACTACGTTTAAAATAATTTTTGATAAATTTTTTACTCAATTTTTAGGTTTTTTGAACCCTCAATTTTTGTTGGAAAACGTGCCCAAAATACGTCAAAAAATGTCGGGTTAAAACAATTTGGAAATAGAAAAAAATAATAAAAAAATAAAAAAAAATTGTTGCTGGCGCGTGCGCACACCGAGCGCGCCAGCTGCGCGGGCAGGCAACGATCGTTCGGCGCCCAGTGCCGAGCGATCGGCACCCTCTCGGGTGCCAGCGTGCACTGTGCGCCAAAAACTGACCCTTCTCTACTTTTCTCCAATTTTGCTCAAGCCAAACACCTCCAAATCATCTGAAAATTTACCCACACATTTCCGACACCCTCGATTCCGTGTCCCGTAAAAATCTTGGAAAATCAACTTAAAACGGATAACGAAAAAAATAGAGAACGTGAACCCGACGTTATTTATTTGAAAACCAAAACGAGCAGCATAACGCCTAAAATTTCCAAAACCCCAAATATCAAACAAATATCTATAACATAACTTTTAAAACGTCAGCCAAAAGGGTTATAAAACTCCTACCATTTCCACAAACCGAACTGAAATCTAAACTAAACTATCAAAATACAAATCCCAACAATCAACCACAATGTTTATAAACTCCAAATAGGAAAAACTATACAATACCCACATCTTTTCGAAGATCATGGTCGAGACGCCCCGACAACTGCCCGCACCGGCATACATCATACATCAACGACTGCGTCCCAACCCTAGCTTTCCTCATAGCTCTAACCTGTACTTCCGTCGACACCTACACCATAGAACACAAAACGTAAGCCTAATGCATAGTAAGTAAGGAATAATTGTAACACCCGACAAGTTGATCAGGTGATTTTCTTAACCGTTTTAACGGTCATGTTTATTTGATATTTTCAGTTTGGAATTTTATGCCAAAGCTTAATTAATTTCAGGTGGTGTTAAACTAGGTTGGGTGGCAAAATTGTAATAAGGGTGGGTTGTAATCGTTATATAAAGGAAATGAAAAATTTTTAAACCTCACCAACGCCACTGTAGCCGACACTTCCTCCTTCCAGCGATTTTCTCTCCCGAGCTCTCGCTCTCTGCCTGCCAGTAGTCCTCCCTTCGACGACCAGTTCCCTTGCTATTTCTCAGATACTCTACACTCGAGGTATGGGTTAGACAATGTAGTTGTCGGTTAGTTGTTACGCTCTGTTTTTCAGCTTTGTGTTGGAGTTTGGTTTCTCCAATGGCCGAGTAACAATAGTAACATTTATAATCTGGATTTAGTAATGTCATTTTCGAATCGATTCTGGACATTTAATATAACCGACCTTGATTAATCATTAGTTGAACTTAGCTGTTTCAGTTTTTGGATTTCAGACTGCACACAGAGAACTAGACTAGGGGATTCGGGAATGACTTTAGCTACTAGATCCTTGGATGACTTGTGATTAGGACTTTTAAGATTTTGTTTTAACTACTGCGATGTAAATGTTTTAGGTGAGAAAGTCTGAAGAAAAGGAGCACGAATTTGCTAAGGAAGCCAGGTAAGTGAATGTGTAGGAATACCCAGCCATTAGGGCCCTACATCACAAGGGCACTGGTTAGAAGCTGTTTTCGACGTTTAAGGGTTATTTGAGTTATTGTCTGTTGGTTATGATACTCGAATTGTTAGTATGATTCTAGTTAGATGTATGATCTGTTCAATAGAATGATGAACTAAGAGTATCCCAGCTCATGCATCATGAATGTTTCTCAAGCACGTGAAAATATTTTCAATGCATGTTTTCTCTCATGAATAAGACAAGAATATGAAACCTATTCAACATGGATTAAGAGAGGGTTGGGGGCGGTTTGGCATATGTCATTGTTCCAAAAGAGGGACCAAGAATACGACCCGCAAGGGACTATGTACACTCTCACTGTCGAACCCCCTTTACCGGCACAAATCCTCCCTTAATCCATACAACGTAAATGATGATTATGAATGATGATTATGAATGATGTATATGAATGATGACTATGAACATGAGTACGAACAAGAACAAGAAAAGATCCATGAGTATTTGTTTCTTTAAACTGTGCATTCATGCATATGTGTTAGCATTGCATTCCTTACTAAGCATTAGGCTTATAGTTTAAACCTTATGATGTAGGTGACGACATATCAGGTGAGGAATTCAAAGTTGATGAAGATGTTTAAGTTGGTTGCTGGGAGGTGCTCAGGGTGAAAGTTTGTGGCTGGATGGCGATTATGACCCGTGGTTATGCTCTTATTATGTCAGTAAGGTTTATGAGGAAACTGATGTTTAAGTAGGAAGAGATCTTTCTTTGAATACTAGATTTTGTGATTGTCTGGTTTGGTTACCGAGTCGGGGATGATTAAAAGAGAATAGAATATCCAGTTTCTTATAAGTCTTCCGCTACATGTAATCTAGATGAATCTATGATTCATGTCTGCCTATGTTTGTGACTACGAAGTCTGAGATCTGTGAAGGTCAGGTTACATTTCTGTCGATATGAGTTGTTTAAAGATTTTTGGGATTCTTTGCTGTGTGATCGAAGTTGGATGAATGTATCATCCGGCTGACGTCATCGGCAGGAGCTGTGTGATAGAAGTTGGGTGAACGTATCATCCGGCTGACATCACCGGTGGATGGTGAACGTTTGCTTTTCACCGGATGATGCCTCTTATCGGATGAGGTAAGTGAGTCACGTGTATTGCACATGCTCACCAGATGATGTCTCTGATGGATGAGGACATCATCCGGCTGACGTCACCGGTGGATGTCTAATAGTTGTTGTTCACCGGATGATGTCTCTTATTAGTTAGCAAGGTTAAGTAAGCCACGTGAGATGCACAAGAAGACCGAATGATGTAGATTTAAACTATCGGCTGAAGCGAGCTCAATGCTTGTCGTTTAGCGATCGGCGTAGGTGATATACATATATATTTTGTCGTCTAGTGCTCGGGTGATGCGGGAACTGAAGTGTGATTTATCACCGGTCGATGTGAGTTTATTTCTCTACCGGCAGATACAGTTTAAGAGTTGATGTACCTGTTCACCGGCTGAGGCACCTTGCACTGCTCGCCGGCAGATGCGTATTGTATTTCTTTGCTGAGCGATATTTAATGATTCACGAGTGATGTCTTGAGCTAAGTTATGAGTTGTTTTTTTTTAAAAGAAAAAAATATAAAGGGGTATAATTCCGGTAAAAATAGCAAGGATATATGAACAAGTCTAAAAGAGTCATGGTTTGGTCTTGGCCCTACTGGGGTCATTACAATTATGGTATCAGGGCAAAACCGGGTTCTAAAATCGATTATGTAGACTGCCTTCCAGCACTGACTGCCATCTGAGTACACTCCGGCAACTGTAAGTGTTTATGATTTTAGTAAATGTCATTAAGTTAAGATGTATTTATGAATATTTGTTTAGGAATCTCAAAATGGTAAGAGGTCAGCAAAGAGAGACCAATGAGGACAGCAATGCCATTGCTCAGTTAACAGAGTTGGTCATGCGCCAATCTTGCCAGATCGAACAGCTGATGACTGCCAGAGAAGAACAAGCGAATTCTAGTTCAAATGCAGCTTAAGATCATGGTGGCGAGCGTTTTCACCGGCTTTGACCCCTGACATTTAATGGTCGAGTTTCAGACCCAGTTTATGCTGAGGAATGGATTCAGAAGATGGAGGACATGTTCAGGTATGCAAAAGTTGAGGGCGGAGATAAGGTTACGCGTGTTGTCTTTCACCTGAAACTTGATGCAAGGCATTGGTGGAACTCAATCCAGAGCACTGCTAATGCAGAAGCTATGACCTGGGAAATGTTTAAGACTGCCTTCTTTGACAAGTACTTCAGCCGAGCTGTTCGGGCCAGCAAGAAAATGGAATTCATGCAACTACGTCAAACCGGTTCTGTGGCTGATTACATCTGTAAGTTTGAAGCACTGTCTCGGTTTGCACCCCGTTTGGTGGATGATGAGGAGGACAAGATTCACCAGTTTGTCCACGGGCTGAAGCTTAGCCTCTTCCAGGGAGTGAAGACTGCAGGGATCCATAACATACCTTATTCTGAAGTGGCTGCTAAGGCTTTGGAATTGGAAGAGATAGAGTTGGTAGTACGAGGACAATGTGAACCGCCAAGGAAGTTTTTCAAGGATACTCAGCCACCACCGCGCCAGGGCAGAGGTTGGCAACCACAACTGAACAGAGGGCCACAGCAACAGCAGAAAGGTATAAAGAGACCCTTCAATCCAAATGATGACCAAAGAAAAGGAAAGCGACCCCTGGCTCCTCTATGTCCCACCTGTCAGAAGAACCACCCCAGCGAATGCAAGTTACATTCTAGCCGCTGTTATAGATGTGATAAGGTTGGACACGTGGTCAGAGACTGCCCTTTGCTGCCAAACCCGAATCGAGTCAGGGTAGCGCCAAGGGTTTATGCTTTAATGGAGGATGAAGATGCCGAGCAGCACACAGTCATAACAGGTACCATTATGGTTTGTGGTATTTCTGCTTACACACTTATAGATACAGGGGCCACACACTCGTTTGTATCAACCCTATTCGTACTTGAGCATAAACTGGAACTCATGCCAGCTGAGAGGTCATTTAGTGTCATGTTACCGTCGGGGAAGTCCCTACATTCTGTGCAGATATTGAAAGGTGATGTTATGTCCTTAGGAGATGATAAGCTATAAGTAGAACTGATCGTAATCGATATGAGAGGATATGAAGTCATACTAGGGATGGATTGGTTATTTAGGCATTATGCCACGATAAGTTGTAGGTCTGGATTAGTTAAGTTCTGACCCCCGAATGGTGATCAGTATTCCTTCTAAGCTATCCCAAAACTAAGTAAAATGCAAATTATTTCCTCACTAGAGATTCAACGATTACTGAAGAGTGGTTGTGAGAGTTTTCTAGCTTGTGTAATTGATGTTCGGCTGGAGAATAAGGTAAAACTACAAGATATTCCCATAGTCAGAGAGTTTCCGGATACATTTTTGGATGACTTGCCCGGAATACCACCCGACAGAGAAATTGAGTTTGTAATAGATACTTATCCTGAGGCTTTACCTGTGTCTAAGAACCCTTACCGCATGGCACCTGTTGAGTTGAAAGAATTAAAAGTCCAACTGCAGGAATTAGTAGATAAGAGGCTTATACGCCCTAGAAATTCTCCCTGGGGTGCACCTGTTTTATTCGTTAAGAAGAAGGATGGTTCTCTTAGAATGTGCATTGACTATAGGGAGCTAAACAAGTTGACAATTAAGAATAAATATCCTTTACCCCGAATTGATGACCTATTTGACCAATTATAAGGAGTTAAAGTGTTTTCAAAGATTGACTTACGCTCGGGTTACTACCAACTGAAGGTTAAGGAGAGTGATATACCAAAGACAGCCTTCAGGACCCGCTACGGACACTATGAATTTCTTGTGATGTCGTTTGGACTGACTAATGCGCCTGCAGCTTTTATGGACTTGATGAATCGTGTGTTTCGTGAGTATTTGGACAAGTTTGTGATTGTGTTTATAGATGATATACTAATATACTCACGTACTGAGGCTGACCATGCAGAGCATTTAAGAGTGGTTTTGACGACATTAAATTAGCAGCAGCTCTATGCCAAGCTGTCTTAGTGTGAGTTCTGGTTGGATAAGGTTAACTTCTTAGGCCATGTCATCTCTGCTGAAGGTATATCAGTAGATCCAACCAAAATTCAGGCAGTTAAGGATTGGCCACAGCCAAGGAATGCCAGTGAAGTCCGCAGTTTCCTTGGTCTGACAGGTTATTATAGGAAGTTCATTAAGGAATTCTCTATGATAGCTAAGCCCTTAACTAATTTAACAAAGAAGGACACCAAGTACTCTTGGACTGAAGCTTGTGAAGATGGCTTCCAGACACTTAAGCTGAAGTTGACAACAGCCCCACTTTTGACTCTCCCAACCAAAGAAGAAAAGTTTAGTGTTTACTGTGATGCATCCAAAGTTGGTCTGGGGTGTGTTCTAATGCAAGAAGGTAAGGTTGTGGCGTATGCCTCTCGCCAGCTGAAAAGTTATGAACAGAATTACCCCACTCACGATTTAGAGCTAGCCGCAGTTGTTTTAGCATTAAAGATTTGGAGACACTATTTATATGGTCAGCAATGTGAGGTGTTTTCTGACCATAAAAGCCTGAAGTACCTATTCACCCAAAAGGAATTAAACATGAGACAAAGACGTTGGTCGGAATTTGTTAAGGATTATCACTTTGAAATTAAGTACCACCCGGGCAAGGCTAATGCTGTAGCCGATGCTTTAAGCAGGATGTCTAAGACAATGCAGCCCGCAGTATTAACCATGTATGTACCATTATGAAAGGAAGTTCAGAAGTTCGAGTTGGAGATAGTTTCTGAATTGTCAGCCTTACTTGCTGAGGTTTCTATTAGACTAACTATTTTGGATGAGATCAAAGAGGCACAACATAAGGATTCAAAGGAGAATAATAGTATGATGAGTAAGTTAAAGGATGCCTCTTCAGAATTCAGTCTCTCCATGGATGGCATTTTGAAATTTAGGAATCGATGGTACATTCCAAGTGATAAGGAGTTGCGTGAGTTGATCTTGGCTGAGGCTCACTCATCTTCTTTCTCTGTACATCCTGGTAGCACCAAGATGTATCGGGACTTGAAGCTACATTATTAGTGGCCAAATATGAAGAGGGATGTTGCCAGGTATGTGGAGTCATGTTTAGTATGCCAACAAGTTAAGGCAGAGCACCAACGCCCAGGAGGTACCCTTCAACCCTTACCGATCCCCGAATGGAAATGGGAAAACATTGCCATGGATTTTGTGGTTGGATTACCTAAGACAACTAAAGGTCATGACAGCATCTGGGTTGTGGTTGACAGATTAACGAAGTCAGCTCACTTCCTACCTGTAAAGACAACATACACGATGGACCAGCTTGCTAATCTGTATGTTCAGGAAATCATTAGATTGCATGGGATTCCGATATCCATAGTCTCTGATCGTGATCCCAGGTTCACCTTAAGGTTTAAGGTACACTTGGTACAAAGTTAACCTTGAGCACCGCATTTCACCCTCAAACAGATGGCCAATCAGAAAGGACAATTCAGACACTTGAGGATATATTGAGGGCGTGTGTACTAGATTTCCAGACATCTTAGAGTCGACATTTGCCCTTAATTGAATTCTCCTACAACAATAGTTACCAGTCCACTATCGGTATGGCACCCTACGAGGCGTTGTATGGTAGGAAATGTAGATCACCCTTATACTGGGATGAAGTTGGTGAAGCAAAACTCCTAGGACCCAAGATTTTACAGCAGATGTCAGACAAGATTGCCATTATTAGGAGGAGAATGGTGACTGCACAAAGCCGACAGAAGAGTTATGCAGACCAAAGAAGAAGAGATCTTGAATTTGCTGTAGGGGATGAGGTATTCTTAAAGGTTTCATCCTTTAAAGGAGTTGTAAGATTTGATAAGAAGGGAAAGCTTACTCCGCGATTTATTGGACCATTTCCTATCTTAGGAAGGATTGGCAGTACAACTTACAAACTGCAATTGCCTCCATCACTGGAAAAGGTACATAATGTCTTTCATGTATCAATGTTAAGGAAATGCATACGTGATCCGACACATGTTGTTGAACCAACTGGAATCGATATCGAGCCGACACTAGTGTATGAAGAGAAACCAGTTAGGATTATGGAATTTGCAATAAAGACTCTTCGAAATAAAGAAATTCCACTGGTGAAAGTCTTGTGGATGAATCATGGTGTGGAAGAAGCCACATGGGAACGACAGCAAGACATGCTGAACAATTATCCTGAGCTCTTTGTTTGAGCAATTTTTGAGGACGAAAATTTTGTTTAAGGAGGGATGGATGTAACACCCGACAAGTTGATCAGGTGATTTTCTTAACCGTTTTAACGGTCATGTTTATTTGATATTTTCGGTTTGAAATTTTATGCCAAAGCTTAATTAATTTCAGGTGGTGTTAAACTAGGTTGGGTGGCAAAATTGTAATAAGGGTGGGTTGTAATCGTTATATAAAGGAAATGAAAAATTTTTAAACCTCACCAACGCCACTATAGCCGACACTCGCTCGTTAACCTAGCACATTAATGAGGAAATCATTTAATATCACCAAAACATAAATTAAAGAATACTTACTATAATTCTCACACAACCAAACTAACTTTTCAACATAAAAATCTAAAATCTGATTTTCCCACAATTTTCAATGTCCAAACTTCAATCGATCATAACTTCTTCGTTTCTTGACGGATTTCGACGTACCACCTCATTCCGTAAATCTCTACACGTTTACCATCCATTAAAACCATCAAATTTTGGCAACCAAACAACTTGGAAAAGTCGAATTCTCAAAAACAAAATCGGTCAACAACTTACTAAAAACTGGTTTTTGAACGAATTCCACCAATTCTTTAATCTAACCACTTAAACATCCCAAATTAACCTATCAAATTTTTAAACCGTGAAAATGGGAAGAAAACTCATCAAACAATAAGAAAATTCGGACCTTCACTTTAGGGTTTCCAAAACCCTATAAAAAACTCACCAAAACATCACAAAAACACCACAAATCTTCATTATTATGTCTCCATAACAAAACCCATAAAATATTTACCTTGAATCTTTGAAAAAATTGAAGGAGAAAAGAAATGGAAGCTCTCCAAAGTTGCTGCAAATTTCGTGGAAGAAAGATGGGGAAGAAGAAAAGAATTTGTCTTTTTAACCTTTAATTTTTATCTCTTTTTAAAACCAACTTTTTCTCCTTTTTGATTTTTACCATCTAACTTTTAATTTTACAAAATAACCTCACATTTTCTTTATCCAATCCAACGTGGAAGCATTCTTCTTCTTCCACTTTTCTTCAACCAATCTACTTTCCATATACACTTTGACTTTTCCAACTCATAATTTATAAAATATTATCTTCTTTTATTTCTTAAATCCAACGTGAAAGACCTCCTTTCCCCCCACTTTTGTTTCACTTAAATTACTTTTCTTTCAATCATGTAATTCATTTAATCAAAGCACAAAAATCCAAATGTAACACAACATCAATACTTTAGTTAAATTTCCACTTAACACAAATTTCTAACCACTAAAATCATAGGGTTTCTATCAAATTACTCCTCCAAATCACTCTCTCATTTCTATATGTAGTATAGCACTTCATGAAATTTAAACTCTCATACATCCATTTTTCTTTACAAATTTATATACTATTAAATTAACTATTAAATTAAACTACAATTTACACCAATACACTACCTAGTATTTTATAGTTCTCTACCAACTCCTCTTTCTTGCTCATATATTTAGAAATAATTTCTAGGGTCTTTTTTAGGCTTTCCTTTCATAACTAAGTCTAAGGACAACTCGCGTTGAGGAAAAAAAAAATTTCTTGGGTGTTACAGGATCTTCAAGGGGGAAACCTTGAAGCGTGGACGTAGGCAAGGTTGGTCGAACCACGTAAAAATATCGGTATCAATCTCTTTCTCTTACTCTCTTTTTTAAGTATTTGTTGGTAATTGCACACAAAGAGAAAAGATAAGATAAAACTAATTTGCTGTGTTAAAAACAATTAGGTTAAGAAATTTCTATTTCACCCCCCCCCCCCCCCCCCCCCTTAGACAATCACGATCCTACAATTGGTATCAAAGCGAGGTTGAATATTGTCATATTTGTGAGTTTAAAAAAAATATTGTGATACATTTACAATGGCATTCAACACAAACACTTCACACGTAGAGGGACAATCCACTTCTAGGCCACCTCTTTTTGATGGTAATGACTATGTATATTGGAAAGCTAGGATGAAAATTTTTATTCAAGCAATGGACTATGAATTATGGAGTATTATTGAAAATGGTCCATTTAAAGCTATGAAAACCGAAAATGGTGTAAGTGTTCCAAAGCCGATAAATGAATTAGATGATTCGGATAAACGTAATCTAAGTTTAAATGCCAAAGCAATAAACACCTTGTATTATGCCTTAAATAGAGATGAATTTAATAGGGTACAAGGATGTGATAGTGTATTTGAGATTTGGCGTTTACTTGAAATAACTCATGAATGAACAAATCAAGTAAAGGAAAGTAAAATGAGTATGTTGGTGCACGAATATGAATTATTCTCTATAGAAAAAGATGAATCTATTAGTTCAATGTTTACTCGTTTTACTAACATTACTAATAGTTTGAAAGTACTTGGTAGAACATATCCAAATGAAGAATTGGTAAGAAAGATTCTTAGGTGTCTACCAAGTTGATGACAACCTAAGGTAACAGCCATTCAAGAAGCTAGGGATCTCAAAGTTCTCAAGCTGGAATAACTTATTGGCTCTCTCATGACGCATGAGATAACAATGAGAGCCAATGAGAAGGAAGATCTCAAAGAAAATGAAGTCTCAAAAAGAAAAGACATTGCTCTCAATGCCTCATCAAGCAAACCCGAAGAGTCTGAACAAGAAGAGGATGATGAGGAGATTGCATTTATAACGAGAAAATTCAGCAAATTCCTCCAACGGAAAAAGATGCAAGGTAGGAGATTCTCAAAGGGAGACAAGCCTCAAAAGGATAAGGAGATCATTTGTTTTGAGTGCAGGAAGCCGAGACACCTCAAGGCTGAATGTCCTCAAGCCAAGAAGGGTCCCAAGCGATTCAAGAAGAGGGGTCATGAAAGCTACGTGGGATGATAGTGAAAGTGACACCTCCTCCGAAGACGAGGAAGTGGCCAACTTGTGCTTCATGACCAAGGAAAATGAGGTATGTGATTCTTCCAGTGATAGTGATAATGATGATGGTGATTTAATTGATGCATTTAATGACTTAGTAAAACAACTTGGCATGTTAAAGACTAAGTACAATATATTAAGAAATGAAAATGCAAGTTTAATTGAAAAGCATGCTAAGGAGACTAATTTGCATGAAAAGGAAATTAGTGAACTTAAGAGTAGAAATGATCGGTTGAATGACATTGTTCGTAAGTTTACTAATGAGAGCAAGAATTTGAATATGTTGCTAGGAAGCCAATAAAAAGAAATTTTATAAGAATTTATTTATTAGATCTTCTACTTGTCATGCATGTAATGAAGTAGGACATAAATCTTATGAATGCCCCTTTAAATTGAGTAAAAATAAATCAAGTGGCAAGTTACAATGGGTTCATAAGGGAACCAAACCTAACTCTAGGACCCAAAAGATTTGGGTACCAAAAAAGACTACTTGATTATTTTTCTTGTAGGTTGAGAGTTCTCCCTTGAAGAATCAATGATACCTTGATAGCGGATGCTCAAGGCATATGACGAGAGACTCAACGAAGTTTGCCTATGTCAACAAGAAGAAAGGAAACGTCACTTTTGGCGGGAATCAAAAAGAAAAAATTGTTGGCATCGGTAACATAGGTAATAGCTCTAACCCTATTATTGAAAATGTGTTGTTAGTAGAAGGGTTAAAGAATAATTTATTTAGTATCAGTCAATCATGTAATAAAAGATATAAAGTGACTTTTAAATCAAATTCATGCATAATTAAGGATAGTTCATCTAGTAAAGTGCTGTTTAAAGGTTATAGAAGAGAAAACGTATACACAATTGATTTAGATAATACTAAATGCTTTGATGAGAAATGCCTTGCTGTGAATCTGTTGGTTGATATTTGGACTTGGTATAGAAGATTAGGACACGTAGGTATGGATACCTTAGCTGAGATCACTAAGAATAATCTAGTTAGAAGGATTCTAAAAATATCCTTTGAGAAGGATAAAGTTTGTGAAGCTTGCCAAATGGGCAAGCAAATCAAAAGTTCCTTTGCATCAAAGAATGTAATCTCTATATCCAAGCCCCTACAACTACTTCACATGGACCTTTTCGGTCCCTCTAATGTGGCCAGTCTAGGGGGAAAACTCTATGCCTATGTTATAGTAGATGACTTCTCTAGGTTCACATGGGTGTTCTTCCTAAAGTCAAAGGATGAAACATTCGATATCTTCTCTAGCTTTAGGAAAAGAGTTCAAAATAAAAAAGATCTCACCATTGTAGCTATTCGCAGTGATCATGGTGAAGAATTTGAGAATGAGCGATTTGAACTCTTGTGCCTTAAACATGGAATTGAGCACAATTTCTCATCTCCTACTAAACAAAATGGTGCTTTTGAGAGAAAAAATAAGTCTCTTCAAGAGCTTGCTCGGACCATGCTCAATGAGAACTCTCTTCCAAAATATTTTTGGGTAGAAGCTATTTCCACAGCTTGCTATGTGTTAAACCGGGTCTCTATAAGACCGATTCTAGAGAAAACCCCCTATGAGCTATGGAACGACAAGTCTCCTAGTGTCAAATACTTTAGTGTTTTTGGTTGTAAGTGCTTCATCCTTAATACCAAGGACAACTTGGCCAAATTTGATTCTAAAATGAACATTGGAATCTTTGTTGGTTATTCCTCCTCTAGCAAAGCCTATAGAGTGTTCAATAAAAGAACTCTAGTAATTGAAGAATCCATGCATGTCAACTTTGATGAATCACCTCATCCCACAATCAATGTGGATAGGGATGATAAATTAGAAAAGCAATTGGATTCTCTCTCCTTAGACAAACCTAGTGAAGATATTCAAGGAGAAACCACCGTAGAGCCTCCGTTAAACCTTTAAAATTAGCTCCAATAAAAGATGGAAATGATGATCTCCATAAGGATTGGAGATATGTCAAAAATCATCCCATAGATGATATTCTAGGTGATCATTCCTTAGGAGTCAAAACTAGAGCCTCTCTTAGGAATCTTTGTGCTAATGTTGCATTCATCTCTCAAATAGAACCTAAGAAATTTGAGGAAGCCGAGTTAGAAGAAAATTGGATAGTTGCCATGTAAGAAGAGTTGAATCAATTTGAAAGAAACAATGTATGAGAATTTGTTCCAAGGCATAAAGATCATCCAATTATAGGAACCAAATAGGTTTCTAAGAATAAGTTAGATGAAAATGGGATAGTTGTTAGAAACAAGGCTAGATTAGTTGCCAAGGGGTACAACCAAGAAGAAAGGATAGATTTTGAGGAAACCTTTGCTCCAGTAGCTCGCTTAGAGTTAATTAGGATGCTCTTAGCCTATGCTTACTACAAGAACTTCACACTCTTTCAAATAGATGTAAAAAGTGTTTTTCTAAATAGATATATCATGGAAGAAGTTTATGTAGAGCAACCCGTTGGTTTCGAAGCTTATGACAAGCTTGATCATGTGTTTAAGCTCAAGAAAACTCTATATGGACTTAAACAAGCTCCTAGAGCATGGTATGATAAGTTGAAGAATTTCCTTGAGGAAATGGTAAAACCGATTCAACTCTATTTACCATGCAAAAGGACAAAGACATACTCATTGTACATATCTATGTCGATGATATTATATTCGGTTCAACGAATGTCTCATTGTGTGATGAATTTTTCTCCCTAATGCAAAGTGAATTTGAGATGAGTATGATAGGGGAGTTAAAATTCTTTCTAGGTTTTCAGATTAGTCAAAATCCAAATGGTATTTTCTTCTGTCAAGAAAAATATATTAAAGAGCTCTTAAAGAGATTTGGACTGAGTTCTTCTAAGCCAGCTAGAACCCCAATGAGCACCACTACAAAATTAGATAAAGATGAAAATGGGTTAAGTGTAGATATTAAGAAATATCGATGAATGATTGGTTCATTTTTATACTTAACTGCTAGTAGACCTGATATTCTGTTCAGTGTGTGCTTGTGTGCTAGATTCCAAGCATCTCCTAAAGAATCACACCTAAATGCAGTTAAAAGAATATTCAGATACCTAAGTGGCACTTATGATTTAGGATTGTGGTATCCAAAAGGTACATCTTTCGATTTTGTAGGATATTCTGATTTTGACTACGCTGGATGTCTTGTAGATAGGAAGAGCACTAGTGAAACGTGCCAATTCCTAGAGAATCACTTGTCTCTTGGTTCTCCAAAAAGCAAAATTATGTGGCACTTTCAACAGCTGAAAGTGAATACATTGCTGCTGGTAGTTGTTGTGCACAAATGCTTTGGATGAAACAAACTCTAGAAAACTATAATCTGCTCTATGATAGGATTCCAATTAGATATAATAATACAAGTGCCATAAACATCTTAAAGAACCCTATCCAAAATTCTAGGACCAAGCACATAGAGATTAGATATCACTTTATTCGAGATCACGTCCAAAAAGGTGATATCAATTTAGAATCCGTCAACTCATACGATCAATTAGCTGATATCTTCACAAAACCTCTAGATGAGAAAACTTTTAATAATATTCGAATTTGTTTAGGTATTATTAGGAGTGAAAAACCTTAAACGGTCGATATCATGTGTTCGTAAAAACTTATATCTCTTTGGATTGAACGGTTGAAAAATTGAGGTATTCTGAAGTATATCGACTGTGTCAATATATGAAGCGGACGATATAGGGAACGGTCAATATACGCATTTGACGATATCTGTTCTTAAATCCTTTAAATTAGCAATCGGATTACAGAAACCCTACTTATCGTCCAGAGCGCGCAAAACTTTAAAAAACCTCTCATCTTCTCTTGTCTCTCCGACGATTATTTCACTCGTCTCCAACCACCTCTCTTATCTCTGTACCATAAATGGCATCCTCCTCCAACGCCGAATTAACCTTTTCAAGGAAGAAGCAGAAGAGTGCAGATCAAATGAAGTCTTCACCTATAGTGCAACCTCCTTCTCTTTAATGGCCTTCTCCACAATTTCTCAATGAGGCTGTATTTAAAAGGTACTATGAAGATTTTGAAGAGAAGCCTCTCATTAGAAGTATAAGAGTTATGTTTAAGGACCTTTATGGGTTACATCTGGAGAAGTCTCTATGTGAAATGAGGTTATTAGGTCTATTTGAACTAGGTTCTTCTTACAGTGAAACCCCAATCATAATGTTTTATGCAAATTTAGAACACTCCTCTACGCCTCTTGTTATCCGCAGCTATGTGTATGGAAGGCACATCAAGCTGATACAAGAAAAGCTTCATGAATTGCTCAATTGTGAGTTTCTAAATGATATGCCCAAATATTTTGAGATTTCTAAGGATCCTCTCTTCGTTGGAAAACCATAGGGACTTGTTTTAGCCAAAGAGATTTCCAAGGATCCAAACAACACTTCTCTGAGGCTCAAGGGCAAGGATTTGAATATTAGGACCAGAGTCTTCCATCAGATGATCAATTACAACATCCTTCCCAGAGATGGCCATCGAGACCATGTCAGTGGCATGGATCTCTTCATTCTTTACAGGTTCTTTCGTAAAGAACCATTTCACTTTGAGAGCATTATTCTGAAACGGATGCTCTAAGTTGTCAAAACTGCATCAAAATCTCTTCCATATAATCTTCTCTTAATTAAGATCTTCCATCGATTTGGTGTTCAATTGCCGGCTAAAGACGAGCCAATTTTGTTGAAGAACACTGATTATTTTTCTGCTTCCACCTTGCTGAGAATGAGAATTGCAAGAAATAAGCAAGGTGTTTTGTATGACAAAGAAATACGGGGAGGTGTTTCAAGAAGCCATGTCTCTCAGGCTATTCCTAAACGTTGAAAGAGGCGAAGAGTGCTATTGGGGGAGGAAGAAGAATCTGATGCTCAGGAAAAGTCTTATATTCCTTCTTTTGATCCTTCTCAGATTCAATGATCTCTCATTTCAGCTCTTCCAACTTGCTCGAATTTTCTCCCAACAGCTACCGAGGGATTTCATGATCAAAACTTCCTACTTGATCCTCTGAAAGTTCAAGCCCCTGCTCTTCCACATCCCTCCAGTCCAATTCCTGCTCCTTTGCCAACATAGGCTCCTCACTTGTCAGCTCATGTTCCTCCTCGCACTCAAGGTCGTCCCACTCCTCCTATGAGGACTTCTATTTCTGAAGACCAATATCATGAGCTTAGGGCGTGTATAGAAAGCCTTGGGACAGCCATCGAATCCTTTCAGTCCCTTTATATCGCCCGATAAGATCAATTTGAGGCTTTCCTTCTGTCAAGATAAGAACACTTTGAAGCCTCCTGCCTCTCACAGATCCGTCAACTTGAAGCCACCACCCTCTCTCGGTATGATCATTTCATATCTGCTATTCACGGACTTCACGATCGTATTGATCAAGTGGAAAAGGAACAAAGTAAAGCAATTGACGATGCCACCTCTTCCATTAGATTCAATACAAGTCACTCGGCAGATCAAATGCGACGGGAGTCTGACAGGGTCATCACTCACATTGGATATCTTAGCACACATTTGGCTAGCAGTGATAGTGAGCCCACTCCTGTGGATGAGGGTTTGGACGAAGGTGGTGAGGATCATGAGGAAGTTCGTCCAGCTTTTCCAGCTGCTCCTTCGGGTGATGAGCCTTTGGCTACCTCTCTCAGTGATGTTGGAGATGTTGTTGCTCAAGTTGTTGTTGTCTGTGAGGACGAGCTATTCATTGATCCAGCTGATGGTATTGCTAGTTCTGATGATATTGTCATAACTGAACCTGTTGATGAGCGAGAGCCTCCTGCTGGTGTCCAAATGGCAGATGTAAAGGATGCAGGGGATACACATGATGAAGAAAGAATTCTTCTTGTTTCTGCTGTTTCCACTGTACCATAAAAAGAAACGGCAGATGAGAATCAAGATGAACCTATGTTCAAATGTGCGAGGGATTTCTACGCACACATGAACTAGGATGCTGCTTCTTCCAATGTGTAATCAATGCCTTCATTCTGCACTATGTCTAGGTTAGATAATTTAGCAACTTAGGCCTATCTTAGGACTCGTTTAGAACTTTATATTCTTATTCCTATTTATTCCTCACACTTGTGTATATTACACTGATTGTTTATATTTTTTATAATGTCAAAGAGGGAGAAAAATATGATGTAGTTGGTTGAATGCATAGAGTATGGAGGAGTATATATTATATATATTATTAATTGGAAAAAAAAGAATAACATGGGGGAGTATATGTTTAATCTTTTTATATTTGTCATCATCAAAAAAGGAAAGATTGTTAACTTAAAATATTTTTAAGTCTAATTATTTTTTTGATGATTGTGTTAAACGTGAAAAATATAAATTGATGATTATAAGAAATGAGTGATATTATTAATTAGTGCAGTTAATTAGAAATGCCCTCTTACAAAGGGTATTATGTTTTCTAACGTTTTTGAATAAGTGTTGTTAGTTGAGACTGATGCATGCATAATGTTAACTAGACGTATAAGTCTTCTGCCAAAAGGAACATTGACCGCTAGTCATCTGCCAAACGGAACATCGATCGCTGTCAAAGCAGATTCTGAAGTCTACCGAAATCAATGACGACCAAAACCAAGTCGACCAGATTCTGAAGTCTACCGACATCAATGAAGACCAAAATCAAGTCGACCAGATTCTGAAGTCTACCAAAATCAATGACGACCAAAACCAAGTCGACCAGATTCTGAAGTCTACTGAAATCAATGACGACCAAAATCAAGTCGACCAGATTCTGAAGTCTACCGAAATCAATGACAACCAAAACCAAGTCGACCAGATTTTGAAGAAGTCTTCCGCCGCGAGTAATATCGACTGCAGACCACAACGACTAGCTTTCTACGTACGGATTCTTCAACGGTCATATTTTTTGTACGAAAACAAGGAGTCGTCCGAATGTGAAGCAGATTACGGACACAAGTATTAATAGATGATTGAAGCTTGGGAGAACAACTTTTTCCAACTTGAACAATTCTCTCTCAATTCTCTCAAGATCTTAAGTTTGTAATACTCCTCGACTCTCTACACCTCTCTACATCTAAACTTGAGATTTTGCTTTTTGAGAGAGTGTAGTTTTGTGCTCTATATTTTTCAACATTGTAAAACTTGAAGGTAGTGGATTGACGCCCGTGAAGTTCAATCTAAAGTTGTAAGGCAGTAGATCGACGCCCATGAAGTTCGATCAAGAAATCTCGTTGAGGAGAGGAAAATGATCTTCAAGGGGGAAACCTTGAAGCGTGGATGTAGGCAAGGTTGGTCGAACCACGTAAAAATATCGGTGTCAATCTCTTTCTCTTACTCTCTTTTTAAGTGTTTGTTGGTAATTGCACACAAAGAGAAAAAATAAGATAAAACTAATTTGTTGTGTTAAAAACGATTAGGTTAAGAAATTTCTAATTCACCCCCCCCCCCCCTCCTCCCCAAAGACAATCACGATCCTACACGAATGACCTACCTGATTCATTTTGAGCAATGAGTTCAAGCAGTTTGTTGTATTGTTTTGGAGTCAATTGATTTGTTTTCAAAGCAATAGATGATGATGTCGGCTGGTTTATCAGGGAAGCCATAGATTTGATAACATGTAGCATTTGTGTGGTCAAGTTTATTGCAATGGTCACAGAATGGTTGTGGGTGCTTGCTATTTGCCCGAGGATATTGCTTCGAGACTTGAAGTGTAGCGGAATCGATAGTAGGGGTCAACCGAATGGTAATTTCTTGTTGTTTTTCTTCTTGGCGTACTAGATTATAGATACGCTAAACCGATGGAAAAGGGTCTATCAAGAGAATTTGGCTTCGAATAGCCAAGAAATTATCATGAAGTTCCTTGAAGGAATTCCATTGATCGATCTTGATATTGTTGATCGATGATTGCCTTAGAATTGGCACATATACAAGGAGGGATTGGAGAAATAAAGATGAACTCGTCCCATAATGATTTCAACTGTGTAAAATAAGAAGATACAGGCATATCTTCCTGTTTGAGAGCACAAATCGATTGTTTCAACTGATATATTTTTGGCGCATTTGATTGAGAATATCGCTCCTTCAAATCTGTCCAAACTTGTGAGGCTGTCTCGGCGTACAAGATGCTCGTACGAATCTCGGGTGAGATAGAGTTGAGGATCCAGCTCCCAACCAAATTTTTGCATCCCTGCCAATTGGGAATCTCATTCTGGTTCTCTGGAATTAGTATGCATTCGTCGACAAATCCAAGCTTGCTCTTGGCACAAAGAGCCATTGTTATTGCTCGACTCCATGAACCGTAATTTTTGCTAGTGAGAAGAGGAGTGACAAGGATCGTGGAGGGACTGTCCGAGTGATGAATTGCATACAGGTCTGCTTGGATAACAGCAAGAGAAAAGTTGGACACAGATGAGTTGGTGTTTGGCAGATCACTCATGTTAAAGCTTGATGGGATTGCTTATGGCTATAATACCATGTGAAATAATAGGAAAGCAAATAAAAATAGAATCACATAATTTCTATTCATTGATATGCCATATTAAATAGGCAGATTTACAACGTAATAATGCAAAGTAAAAAACATAAAATATGCAACTAATTAACACAAGAATAGCTACTGATTACACGTAGAAGAGACTAAATAAAAAGAAACTAATTTCTCTTAAATATAGTAACTAATATACTTGAGAATAGGAACACGTGAACCAATAGATTGAACTCGTCTAACATCTATGGCCTTACACAAGCTCCACGTCAGTGGTACAAGAAGTTTGAATCTTTCATGGTGAGTCAAGGTGCAGCCGGACATCGTCAGATCATTGTGTGTTCATCAAGAGGTATTTCAACGACGACTTTGTTATTCTCCTCTTGTATGTTGACGATATGCTGATCATAAGCCATGATACTGGCAAGATTTGTAAGTTGAATGGAAAGTTGAACAAGTCTTTTGCGATGAAAGACTTGGGTGCGGCGAAGAAGATACTTGGTATGAAGATCTCTCGTGATAGAAAGAATGAGAAACTGTGTTTGTCTCAGGAAGACTACATCGAGAAGGTACTTGAAAAGTTTAACATGAGCAAGGTCAAAGTTGTGTTCTCCCCTTGCTAGTAACTTCAACCTTAATACAGAGCAATGTCCTACAAGTGAGAAAGACAAGGAAGATATGAGTCGATATCTTTATGTGTTTGCAGTTGGCAGTTTGATGTATGTCATGGTTTGTACTCGACCCGATATTGCTCATTCTGTTGAAGTAGTTAGTTGGTTCCTCTCCAATCCTGGTAAAGAACACTGAGAAGCGATGAAGTGGATACTTAGATATCTTTGAGGACTTCTAGGTTGTGTTTGTGTTTCGGTGGCAGTGATCCTATGCTAGTTGAGTATACCGATTCAGATATGGCTGGTGACGTTGATTCCAGGAAGTCTGTTTTAGGATTCTCGATGACTTTTGCGGGGGAGCCGTGTCTTGGTAATCAAAGCTGTAAGAGTGTGTTGTGCTATCCACCACAGAGGCTTTGTGAATGAGGAGATTCCTTGAAGAATTGGGTTTGTGCCAAGAGAAGTACATTGTGTTCAACGATAGCTAAAGTGCTATCCATCTCTCCAAGAATTCATCATTTTATTCGAGGTCCAAACATATTGAAGTGAGGTATCATTGGGTTCGAAATTTACTCGAGACGAAGCACTTGCACTTGGCGAAAGTGCACACCATAGAAACCGATTCAAATATGTTGACGAAGGCTTTGCCGAATGAGAAACTCCGACTTTTCGGGAAAGAGCGGACTTGTTGGAGCCCACCACATAAGCCAGAGGGGGAATTTATTGGGATGCAGGCCTAATGTGTGTGCTCGGATCGATAATGAACAATGGCCCAATTCAAAATAATAATAATAATAATAAAAAGGTGAGAAACTTGTTTGGCAAGTTGAGTTTTTCATCAGCTTGCGTGAGGATAGCTCTAGTGAGCAGAAGACACAAAGAGAATTTTCTGGTTTGAAGAAGAAAAAACTCTCAACTTTCAAGACTTTCATGAAAAGGTAGCAACCAAACGATGAAGGGTTGGATGTTTTTATGTTCTTTACTTCATTGTAACTTTGAGTTGGGTAAAAAGACGATGATGTTTGCGTATCTATCTGTTTTAGAACTCTTGGTTATTACTATGTTTGTGCTTGATTGATTAGAACATTTTTTTTCTTTACTTTCTTAGTCGACTTTTAGCCAGTTGTTCGACGAAGGCCTCCTGAGCAGTTCTCATCCAAGAAATTAATGTTGGAACCATCAATTTGAGCCTGCGTTTAATTTTCTACATGTAATCAAGGTTTCAGATGAATTCTCTCATGCCATTACAATCTGCCAAGGTTTTACCGTCCCACAAAAATTCATATTCATTGTTTGTCTATTGTTCAGATTGAGGCGAATCAGCCTCCGGATCATCAAGAAATGCCTGAGGAGGTTAGTAAAGAGGAAGGTGTGGAAATCGTCGAGCCAAAGAAAAGGCTCCAATGTTCAAGCTCCAAGACCGTGGAAATCAAACTCTGATTTTCAATACATTGTATTTGCAGGAATGATGTAAATGTGAGAGAGAAAGAGAGTAATGATAGGTTGACACGCGTCAATATTAAAAAATTAACATTCACATGATAACAATCTCAATCAAAATAAAGTCACTCATACACTTTTACATATTGTATGACTGTAGGGGGTAAAGAAAAAAAAATATGCCAAGAGCAATCAATGCATATAGAAACGTAGTAATAAACCACTATGTCCAAGTGTAGTGATTCGAATCCAAGGGCTTAATTCCATCTTTGCCCTAATACAACGTCACGCATACAAAAAAAATACATTCATGCAACAAACAATGTATAGCAAACAAGGGGTCCAAATCACAGCCCAAAACAACCAGAGTCTGTTCGGTGTACAAAATGAAATATCATATATGCGTTAAATAAACATAAAAAGTTAGCGTACATATAGTACAAAAACTGGCATGTGGTTAAGTAGAACACGTCAAGTTAAATATGTGATATCTCACAAAATAAGAGTTTTAAAAATCATGATGCATATGCGATATAGGAAAGAAACATCTACCTCGATGGTAGCTTTCTTTCCTACTCGCAGGAACAACGATATCGAGTACATGTTTGAAATCGATAAAATCATCGAAATCTAAAACAAAATTGACGTAATAATCCAATACAAAACACTAAGGACAAATGGATGAATTCTATATCGAGACTAGGAACCCAACCTTAGAAGAAACAAATAAGAGCCATGAACTAACCCTGGTGTCAAAATTTTCCATAAAACACTTTGCGGCCAGAACCTCGTAGTGGTCGACCAGGACTTTGCAGCGGTCTACCAAACCCTGCAACGCTTGACTAAATCAACAACCACAATTGATCACACCAACAGTTGTGGTAGACCCAGCCTACGTCATTCGTGTTCGATTGGACTTGAACAATGATCGACCAATGACAACGATCAAGTGACGAACTCTGCACAAATAAATGTCCTTTTTTTTCTACTTCCAATCGGTCTAAACACTTGCATAACCCATAAATTGACCAATATAGACAAAAAAAATAACCATGATTTCGAATTTTCATGCTCGAATCTAAATGAAAATCCGATGAATATCTACAAAACTAAAGAAAAATTATTAAAGACGGAGCTTAGATTTTGAATTACCTTCAAATATCCTTAACAAAATGTAACGCCCCGAGTTATCTAAACCCGGTTTGCTACTCAACACACTGAACCGAACCATGACGACTTGATACTAAATTTAAAAATATTTCACTCGACAGTCAAAATTTGACATTTTCTAAAACTCGATGTATTTTAAAACTTGCAGCGGAAATCAATCGAACATCAATGAAGTTAAATAATCTGTGAAAACATTTTAAAATAATTGTTGGGAGTGTTAAGAATAATGGGCCAAAAGTATAAAGCTTTAAAAATGTGGAATACCCATGAAATTGCAGAAGTCAAACACATCTGCCGACGACAAGGTCAACACAAGAAACAGAAATAGAAAATAGGAGGCCTCTACCGATGACAAACAACAAAACTTCGGTTATATCAACCGGTCACAAAATGACAAACACTACCTACATCTTCCGATGACGTCAGCCGGAAGATATACGAACAGGACAACTCTCGGTAGACTGCATCTACCGATAACTAGGCGACAAAACTTGCTACTTACATCTACCGATGACGTCAGCCGGGGGATTCCTTCCTCTAGCATCTGCCGATCGCTAGACGACAACTTGCAACTTATATCTACCGATGACGTCAGCCGGATGACTCCTTCATCCAACATCTGCCGATCGCTAGACGACAAAACTTACCACTTTCATCTACCGATGACGTCAGCCGGATGACTCCTTCATCCAACATCTGCCGATCGCTAGACGACAGGACTTACCACTTTCATCTACCGATGACGTCAGCCGGATGACTCCTTCATCCAACATCTGCCGATAGACTTCAGAACAGCAATTCTGCTGTATTCCAAGAAAGCTCTGACTATCAAAGGATTTAAGCATTTTACTAAGACCAATCAGAGACAGATCAAATCATTGCATCACTCAAATCCAGTAGAAAATAGTAATTTCAAAACCCAACAGAACACTAATATCAAAGATTCTCAGAATGTATTCAAAGTTTTGAAAACATTACTATCATAAAATTTTCAGAAAAAGAAACATCTATACTGAACTAGTTACTCCCAACTCAACACCTGCAGCCATGGATTAAACCGCCTCAACAGATGACCAAACCGATGCCTGAAAATGCTCCTCCAACCAGCCTGGTCCTCTTATTGGTCGGTAAACACACCTTCAGTAACTTCTTCACCTACATCACAAACTCATCTATTAGCCTAATGCTAAGCAAGTAGAGCAATGAATGAAATGAATTAATGAAACAAAAATTTCCCTAAACATGCATTCTCTACTTTCTCATCTCAGTTGTATTCAAATTTGTTCTCTGTGGATCCCTCTGTACGATGGGAAAGTGGATCAGTCATCCCCCAAAGCATACATCCTCTGATCTCAATTAAGGGGCGGATTAATTCCCTTAACAGTTAACTGGTCTGATCCCCCTGTAGGATTGGGAAGTGGATCACTTTTCCCAAAACCTCAATCCTCTGTTCTCAATTAAGGAGCGGATTAATCCCCCTTAACAGTTGTTCTGATCATCCTGCTCACATTTACCATGCGTTTCATGTAAATTCATTTTCGTAATCTTTCAAAACATGATGCATGACAACTGGAAATAAACATACAAACATACATAAATCCTACTGTTTGTGATGTAGGCCCGAAGGCACAAACAAACTCTACTTACCTGGCTCCCTGGAAATCGCTCGGCTAAATGCTACTTCAGAAGCTCGCTCACCTAAAATCATAATAGTACATATATCAAACTTTCACTAAACTTCACAGAATCAATACAGGAGTTTGAGGAACCAAATTTGAAACCCCACAACTCGGGTATTCTCAATAGTCGCTCAGCCCGAACCTACTCTAAATCACAACATTCCTCGAAACTCCTCACATTGTACTCCCTCAGCTATCTAACTACTAAAATCGCAAGAAAACAAGGTGGGTTTACCTAGGTTGAAGGAGAATCGGGTAGGAGAATCGCCTAGAGATTTCTGCCGTTCGAGCTGAAGACCGAAAGGGAAAGAAAATGAGTAGTGGTGGCGGCTACTCTAAACTTTTGCCTTAAATACCTTATCTACTTTCAAATTTGCCAATTACCCTTATGCCCTTACTTACTCATTCTTCAACCTAACCTACATTATACTAAAATTTCATTCATCGATTATACTTAATAGATTTATCTGTTATTTTAAATTTTTAATTAAAGTCGGGTGTTACACAAAACTTGAAGATCAGAAAGTTAGAGGTCGGACAGCAGCAAAATCACTTCTCTCCTCACCGCTTTCACTCCTCTCTTTGTTCTTGTAACACCCGCAACTTTCGTACATTTTGTGGATAAAAATATTTTGTACGAATACATTATTTAATGTATTATATATTTTTGATGAGATTGTGAAAGAAAGAGTAATTGACGAACGTAACGAAAAGGGATTTAAACAATTAAAAGAAATATGGGTGTGGGTGATTTTGTAATTAAGTAAAGTTGAGGGGGGGTTAATTGGGATTAAAGTAAATTAATACTATTTATCTTCTTCTCTTCTTCTCCTTCACGTAAAACCCAGCCACCCCTCTCCACCATTGTCTAATTTCTTGCACGCCAACCTCTTCTCTCTCTCAAGGTTTTTCAAGGTAACAATTGTTTAGGTTATTTAGTGCAAGTTTATTGGTTTATGGTTGAATTTTCATAGATTCTATAAGCTTTGAGAGGAATTCCAAAAATTCATATTAGGGTTTGATGTTTTTCACCTATATAGATGATTAATCTTCATATAAAGACGTTCTAAAGGGTTGAAATGATAGGAAATGGATAGTATACATGTTTATGCAAGAAATAGAAAAAGTCGATTTTGATAATAACACAAAACAGGGTAGCTTCTATTTTTGGAATCCTATTTTATCTTTCGATTTGTTTTTTATATAAATGGATGGTTCCATTTAAAATAGACGAAAAGAGGTTTCCGAAACATGTTGAATCATTGAAAACGGATAAAAATTGAAAAAGTTATGGTCATTTGAAGTTGGATGAAAAACTTGTTTGAAATCCCAGGAGAGTTATGTGCTGGCAGTTTGGTTTTGGCTAATTCTGTTTTGATTCCGATTTTTATGACTTAAATGGATAATGCCACATGAAACTAGATGTTATAAGGTTCGTGGAACATATTGGATCATTAAAAATAGTTAAGAAATGCAAAAGTTATGTATAGATGAAGTTGAGTAGAAAGTTGTGCAATTCCGAGTTTTTGAATTTATATTTGAAGTTGATATTATGTATTGTGTTAGGGTTGTGTAATTGACAAGAACAAGTGATTGGACTCAAGCTTTTGAAGTGCTTAGGACGCGAGGTAAGTTTTCATGACTTATTGTGACCGAATGGCCTACACCATATGTCGGTTATGTTTATTGAGAAACTTGGAGTATTGTATGTTTATATGCTTTTGAATGGGTAGCCTAGGGTTAGTTGTTTTGTAGGTTATGTATTATCTTTGATGATACTTATGTTATTTACATTTTTACGTTATGCATTTTAATTGTTCATGCATCATTAATTTATAAAATGACATGAAAATGAATTTACGCATAGATTTCATGAAAAGAATTGCAAGTATGAAAGTATCATGTAAACAACCCCAGAGAGGTTCAGATATGGCGTTCCGTGGTGAGCATGTTTTCCTCCCTTTAGATGGTGTAGGCTATCAAATCGCTAGATGTGCCCTATTTATCTGCCGAGTGATGCTCCGATAACCAAAGACTGTCATGGAGTGATAAATGAATGAATGCACAGGATTTATAAAATTTCATATGAATGTCATGCATTGACATTTACGTAGACTTACTGAGTTTTATCTCATAGGCGTCTCTATGGTGTAAGTGAACTTGAAGAAAGTGAGGAAGATGTTCCCCAACAAGATAAACGTATGGATTGAAGAAGGATGTCCGTGGAAGTGCGCTATGCAGTCTGAGCGATTTTGACCCGTGGGATGAATGTATAGGTATTTTGGAGTGAATTTAGATATTTTAAGATTAGGAACGAATGTGTAGATTTTAAAATAGGTAAATTAAGGATTTCAAGTGTGTTTTTGAAAATGTATTTGAAACCTTCGATAGAATGATTTACGTTCCAGTAAATATTCTGGAGCTGTTTGAGAGTCCTTTTTTTTGTCTTTATGGATTTTTGTGGTTATAAACCGTTGCTGTCAAATTTTTTGAAGTATTCTTAGCAGACAGGAGGGAGGTGTCGACCGGTTATCAAAGGTGTCGACCGATTAGTATATAATCGATTAGAGGTGTCGACCCGTGCATATGAGTGTCGACCTTGGTTTGTGTTAAACTGAGTAAAGTGTCGTCCCCCTCAGCCAATCAATCGGCCTGTCGACTGAAATTTTAAGGTGCCGACCGCGATCCTCAAGTGTCGACCGGTTTATGTGAGTGTCGAACTCAGTAATCGACCGAAAACAAAGAAGAATTCATTGTCGACCGAAGTTCATAGGTGTCTACTGGTATTCCTTTATTGCTTTAAAACTTGAAGTTTTGTTCAGTTTTGTTTAGAGATCCTTCCATGCTAGGAGTGTTTCCGCTGAGAAAGGATTTAAGGGTTATAAATGATGTCATTCGAGGGAATGAATGAAGTCTTAGAATAAAAACGAAAAATTTACGAGAATTTTAAGAATTAGAAAAAAAAAAAAAAGGATGTCACAGTTCTCCTCTATCAAGAACAAGAGTAGAAATCTTCTTCTATTAAAATATATATATATATTTTATCAAATAAATTTTTAAATTCCAATTTTTTGAAAAATTTAAAGTCATTGAAAAATTATCCATGGTAACTTCAATTTACTTAATGTTATTTTTGGATTTTAATACGTGGTAACTTCCAAAATTTTACTTGTTTGATTTATTTGATCCAAAAATTACACGTGTTCCAAAGACGAGTTACAAAAATTCGAATTAACACGAAACAAATTGACCTTTAAAAATGTAAAGAATTTACTAAAAAAATTTATTAATATAAAATTGGCAAATTTTACAAGTTTTTCCTCTACCGTGGTTTTTTCCAATTAGAATTTTCTATGTAAATCTTGGTATCCAATTTTCTATGTATTTTTATTCTTATCATATTCAATTTTCAACGTAACCAAAAAGGAAAACTACAATAGAAACACTTAAGAAATATATAAGATAATTGTTACATTCATTCTTTAATATTTATATGTATAAATTACATATAAATATTAAAGAATAATATTACAATTTTTTCATCAAATTCCAACCATAGTATTCCTATTTGATTGAATAGAGAATCAAAATATTGTTTGTTTCGCTTCTATTTGTAATAAAAACATAATAAATCATTTCATTTTGAAAAAATGGAATTATATATATATATATATATATATATATATATAGATATTTAGTTTTTAAAAAAGTAATATAATTATTTTTCATTATTCTAAGTTATCATTATAAAGTAAAAATATGTCAGACGAGCTCAATTTGGTGAAATTTTTTAATTAGAACGTGTAATTTGAAATCTAATAGGGTTTTCGTAGTAGTTGAAGGGATTGGTTCAATTTTGGGCGTGCTTCGTTTGCTTTGCTCTTCTTTTTTGGACACATCAGGGATGGTGCTAAAAGATTGTTTAGAGATGTTTTAGTTGATATGGATTTTGATGCATAAGTAGAATTTGGTGCATTTCAAAAACATAGAAATCCAACTACAAGAAGACAAGTAATTTGATATAATAATGCTCGGTTATTTTTTGCATTTATTTTTGTAATTTGACATAGATAGTTATCAGATAAATTTTGATGCTGCCTTTTGATGACTCTTATTTTAGAGTCGTTTTATACTAACTTTATATAAGAAAACTTAGATGAATTGAGTGATTGCTATAATAAATTGATATGGAATTACTACAAATGCTATGCAATGCTGCAGCATTAGTGCTTTGATTGAATTTAATATATTTAATGCAGATTTTCTATTAAAAGCAGATTTTGTCTCTTTATTTTGAATTTTATAATTTCATAATTGATTGTTATTTTTATAGTGAAAAATTTGAATTCAAATGCTGAGATTTGTGAAGAGAAAGTGAAGGCAAAAATCAAGGTGAAGAATAATTTGGAAAGAGAAAAGAAAAGACACGTGGCATGCAGAAAATGTCAAGCAAGGAAGGAAAGCCAACTAAAAGGGAGAGATTTGAAAATAATAAAGACACGTGGATCAAGAGCCAAAGAGAGAGAATGATCATTCTGGAAAAGTGCAGCAAAATAGGTGGAGCAATTAAATAAAACAAATTGATTGGAGAGAGAAAGGGATTGCATGCATAATTAATGGGATATTTTTTTTAAAAGAAAAGCAATTCTGGTGTAACCTAGATTGCGTGGCAGAGAACTCAAAGGGTATTCTGGTGTGGAGTCTGGCGGCAGAGAGAGGACTACTTGCTGGAGAAGAAATTCTGGAACAAAGAAGGAGAACCAGACCTACGACGGCCTTCTTTGGATTTTTCTTCTTCTTCTTTTATCTTTATTGCATTATTTTTCTATGAACAATTCTTTTAATTTTAATTGTGTCTAGTAGCTAAACTTTAATCTTGGTTAGGACGATAGTATTTGTTGCGATATTTTGCTACGATCTTGGTTTTGTTTCTGCAATTATCTATTGAACAATTATTTGTGAAATATTCTTGCTAAGTCAGATTGTATCAATAGATAGGTTGACGATTCATGTTTATATTGTATCGACAGATAGATATAAATTTTAGATGCACGAATAATTAATCGAATTAAATTGTTACAACGTAGTTAACATTAATTTGATTGGCGATAAGAATAGCACATATCGAAAATTCAATATTAGTTACATTCTTTCAAGGTAGAAAGAAATTCTAATTTGAATTTACCTAGGCAATTTGAAAGAATCCTAGAAAATATTTTTATTCTTGCTGTTTTTTAGATAATGCTGCAGAGCATTACCAGAGCATTAGTAGCAGAATCATCGTAACAAAGAAAAATCGATCCTAGCCAAGGCCTTCTTTTATCGTTTTTACCTCGTTTAATCTTGCTTTATTCTATTGAATCATTATTCATATTTTATTTCTAATTTTTATCCAGCAATTTAATATTTTTATAAGATTTTTATAGCGATTAATTCAATTAACAATATCCTCGTGGGATCGATACTTTACTTACTCTATTACTTCGTTAGCGACACGTGCACTTGCGTGTAAAGGTGTAAAAATCACTAACACCTTTTTGTTTTGTTTTTGGCTTTGTCGGATAATAAACTAATGAGCTTATTCTTACTTCACCATCAAGAAACGAAAGAACACTTTCATCTCCGAGTTTTACTCAGACGTAACTCGTTTCTTTTTGGATGTTAAGCAGCTTCATGCCAAAATACTCAAAGTCATCAACTCTCCCTAAAAAGGAAGTGATCCAACCGCTCCTGCTAGTATGACTACCTTGTTACGACTTCTTTCAACCCACCAGCGATCTCCGCTCAATGAGTTATTACTTTCATGATAACCTGTTGGGGCCAGTTCTACATTTTGTTTATGTGGATCGAGAGGAAAGGGAGTTTGGCGGGAAGATGATTGTAACATGAGAGAAGTAAGGGGGTCAACTTCTTTCAAATATACAATACGGATTCGAGCAACGCAATGCAGTTGGACTATCGTGTTAATCCAAATGAATCATCTTTTCCACATAGTTAAATCTTTACCTACTAGGCAAGAGGATGACAAATTACGAATTTTGTCTCTGTAGGACATGTATTTATATGACTATGAAATTTATAAATGAAGTAGTTAATGACGTGAGGTTATCATTATCATTTTTGTAGCGACGAACGTTGTATGTTTTCATGAGGAAAGTTACTCATTTTTTGGGATTTCAAAGGAGCGTGGAAACACATAAAAATTCTTGAATTGATTTTTCATTATTCATGCCCAGAATTACGTCCTAGGTCACTAGATAGGAATCCAAAAATGAAGAGAGAAACTAAATTCAAATGGAAGAAAATTCCAATTTGTGGATAAGTACTTATCAAATCTTTCTTTAGAATTTGATTTGATCTTCTAGTCCAAATTATCTCATACCATGATGGATCTAGAATAGTGTTCATTAGTGCAACAAAAATACTTGAACAAACTAGCAAAGTAACTCCACTTTAATATGGTCTAAAGATTAAAATCTTATCGTGTTATAATACAAGACTAGAGTATAAAATTAAAGTAGATTTTGTTAATGTAATATCCGGTTTGTACGGACCTTTGATTATATTATTATTATATTATTAGTGGCATTTTTGGTAAATATATCAAATCAGGTCCGTTTCACAAAAAGAAAGCGTCATTACGATTCTAACGAATAATAAGAATTTTAAGGAATTTACGGAAATTTTCGGAGATCAAACACTATATTCCGAGTAAATACACTTTTCGTAATGTAAGAGACGTTCTCGTAAAAATAGCAAACGAGGTCCAAATTGCGAACGGACGGTTTTAATAAATCCCAAATAGTAAGTTGGACTTGTCGGTGAAATAAGGAAATTTGGTGAACCCAAATCGTTGGACGATTAACGAAACGAAGGACGAAACTAATATATAAAACTTTAGAAGGGCAAAATGGTCATTTTAAGAAATCAATTTCATTATAAAGCAATTGCCTTAAACGATTTTCATTATCTGAAAATCGTTTTCCAGAGAACAAAGTTCTCTTTCTCCTCTGCGACTTCTCCTCTCGGCCGCCGGCGTGTTTCCTCCGTTCCGACTCCGTTCAAGCTCTGTTTCTCCTCCGTCCTTCACGTTTTCTTCCTCTCTCGCAACCCTCGGTATGTAGCTTCGGTCTCTGAGCATTTATTTTGAGTTTCGGTCCGATTAGGGTTAGGGTTTTCAGTTAGGGTTTTGATAAAAATGTCGAATTAGGGCTCGTAATTAATAGGTTAGCCGTAATTAAGTATATGTTGAACATATTGGACGTTATTGGACGAAGAAAAGTCAATTTGCGAAAAAGTTATAAATTGGTAAAATGTCGAGTTTTTAGAAAAAACTCGTAATTAGAGATTTCGGATTATAAAGCTTTAATTGACGTTCGCAATACTCTAAATAGCTAAGTGGAGAATTTAGGAGAATTCGTTAGTTAAGGATTTTTGTAATTTGGACGTTTATAAGTTAAATTGGGTTTAACGACAAATATCGTGTTTTACCTCAGACACGCGACTCCAGTGGACGAAGCTTGAGATCCAGCGCACTCAAGGTAAGTTCTCGTGACTTGCTTGACCGAAAGGTCTACACCATACTTCGTCGTCGTATCAAGGATCCTTGAGGGTTCCTTGTTTTACGTTGTTTAGGTTGGGTAGTTAGGTTAATTGTTTATAGGTTCTGTTATATTGTCTGCTGATATGAACTGTTTGTTTACTTTCCGCTGATATGAACTGTTCATGCATCACGGTTTTCGAAAGTCATGAAAAGGAATTTCTGCACGTGTTTTTAAGAAAAGGAACGTATATCTGAAATGAAATCTGTAACGAAATCTGAATGAATAAACGTAATCTGTCTGTTTCTGGTCACGCGGGATGGGGCTCAGGCACGGCTGTGCGTGTTGCAAGCGTGTACCCCCCCTCTCTAGGTGGAAAGGGTAGTCCGACCGCTGGATGGGCCCTCTCCGCTTAGTGGGTAGAGGTTTCGGTGACAATTCTGTCTGTCTGTGACGTAATGAATCTGTAATCTGTAATTCTGTATCTGTAATCTGAATCTGAGCATGATTTCTGAATGGCATACGCACGCATGCATCTGCATTTACGTAGCTTACTGAGATTTCAATATCTCATATGTGTCTGTATGGTGTAGGTGATCTGCTAGGTGACGTAGATCCAGGTGAGGACGACGTTCCTCCTCCTGATGTCGGAGGCAGTTGATGGATGATACTCGTGGGAGTGCGCTGAGTAGTCGAGGCGCGATATGACCCGTGGGGATGTATGTATGGACTCTGGGGTTATTTTGGGGTGTTTTGATCTGATAATTGTATAGAATATTTAGGTTGTTTGGATCTGGATAGGGGTTAGATAACGTTTTGGTAATTGTATGTAAAATGTTTTGGTATAAACTGTTTTGATAAACGTTATGAAATGTTTTGGTTTAAATGTTTAAGTTAAATGAAAATGTTTTGAAATGTTGCTTGTAGGTTGTTACGGATAGCTCGGTTTTTAGAGCTATCCACGCAGTTGGACTTCGCCAAGTCCGCCGTAATACGCTTGAGTTTAGAATACGTTTGAGTGGGATTGAAGTTATGAGTTGGTTGATAATGTTGACGATTGTAATGAAGGAAATGTGAAAATGTCGAAGGAAAAGTGAAGTGTATTGCTCTCTGGAATCGGATTCCAGAGAGCTGAGATTGTGTTCTGCTCTCTGGAATTCCAGAGAGCTAAGTATTGAACAAAAACCGAACGAAAACAGAAGGAAGAAACAAGGGAGAAGTCTGGTCGCTTGGGCGATCGCTGCATAATGTGTGCAGCGATCGATCTCTGCAGCAAGCAGAGATCGATCGCTGCTCTGCTTGCTGCGTTGGCAGCCATATGCGGCGATCGGTCTCTGCCTTCAGCAGAGACCGATCGCTGCCTGGTCAATGCATGGCAGCGATCAGGCGCTGCTATGCACAGCGCCCGGTCGCTGCTGCCTTATCGAGGGCAGAATTCCGATTCTGCCCTCCCTTCTTTTTATTTGTTTTTAAAAGTTTTTAATAAATGTTTTTTAAGTTTTAATTATTTATTAAAGGTATGTTTTAAATGTTTTTAAAGTTCAGTTTTAAGTTTAGATTCCGCATTAAGTTTTTATTTAAAGAATAGAAAAGTAAAAAGTATAAAATGAAAAATTTGTACGGGTAAATAGGTACAGTATTAGGGGTGTTACAGTTAAAGTTTAATTTCATATTAAATTTTTATTTTATTTATTTTCTTCTAAAAATTAAGAAAATGTGATTTGATTTAATCATTTTGAAACCAAAATCCAACACGCCCTGTTTTTCCTACCGTATTATTTTGCATTTTGACGAAAATTGAATTAAAAAAAGTAAACTACAACAATTTCTATAGTTTCTCCTTACATTACATTTGTAATACCCGGCTTTACGGGATTTTATATTATAATATATAATGACATTTTTGTAAATATGTCAAATCAAACCCGTTTTACAAAAAGAAAGCGTCATTTCGATCATAATTAATAGGAATTTCAAAGAATTTACGGGATTTTTCGGAGTAATAACGCTATATTTCGAGAAATTACGTTTCTCGTAATATAAAGGACGTTTTAGTAAAAATAGTAAACGAGGTCCGAATTACGAACGGACAGTTTTAATGGAACCCTGTTAGTAAATTGAAGTTATTTGTGAGGTAAGAAAACTTGGAGAAACCGAATCGTCGGTTAATTAAGGAAACGAAGGACGAAACAAATAGAAAATCAAAGGAAGGGCAAAATGGTAATTTGCAAAGTCAATATTTAATTTAAAACATAATTCTTCTTCTTCTCCACGCAAACTTCTTCTTCTCTGTGATTTCCATTTTCTCCTCCGGCGATCCTCGCGGCTTCCCCCATTCCGTCGGCGATTCCTCCTCCTTTCGTCCTCCGTCCTTTACGTTTTCTCCTCCTCTCGCAATCCTAGGTAAGATTCTATGCTTTTGGAGCGTTATAGTTCAGTTTTCACGAAGTTTAACGTTTAGGGTTTCGTATAGATTTTCGTTAAAACGTGATTTAGGGTTCGTAATCGATAGGTTAGCCATAGTTTTGAATATAATGAACGTATTAAACATTATTGGATAAAGTTAATCGATTTAGGACGAATGTTAGAGATTTGACAATTTCTGAGTTTTGGGGAAAAACTCGTCAATGTTGATTTTGAGGTGTGGAACGTTATTTGATGGATGAAAATGCCTCATGGAGCTAAGTTAGAATTTTAAGAGAATTTCCTTAGTTAAGGTTTCGTCAAATTTGGACGTTTATTGGCTGAAACTAGTTTTAATGGCGAATGTTGTGTTTTGCCTCAGACAAACAACGCTCGTGGACGGAGCTTGAGCTGCAACGGACACGAGATAAGTTCTCGTGACTTACTCTGGCCGATTGGCCTACACCGTACTTCGATGTCGCGTCGAGGATCTTAGAGTGTTGTATGTTTAAACTGCTTTGGTTGGGTAGTTAGGTCTAAACGTTTTCGTAGGTTATTTCTTTTACAGTCTTGATGGTACGCATGCTTGTTTGTTTACATTTATATTGAACTGTTCATGCATCACGTTTTTAATTTGGCATGAAAATGAATTTCCGCACGATGTTTTTAGAAAACCAATGTGGCCCAGAAATTGGGGGCTCTCGATCTATTGTGTGGACCGATTAAGGGTCTGACCAATACCACATCTCATGTAATGTAAATAATGAACGTAATCTGTTATCTGGTCACGCGAGGTGGGGCTCAGGCACGGCTGTACGTGTTGTAAGCGTGTACCCCCCTCCTCTAACCGCACGGGGTAGTCCGACCGCTGGATGGGCCCCCTTCGGTTAAGGGGATGAGATCTCGGTGATATTCTGTCTGCGACGCTCTGTATGTTATGCATGATTTCTGAACTCCATATGCACTGCATGCATCTGCATTTACGTAGAATTTACTGAGTCTTTAGCTCATAGTGTGTCTGTATGGTGTAGGTGATATCGAAGCAGGTGAGGACGATGTTCCTCCGCCCGATGTACAGGATGGTTGAAGAAGAACGATTGCGGTGGTGTGCATGAGCAGTCGTCGCGTATGTTGACCCGTGGGGAAAGTGGTTAGGTATTTTGAGAGTTTGGGTGAATTTTGATTGTACAGTGGATTATGTTATGGTTAGAAACATTTTAGGTTGTTTGGGTCTGGATAGGTTTTTATATTGATGTTCTGAAACGTTTTGGAAATCGATTTTAGAATCTTTTGTTTGATTTCAAAACAGGAGGATTTGTTTAGGTTTTAAACATATCCACGCGTTTTATTTTCATGAAAATAGGCTATGTTTTGATCGTGTTTCGAGTCGTGGTTAGAATGAGAGTTGAAATGTATATGTGTGTTAACGAAATTGTAAATGAGTTGTGTTAAAGTTGTGTTAAGAGTAATGGTATGTGGAAGAAATAAAGTAAGGAAGGAAAAAGGGTAGGCGTTCGAACGCCTAAGGAGTGGTGTTCGAGCACAGAACTCTCTGGAATTCTGGAGAAGTTGGCGACTGGTCACGAAATGAGGGCCGAACGGTCGGTTTGCAGGACGGGTTACACGTTCTGAAATCATAACGTGAACCGACCGAGCGCCAAACATTTGGAGCCCGATCGGTTCAGCAGGGGCCGCCCGGTCGGCTGTTGAGTAGTCGATCGAGCGCCCCTTTGTTTCTTTGGTTTTTGACGCTTCTGCCCTCCTGTTCTATGGCCGATTGTTTTAATATGTTTTTAATTTATTTATTTAATTGATTTAATTGTTTTAAATTGTTTTAATTTCAATTGTTTTAGTATTTGTTTTAAACGATTTACAAAACGAACTTTGATTTCGATTTAATTCCCGCTTAAGGTTAGGTTTAAAGTTTATAATGATAAGTAAAAAGAAAAATTTATACGGGAAATAGGGGTACCGTGTGAGGGTCGTTACAACATTTTCTTTTCACAATTAATGAGAGTTTTTGGGCTAATTTTAAATGAACTTTTTTTTTCATTGTTCTGATATTTTGAAAAGTATTATGTAAAAAACAATTAAACGACATAAGTAATACGATCACAAAAAGACAATAGTAAATGCACACTTCAATGAGTCGTTCGTGATGTGAATTAAAAAAATAAAAATAAAATTAATTTGAACTCCAAAGTATGAATTTAATTTAAAACACTCACAAAACTAAAAATTCTAACAACTAAAACTTTAAACTATAAAAAATATAACAGATCAAACTCTGACGGATAGCAGATCACCCACCGTTCTAACCCCCCATTCTTGAATTAACGTCGCGAACGAGGGGCAGATCACCCCCGTTCTGTCCAATGGATTGATGTGGGAGGTGGAGACCCCCGTCCAATGTGCACCGCACGTGATTGGAGAACAGTGGGTCCCCGCCCCCCAACGGCCCTCGTTCCTACCTCTCCATTTTAGAGGTATTCGGGAACGGGGGTTACCGTCCCGAAACGACCTCTCTGTTCTAAAGAAAAATATTTAAAAATGAGGGATAGTTTCGGGGCGGTGACCCCCGTTCTCACCCCCTAATATTTTGGGGAGAGAACGGAGGGTCACCGCCCCGAAATCACCCCCACATTCTCAAAATTAGGGTTGAAGAATGGGGGACCGATGGAGGCGGTGACCACCAGTTCTTAAAATTAGGGCTAAGAACGGGGGGTGATTGCCCAAGAATGAAAGGCCAATCCCCAACAGTATATAAAAAATCGGCCTCCCTTCCACCATCCATTGCCGAAAAATCTGATTTCTTCTCAGCCCCAACCACGATTCTAACACAAAATCCGTCCATTTCACGCCCATATCGTGTTGATTTTTCCATTTCTAATCCTTGTCTTCCAATATCATTAAAAAATCTCACAAAACCGAGCCTTAAATCATCAAAATCCCGAATTAAACCTAAATTGTCAAATTCCCCTCAAATGACACTCAAATTGACGATTAAATGAAAAGTTGTCTCGTCACAAAGAAATCCCTCACAATGTGGCCCTACCGAACGACATCTGCCAAATCGCCCATCAATGTCACAAAGATAACCATTTAAAGGGGGTCCAACAAACCGGCCACTGTCGTCTCAAGGTGCTCCATGTGAAGCATGATGACCACCAACTGGGTATTTTTCGAATAAATTTTGAAATCAGATCTGTAAGGAGCAGTTTGAGCAGGATATATCAAACTGCTCGGTTATTCATTCAAAGACCGTCAACTTTAGAGGTTGGGAGTCATTGGAGATCAATGAAATATTCGACAAAACCGTTCTACATGGAGTGTACAGATTGAGGGGCGATAGCTGCGACATAATTGCTTGCTTGTTTTATGCGAATCGGACCTCTACCAGGAGGTCAGGATGTTTGAAGACGTATATCCTTGGTACAGAGAATTTAATACCTACAGAGAGGGTTAATGAAGTGCTCAGGTTTGCCGGAAAAAGGAATGAGGTGGAGAGATACTACCATGCTTCCCGAGATTGTGATTTTTTCAAATCGGCGAAGGGACTTGAATTCTTTAAGAAATTCATCGAAATGAAAATATCGGAGGGTTCGTGAAGCCAAAATCCGAGGATTTGAACGTCAGAGCTAGGGTTATTCACAATCTGATAACTCACACCATTCTATCTCGGGATGGACATAGAGATCTCGTGAACTGCATGAATCTCTATGTGATGGAGAAACTATACAACAGGAAGATGTTCAACACTAACTTCGTGATTTTAGGTAACATGCATGAGATCAGTCAGACATAGAGGTGGGCACAGTCCAGGCCGGTCCGGTACCGTCTTAGAACAGAACTGGCCCAGACGGTTCGAGATTTTTCTTTCCAGAACCAGAACCGGTCCCCGAAGGGACCGGTAGCGAACCGGTTCCTCCCACCAAAATTACTATTTTTTTTTTCCAATCCAATAAACAGTGTGAGAAGATCAAAGCTGACCAGACGCTTTTTGACTTGGATTGTAAAACGGTGTGAGAAGATAAATCCAACATTGGAATTTAAAAATTTCTGACCAGGCAAGTAGAGGCGAGGCGAGGTGACCAGAGGCGAGGCGAGGCGAGCAGAGGCAGCGAGAGCAGAGACGGCGCGAGCAGAGGCATTAAGAGCTAGGGCTTCTGAGTTCTAAGTCTGGCTGCGGGAAGGAGTGGTTTTATTTTTATTTTTTAATTTTTTTAAGTTATCCGACCCATGGGTCGGATAATCCACCGGGTCGACCCATTGGTCGGTTCTCCCATGGGAAATCTCGATCCTGGTACAGGAAACCGAGGACCGGACTGCGGTTCCCGGTTCCTCAATCCATGGAACCGAGACCCGTTCCATGGCAGGCAGAACCGACCAAGAACCGGTCCGGACTGTTGGTCTAGTCCAGTTTTGTGGTTTCGAGCCGGTTCTGCCCACCCCTAGTCGGACATGCAACAAGAATCTGTCGTACAACACGTTGATACAGAAGATCATCGAGCAAGCTTGGGTTCAGCGACCGATCGAAGAGCAGCTGAGAGCACAAAGATCTTGCGATGTATTTGATAGGCTTCATTTGATTCGGATGGGCCTAGTTGAAGTCAACGTGACTTTGGTGTTCAAGGGAGATCAGGGGTTCTCCATCTCTGCAGATGTACCTATAGAGGAGGCCACTGCGCGGCTATTGTCCCCCCCACCCAGACAGCTAGTAGGTGGGACAAGATGGAGCAAAGACTAGAGTTTCTCGTAGGCAGAGTTGAGGAGCTCACCATTACTTAGAGAGAGCTGACAAAAACTGTAACACCCGGCATTTTTGCCATGTAGATATTCCTTAAATTATTCAACGGGATTAATGGGAATAATCATGCAAGGTTTGTTTTTATTAATTTGCTAATGTTTCCAGTTGAATATGTATGATTCATAAAACCAAATGGTGAAACTAAATAGCAAATTAGTTAAAGACCAATGGAAGGGTAAAATAGAAAGAAATTAAGGTTGGTGGGAAATAGCCAATGGATGAATGCCATCTGGCAACTTGTTGAAGAAGCCATGTCTTCTTCCTTCCCTCCCGTTCTTCTCTTCATTCTGGCATGAAACTCCCTCCTGTTTTCTCTCTTCCAGTCGACGAACAACCATCGAAGTTACTTCGATCTCCTCGGCTCCTTTCTGTTTTCCCGCTGAGGTAAATGTCTGGTTGAATGCTAACAAATTTGGACAAGTTTAATGCGAGTTTTCACTGAGATTTAGGGTTATTATTTTAGAGAAAACTCACTGTTTTTGGATGAAAACACGTTGGTGTGTTTTCTAAAGTGTTGAAACGTGTTTGCTGCATTTCCTACGAGATATTAGTTAGCATTTGTAGCGTGTTTGAATTCTGTACATCCATTTACAGATCCGAGCTTTCCAGGGGCGTTCGAGCACACTGCATTGCTGCAAACAGGTAAGTTCATGCATCTACGTTGGCCCTTAAGGCCCTACAACTCGGAGGTACTAGGTCTGGTTCGGGTAGATAGGTTTTAGGTTATGTTTTAAGTTAAACGTGTTTCCGTTATATTCTGTTTTCTGTTGTATTCATTCTGTCATCTGTGAATGTTAAGTTTAAGCATTTCACTTATTCATGCATACACGTTTCCTGTAAAATCATGCAAATGTTTTCAGCACCGGTTTTGAAGTAAGTAAGATAAAATCCTGTAAAGAAAATGTATGGTTAAGTGTGGACGAGGACTGGCATCCTGTCAAGTATTCCTGTTATGTCCTGAAAGTGGCATGTACATCCTGTTGCGCCAGCTCCTCCTCCCACTTATACCTTCCTGTCCAGTGAAATGAAATGTAATGTAATGTTCATGTATTTGAAAAAGATTCATGCATAGCACGTTCATCACTCTGCATTGTATGTTCTTACTGAGCTCTAGGCTCATAGATGAACTCCCTGTTGTAGGTATGGATCCTCCAGATGAGGATTTTGTGCCTCAAGCTGATGAGTTTGGGAGGTTGGCGGATTGAGCTCACTGGGGTTGGTTGCTGCAGTCGGACCAATGTCATCCCTGTGAGATTGCATTTTTTTAATGTTAGGTCAAGTCCTGTATAGCTTTTGAAACTTTAAAACCAATGTGAAATCTGTATCTTTATGTCTTCAAAACTCTTGTTGTGAAATTTTGGAATGTAGGTCCTGTCTGTTTAGTTCTGTTGTAAATTATAAACGATGTATAGGTTTTAATGGTGGTGTATTTTAAACCTCTGTATTTGACAGATTGTATCCATATATTTTAAATGTTTTGAAAACATTCTGGAACTGCTTGAGTTCTCCATTTTTCAGGTCATGCATGGATAGTCTCGAAATTTAGAGCTAACCATGCAGTTTGTTTTTCTTAGAAATCTGTAAATTTTGAATCGGGTTTGAAGGTTTGAAGCCTTATACCTTCTGTTTTAAAGTTTCCTGTTGGAATGTCCTCCTGTTAAAAAGTGGTCCAATTCTGTCTTTAAAATCAAGTCCTCCGCCTAGTGTAAATATGTCTTCCGGTTGACGTCAGCATAAGTCTTCCGCCCAGTTTATTCAGAGTTTCTGTTTTTGTCTTCCGGTTGACGTCATCCATTCTTCCGGATGACGTCATCGTCTCATCCGATTCTTTCTGCTGCATATATCTGCCGATGACGTCATCACATCTTCCGATGACGTCATCACACATCCGATCCAGCTTTACTCAGCATCTACCGGTGACGTCATTCATCTACCGGCTGACGTCATCACCTTCTGCCGATTTGGTTTAAAGTCTGTTTATTGCATGTTTCTTCCGATGACGTCATCACATCTTCTGATGATGTCATCACCTCATCCAGTGTGAGCTGCTGTTTTTATCTTCCGGTTGACGTCATCTTCTCTTCCGGCTGATGTCAGTGATTTTGTCGTATCTGAATCACCACTGCCCGTAATGTTTAGTCTTCCGCCCAGTTATTTCACAGTTGCTTCCTGCTTTTATGCTTATGATTTCTGGTTTACTTCCTGTTCATTCTGTTTGATTATTTTCTTCGCCATTCCTTCTCTTCTGTTATTCATTTCCGAATTGTGCATAGTTCTGTTACTCACCGTAGTCCTTCCCTCTCTGTAAATTTTTATGTTCAGGGTATTGCATTAAGTTTTATTTAATCCACCGAAGTTCTTTTATACTAGGTCTTCCGCCGATGTTTTTCTGTTTCCTGTTTCCATTTGTAACTGTTATCCAGAATCTCTTTTACTGCTTTTCCGTGTGATCTCAAATCCAGAACTCTTTCTCTCCCTCTGTTTAAAGTTCTGTAGGTGTCCGGTCTGATCTCATATAAGTTTAAAAAAAAAAATATGTCTTGTTTCTGTAAAATGTCCGGTGTGATGACTCTGATCCCGGACCCCGATCGGGTACGGTTCTGGGGCGTCACAAAAACCCTCATTGATTGGATGGAATAAGATAATGACGATGCCCCACCGTAGATTAGTTTATATTTTGTATTTCATTTTATATATTTTACTTTATGTTTGTACTTTAGTTTATACTATGAGTATTATGATTGCACTTTAGCTTATACTTGTCATTTAGTATATACTATGTGGTGTATGGTTGTACTTTACTTTTATGACTGTACTTGAGTAGTAGTTAATTATTTGGAACTGGCTGTTAATTATAAAATTGTGAATTTGAATATGCGGGAATTGTTTGAAGCTAATTACGAGGAAGTCATAAAACAAAGAAAACTCTACCAATTTTTACAATTTGATCTCATTAAATTACAAATTATAATAAATACACACATTACATAGTATAATAAATGCCAAATAGTCATACATTTATATCTTTACCGTATGTAGAAGATTCGCCAGCCGGGAGTGAGAATGGAGGGACATTTCCTTATATAGTGTCAGAAATCGACCCCCGTTCTCAGGCAAAATAATTGAGATCGGGGGCCTGTTTTGAGACGGCGCCTGTTCTCAATCTTACCAAAAAATGTGGCCAACAACGGGGGCCGTTTCGGGGCGATGATCTCTCATTCCTGAACATATTTTAAAATGGAGAGACATGGAACGATAGGCTGTTGGGAGGCGGGGACCTCCTGTTCTCCAATCACATATCCAGATCGTTTTTTTTTTTTAATTATCATTACTTAATTTTTTATTTTTGGAAAACACGTTGAACTGGTTTATTTTGTTAATTCAATTACTGTGATAATATATGGTGATTAAATTTTAGGTGAAAAATCTAAAAGACAAAAAAAAAAAAAAAAACAGAGAAAATTCATGATGTCAATGTAATGTCCTAGTACTTCTAATACAATATTGTCTGTTTTACGTCGGAGTCTATACAGATTTATTTTTGGAGTTAACAAAAAATATGTTATACTATATAGGAAGAAAAACTCTACTTATAAATCATGTATTTTTTATTCTCCCGAACGAAGTGAAATTGTGTGTCCCCTCTGATATAAGTTTGAGCCTTTATTATCTTCGCACAACATACTGTCACAATAAAAAATAAAATATATAAAAACCACCTTAAAATTTTAGGTAAAAAAAATGAAATAAGGTCCAAGCCTAGTTCAAGGAAATATCTATAAGGTTTTAAAACTTTTGTTGCTGTAAAAGTTTTTTGGCAAAGCAAAAAATAGAATTCGGAGTTATCGAATTCTAATCACTGCCATACACATTTAATAAATAAATAAAAAAAGAATAAAAAGTAGAATAAAAAACATTTGAGAAATTAAATTTTAGCTTCTATTTTGAGGTCATTAGTAGTTCACATATGTTCTAGAAATCCCATTGGATTCCATGAAAATCAAAGCTAAATTCAAAAAAAAAAAAGAGAGAGAGTAGGAAAGAAGGATCACTAATCATGATGTTTGAAAAAGAATGGCAAATGAAAGTGACTCAAGCAAGTAAAAAGCAATGAATATCTCCAAAAAATTCAACAGAAGCAGCCTTATCTTTTCCGAATAATCCCAATTTTAAAAGTATTAATCATGAATTCAAACAATAATACAAGACAAAGCTGCAGTTCAAACGACATAAAATAAATCTTTTGAACCAAATTTTTAGCTTTCTGTGTGAACATGAACTGTCTCATAGGATGCTCTAAGACATAATCTTCTGGCAAGGTGGAATCCAAAGCCAAACTTTCGAACCCAACTCATGAATGAATATGGTTTTCTAACTAACTAATTTGATGTTTCCTACTGTTCCACCGAACCAATCATGTTTGTCGATGAAGATGACAATGGTGTTTAATGATGAGTTCTGCTGTTTTGCCTTGTTCTTCCAGCTGTTCCGATCAGCAATCATTCCAGTCTTTGAATCCGCCATTGTTGTTGTTCACATCTCAATCTCCAACTTTTCCACTTTTTTTTTTCGTTTGTTTCATGTAATACAAGGCTTTCTACTGGAATTAAATCTAAGAATCTTGCCCGGAAGTCGTAGTGACGGTCGACGTCCCGGCAGACAGCTCAGTTACTACCACTGCAACTGTCAAAAACAAGTGAACTCTTCAGTAATTTGTTGATTAAAGTGGAGCTAAGAGAATCAAATGGTTGAAAATAGGTTCAACATGATGAAATTTGAGGACCTGTAGTGGGGCTAGCCATGGCTGTTGAAGAAGCAGAAGGGAGAGGAAGAACAGAGGAGGAGCCAAAATGATGAGGAAGACAAGGGTATTGGAATAAATTTGGATAATGAACTCCAAATCCATGGCTTGGGCTAGTTTGTGGAAATTGACTGTAAATCGGGTAGAAATTGTGGACTCCTCCTGGTCCTGATACTCCACTTGGAGTGTAAAACGGTGGAAAATTTTGACCTCCATACACCCTGTAATAGTTCTGCAACAAAGAAATGAAATAATTCTGCGTCAAAACACATAAACGAAGGGGAAAAATGGTTGATTATCTGTTGTGATTTTATTAACCGATCACAAACTGCGAGAAATAATCAAGACACTAAGTTAGAAAAGAAATCAAGAACACAAGGATTTACGTAATTTGGACCAAACTGTCCTACGTTCATGACACAAAACTCTAACAACAAAGTTTTATTTGAGAATCAATGAATAAAAGTTTCTCACAATGCTATAGCATCGCGCGCAGTATTGCCTTCAAATACAAGAGTCGCTCTTTGCTCTTCTACCATAGTTTAACCAATCTCTCATTGAATTCCTTCATTTTTTCTCTCAAGATCTGTCAATCCTCTAACTAATCTATTTATAATAGATTAATACAAAATTTGAACGCGATAAAATAATCATAAAATGTAGATGCAAATATAATTATAAAAAAAAAACCTTGGAATCAAACTAAATAAAAACGCTGGACCAATAATTAACATTATCAAATACCCACCATTGGATGTAAAGAGTCTTGAAAGTATCCAGAGTACCTGCGAGAAGAAGATTTGAAAAAAGAAAAATATTGATGGAGAAATGAAGAAATGAAAATAGGATTCATTAATTACCCATAAGCTGAAATCGGAAATGTGTATTGACCAGTAGGCTGGTGTATAAATGAAGAAGAAGAAGCTGGAGCCGCCATTGAAGAAGGCGGTCTGAATTTCCCAGCTCCTGCAATTTTATGGTCACATCAGAGTCATTTTAATGGCAAACGAAATCGAAAATCGAAAAGGGTGATCCTGCATTAGTCATATATCTTATTTTCTATTCTGAAACTAAACATTCAAATGGATCAAAAAGAAGAAAACAGAGAAATTCGAGAAAAATTTGTAGGTTTGCAGGGAAAGAAACAGAAACCATGATGAAAGGTCGATGAAGGGCGAGGTTTATTTGCTCCAAGAGCGGCGAGATTACAGTTTGCCCTTCTTCCATCGATCACCGGAGAAGGATTACGACAAGCTCTCATGGCTGCCTCTGGATCCTTAAATGTCACCTGGACAATTATAAAGAACCTATTTTTATTCCCAGGAAAAAAAAAAGAACAAAAACAAGAAATAAAAGCAAGGCAGGAAAAAGAAAGAGGTTTACAAAGCCATAACCCTTGGATCTGCCTGTGTTTTTATCTGTGATTACCACAGCCTCTACGATCTCTCCAAACTGTTCAAAATACCTTCCCATTGTTTGCCTTTGAGTTTCCCAAGCCAAACCTCCGACGAAGATTTTTGTAAAAGTCGTGTCATTATGTTGCCCAATCTGAAATTGTCTTGCCTGAGACATTGGAGAAAATCGAACTCCACCAGAAAAAAAATGGGGAGTGAGTTGGAAAAACAGAGACAGAATGGAAGAAAAACTTATGATTTGTTTGTTCTGAAAGATCACGTCAATGGAGTCCGATTCTGAAGTTGTTTTTGACTGGAGAAACGAAAAATCCGAACCCAGATGATGTAATGAAAAAAAAATAGAGAAACAGAGACAGAAAGGAGGAATTTTTATGATTAATTCTCAAAGATCACGTCAAAGGAGTCTGTGATTCTCTCTCGGTTTCTTCTGGAATTTGTATGGCAATAACTACCCCCATTTTTTTTCTTGTTTGAAAAACAAGAAACTGGTCAGATTCTTCAAACAACTATACCTGTAACGAGGGAATCATTACTGCTGGAGGGGAAAAGTGGATAAGAAAGAAAAGAAACCTACAATCTTCTCCCCGAATAAATTTACGTTAAAAAAAAAAATCAAAAAAAGGGGCAGAGAGAAATGCTCCTGGAAGAGAGAGAAAGAGAGAGGAGAGAGAAGGAAAATGGGAGAAGACAAGAAAGCTGCTAGTGGGTACCCACGCCAATAGGAAGACTTGAGAGGATTCGATATGAAATTTTTGGTAGAACTAGAACCAAAGAAATTACATCTTTTAATATTATTTCTCTCCTCCCTCTCTCTGTCTCTCTCTCTCTACCTTCTCTGTTTTATCCACGTTGATGGCTGATATAATATTGATATTATTAACTGTTTGTCATGGGTCTATAGTATATCTTCGTCTGCTTCGCTGTATTCAACCCCTTCTCTCTCTCTCTCTGTAGTTTTCTCTCTCTACTGTAAAAATGGGATGCTCTCTTGATGGCAATTGGTGGGGACAAAAATATGAAAAACCATGAGAGTCCACTTCCGAATCATCGACCTGCAAATGGAGGGAACTGCAGTAGTAGTTAGTTGGGTGTCGAGCTTTGAATTTTTTGCTTCAGAAAACGTCGTTTCCTCTTTTTTCATTTTCACCTCTGTCCCATTACCAATGTTTAATGTCTTTTTTAAGGAGAGAAGATGAGAATGGAGGAAGAAGAGGTGTGAGAGAGAGAGGGCGTCAATGGTGGTCAATGCGAAGAGAGAGAGAGACACAGGTTTCGTTGGTTGTAAACGAAGGAGAAAGAAGAATTAGATCTCTTTCTCCACCAGATATTATTTAAAGCTCTGAAACTGAATCATGACTGTCGCTACCTCCTAATACCTCGGTCAAACCGTCGTTTTCCACTCTCTCTCTCCCCTCTTCTTTTACGGGTCGGGTTGGGTCCCTAATATGAATTTATCCAGACAAGAATTAAGAAATTAACGGTTATTAAATAAATTTACATTTATTCTCTTAAAAAATTTATTAATATATGGATTAGTGTAATTAATATAATAAATAATTTATTATATCAATTACATTAATTATTATTTGACACGTCAATAAATTTTTTATAAAAATAAACGTAATAATATTCTAAATTTAATTCTTATCGTTATATCTAAAATTATCATATAATAATTTATAGTTTCATCTTATTGTTGTCCTTTTTCTACGGTGGAAATCACATATTGGATTCTCGATTTTATGATGTAAAGTGGTGAGTTTGATTTCAAGAAAAAAGAATTCGAGTTATAACAAGTGATTTCAACGTGACTGTTTTATTACAAACTCAGAATTGTGAGCTTTTGGGTTAGCAATGAAAATATAATTCGACGTTTGATACATCTTGGTAGTTAAGATAAGATAAAGTCGGTAGTGTTTAAAGTTATCTTGTTAATAAATACAGGTAATTGGGTATTTTTAGTTTTTTTTTTTGATGTAATAAATCAACTACTTTATTTGCTAAATTTAAATATTTAATATCAAATTAACATTTATAAATTTATGTCTTTATCTTCCATAAATTTTTCATTTATAAATTTAGTGTGCCTTGTAGAAGAGGGTGATATAAGCCCATTAAAATAAAAGGCCCGGATATTCCCATATTATTATTACCCATGACATATCATATAATGTAATATTTAGCTAAAATTAGAAATTTTCCAGCTGTCCGTCAAAAAAATATAGGTTTTACACTCAATACACACACAATGTGTATACTATATAGAGTCTGTCACGTCTCGAGTTTGTTATTTTAAACCTTAAAATATCAAATTTAACGAATCACACCTTAAAGTATCAAAAATATAACAAAACAAACTCTACCGTCTGTCCTATCTGCGTCTGGTATCCATTTTTCCGTATTTCATATGGACGGTAAATATTTGCGTCCGTCCGTATAGATTATTTGGCCGTTTCCCAGACGAACAGCTAAAAATTGAGTCCGTCCGGTACATATTACGGACAGACACACGAAATGTTTGTTCATCCATACGTATGTTTTGCCTGGATGTTGACGCGTGGCTCAGACGGACTCTGTATTTACGCGTCCGTCCGTTACTCAGCATGTCCGTCCATTATTTTTAAGGCATTTTATAAACGGATGGACATGCTAAATTAGGGCATGATCGGTTGGATGCGTAAATACCGCCTCCATCAGATCTCGCGATTTAAATCAAACCAGCGCCTGAAATTCGACATTTTTACTGCTCCCAAATCGATTTTCTCTCAACCTCTTGCAAATTTTTTGTAGAATTTCGACCGAAAAACGCTTTTTGGTAATAGTTTTATCCATTCTGATTCATTTAGTTCAATTTTTATGGTAAATAACTCGAATTTTCGATCGCTATTTGAAATCCAAGTTTCGGGTAGTTTACCGGACGAATGCTATTTTGAGTGTCCATCCAGGTTTATTTTTATCAGACGGACGCACTTTCCCATGTGTTCGTCTGGTAAAAATAAAACCCAAGATAGAGGCAGATTTCTCACAATTTTCTTATTCAGACTATTTTTTTTTTTTTAAATTCTCCAATTGCAGAATATACTATCATGGCAGACAAAGAGATATTGACTATTAGACGAAAGGATAACCCGAGTCGTGCACCTTCAACTTCACAAGCCGGACCCCTCAAACCTGCAAGAGAGGCCGACGCCACCTTCACCGCGGTCGGAGATTTTATCCATTGAATTTTACAATCAGCATTGCCGAGAGCAGTTCGACCTGGATTTGTTATACCGCCAGGTGACGTTGTCGAAGATTGTAGACTTTACAAGATGAGAGTCCTTGCAGATAAAAGAAATGTTCGACAGAATCGGCCTCGAAGGGGTGTATAGTCTATGGGGCCAAAGCTGTGACAAAATTGTTCGTCTATTCTATGCAAACATGAGCTGAACCGGGAGGTCCGGAATTATCAAGACCTACGTATTGGGAAAAAAGATTGTCATTAAAACGCCCCCGAACCCGCCTCAGCTCGAAGCACTACTTTGCTCACACTTATCACGTTTAAAACGAAATTTAAAATAATTTTCGATAAAATTTTGACTCAATTTTCAGATTTTTCGAACCCTCAGAATTTATTGGAAAACGTGCCAAACGTGTCGCAAAAGATCGGGTTAAAACATAGTAGAAATAGAAATTTTTTTAAAAAAACTAAAAGTTGGCATGCATGGGCGCCACGCGCGCGCCAGCTGCGCGCAGCAGCACACCGCGCGCGCATCCCTGGTTTCGATCGATCGGCGCTAGGCGCCGATCCATCGACACCCTCTAAGGTGCACGATCATTGTTGGCCAATCGATCGGCGCTTAGTGCCAATCGATCGGCGCTGGATGCTGCGCGCACCTGATCTGGCCTACGCGCCACCTGCTCGGCCACCAGCTCACTTCTTCATCTTTTCTCCATTTTTCTACAAATCACACACCACCAAATCACCCAAAATTTATCCCAAACTTTTCTCGACATTTTTGACTCCTTGACACGTAAAATTCTCGAAAAATCGACTCCAAAACGATAGCAAAAACGTGAAAACAAGTGAAAAACGACATCGTTTACTATACGAAAAACCGAGCAGCATAACGTTTAATTTTTATAAAACCCAAAACCTAAAAACAAAGTTTACAACAAATCCCCAAAATAAACACACCAAAAAGAATACTAATCTACTATATGTTCACGATCAAAACATAACACTACCCCACCTCCTAGCAATGAAATGGTCGAGACGGCCCAACAACTGCCCGCACCGGTATACTACATGCATCGCCGACTGCGTCCTAATCCTGACTTTCCACATAGATCTCATAGATCTCACCTGTTATCACTTCGTCACCTACACCACATGTGATGACCCGGATGTGTAAGTATGTATACGATGGCTGCACGAACTGGAACCCGGATGGCGATACGTCCGTGCGGGTGAATCGGAAGGAGACGTGTCGTAAAAAAAGGGTCGTCACAATCCCACATCGCTTTGGGAAGTATGTGGAAATGAAAAATATGTAAAGAGACCCTCCCAAGATAGTAAGACGCGTTTTGGAGCACAATTGACAACGGATCCCATAATAACTCCGAAGTTAAAAGTGCTTCGGCGAGAGTAGTACTAGGTTAGGTGACTGACTGGGAAGTCCTCGCCAAACAAAGCCGTGAGGGGAGGATATTGGGCTACGGCCCAATCTCCAGAGCGAACAATATCTTGCCGAGAAAATGGGTCGTTACAAATGGTATCAGAGCCTGTACCACGAGAAAATGTGGCCAACGAGGACGTTGGGCCCCTGAGGGGGAGTGATTGTGATGACCCGGATATGTATGTGTATGATGGCTGCACGAACCGAAACTCGGATGGCGGTACGTCTGTGCAGTTGCCGGAAGGTGACGGGTCGTAAAAAGGGAGTCATCACAATCTCACATCGCTTGGAAAAGTATGTGGAAATAAAACATATGTAAAGAGATCCTCCCATGATAGTAAGACGCATTTTGCACAATTGACAACGGATCCCATAAGAACTTCGAAGTTAAAAGTACTTTGGCAAGAGTAGTACCAGGTTGGGTGACCGACTGGGAAGTCCTCGCCAAACAAAGCCGTGAGGGGAGGATATTGGGCTACGGCCCAATGCCCAGAGCGGACAATATCTTGTTGGGAAAAGAGGTCGTTATACCACAGAACAAAAAACGTAAGCCTAATGCTTAGCAAGTAGGAAATAATGCATACAAAAACATAATGCACACTCACTCATAACACATGCAGTTTCTAACTCTCGGTTGTGTTCATTCCATTCTCATTTCACTACTCGTAGGCGTACATCTCTCGTAGAAATCAGTTCTACTTGAGACACTCAGGCGTACATCTCTCGTAGAAATTCAGTTCTACTCGAGACACTCAGGCGTAAATCTCTCGTAGAGACACTTAGGCGTACATCTCTCGTAGAGACACTCAGGCGTACATCTCTCGTAAAAATCAATTCTACTCGAGACACTGAGGCGTACATCTCTCGTAGAGACACTTAGGCGTACATCTCTCGTAGAATTCAATTCTACTCGAGAAACTCAGGCGTACATCTCTCATAGAAATCAGTTCTACTCGAGACACATAGGCGTACATCTCCAGTAGAGACACTTAGGCATACATCTCTCGTAGAATTCGATTCTACTCGAGACACTCAGGCGTACATCTCTCGTAGAGACACAGTTGCATATCTTACATTCCATATTCACAATTCAAAACATGCCAAAACTCGTATTTTCGTAGTTCGAAACCGTGATGAATGTCACACAATGCCCAACATAAAACAACACAGAACAAACAGACAAATCCCTACCGTTCTATGGTATAGCCCTGAAGGCAAAACACAAACGTCTTCAACTTACCTGAAATCCCACACGTGCTCTTATTCGCTCATTCGGTTGGTCCACTCGTTCATTTGTTAACCTAGCATATTAAAGGAGAAAATAGCTTATATTTATACTCTACTCTAACTTCATAAACCACCTAAACTAATCCATCTAACATTTAAAACACTAAATTTATGAAGAAAACTAGCCAAGGCATGCAAATTTCGGAATTCACATTTAGGGTTTTCTAAACCCTAACCAAATTCAACAAAAACTCCATAAAAACACCAAAAACCACTCCTCCATTGCATATAACCAAAAACCCACTCAAATTTACCTTGAATCCTTGGAGAAACTTGATGGAAATGAAGAGGAGAAACCATCAAGGATGCTACAATTTTCATGGAAGCAAAGAGAGAAGAAGAAGAAGATTTTACTTTTTAACCTTTCATTTCCATCACTTTTAAAAACCAACTTTTCCACCTTTTAACTTTTCCACCACGCTTTACCACTTTTTATAAAACACAATTTTCCTCCTTTACAATTTTCTACTAAAAAGTTGTTATTTCCAAATTAACCCTCACCATGCATACATTCCACCACTCAACGTGAAACCCTTCTCTTCAAATCCCTCTTCCTTACTTTTATTCCATTTACATTGATTCTACTCAACACAATTTCTAACCACTAAATTCCTCTTCCAATATCACTTTCGAAGTCAAATTATTAAGAGGACTCTAGAACTAATGTTAACGCTCATAACATACCCTAAACTAGGGCTACGCACGCTATAGAAAATTTTCGGGTGTTACAATCCACCTCCTTACAAAAATTTTGTCCTTAAAATTTGTGGGGTAGTTATTCCTCAACTTACTTACCTCAACTCTACCCTCTTACATTAGGGTTGTCACGCAGAATATTACTATTCTACGGCCTAAATCATCTATCGAGTGCCCCTAATCACCGCTCGATAATGACAATTTCTACATCTCCAAAGTGTTGACTTCACCTAACTCTGCTCTCCATAGTTTGATTATTCATACGTCCATTAATTGAAACTTAAGCACTCATCACTTATACTCTCAAACTCCTCTATCGTAGTTTTAATTCTAACTTTTTCTCGAGCTAAGTTCATCTAATTGTTCATCTTCCTACTCTAGTGTCTATCAATCTCATGCCTAACTAATTCAAGCCCCCTCACTGTATCCTCAATCACGTAACGCTAAAACTCCTCAATCACATAACACTAAAACTCCTTAATCACCTTGTAACACCCGACAACTTCAGCCAGGTGACTTCCTAATTGTATTAACGGTCATAAATATTCAATCTTCACGGTTTAGAGTTTCATACCAAGAATAATTAATTTCATGTGGATTTAAACTAGGTTGGGTGGCAAAGTTGTAATAATGAAGGGTGATGACCAGTATATAAAGAAGAAGGGAATGTTTTAAAACCTCATTTAAGCCACTGTAGCCGACACCTTCCTTTTCGGCGATTTCTTCTCTCCCGAGCTCTTGCTCTCTGCTTTCAGCATACTCTCTTCGACGATCGGTTTTCTCTGCCACTACTCGACGACTCTGTGCCTGAGGTATGCAATAGACAACGTAGCTATCTGTTAGTTTGCTAGCCCTGTTTTCTACTCGGCATTGGAGTTTTGGATTTTCCAATGGCCGACTAATAATAAGAACATTTGAAATCTGTGAGTGGGAATGCTTTTATCAAATCGATTCTGGACATTTAAAACAACCACCTCTGAGTTATCGGTAATCGAATCTGTCTATTTTGGTTTGGGGATTTCAGACTACATTGAGTATTAAACTAAGAATTCGGGAATGACTCTTAGCTATTAGACCCTAGGATGACTTGTGAGTAGAACTTTTAGGATTTTGTTTTAACTACTGTAATGTAAATGTTTTAGGTAAAGAAGTCTGAGGAAAAGGAGCTCTCATGCTAAGGACACCAGGTAAGTTAATGTATAGGATTTCCGGCCAATAGGCCCTACATCACAAGGATGCTAGATAGTAACTGATATGACGATTAGAGGTTATTATGCTACAGTCTAGTACTTATGTTGACGTTTAGTTTACTGGTAAGTTTTCATACTGATGAATGTCTGTTTTGTAGCCTGAATGAGTTAAGAATTCTCATGTTCATGGCATTATCAATGTTTTATGCACATGAAAATGTTTTAAAAGCATGTTTTCTCATGAACAAGATAAGATGATAAAATCCCTGCAACGTGGTTGAGTGAGGGTTGGGGGCGGTTCGGCGTATGTCACAGTCCAAAGAAGGACATATGAATACGACCCGCAGTAGGGACCATGATCAAACTCACTGTCGAACCCCCTTTACCGGCACAAATCCTCTCTCATTCCACACAACTTAATTGATGAATATGAACAATGATTATGAACAATGATTATGAACAATGACTACGAACAATGAATTATGACTTAGTGTTTTTACTAATACTCTAGTACAGAAAAGATTGCTTATTTTTCACCACAACCATTCAAAAACAATTCAATCATTGCATTACTCAAGTCCAGTTAATCCAGTGTTATAAACCAATGGAATACTATTATCAGAAAAGTCTCAAAGTAATTTTTGAAAACATCAAAGCAATTTATATCATCAGAAAGTTTAACATACTCAAATTGAAATCATTGTCCACTAAACCTTCACAACCACTGACACCAGTTAAACCGCCCCATCAGATGCCAGATCGATGCCTCATTGCACCCCTCCAACCTGCCTAGTCCTCAACCAACTCAGAGAATTCACCTGCGGTATCCTCAACACTTACATCACAAAACTCATCGATTAGCCTAATGCTAAGTAAGTAAAGCAGTAATGAAATAAAATGCTGAAACATAAATTCCTAAACATGCAATTTCTACTTTCTCATCTCAGTTGCATTCACGTTCATTCATAAGCTGATCTGATCCATCGGTTCCCTTGGGAAGTGGATCAATTTTCCCAATATTATACATCCTCTACTCGATTAAGGGGCGGATGAATTCCCTTAATAGTTGATCTGATCCCTCTGTTCCCTTGGGAGTGGGATCAATCCTCCCAATGTTATAAATCCCTTCATAAGTTAAGGGGTGGATTAGTTCCCTTAATAGTTTGTCTGTCACATTCAGTTCATGCCTTACCATCCTCACATGGAAATTCATTTTCGTAATCTTTAAAAAAAACATGAAGCATGACATACAAAATCATTCACAAGATACACAACCCTACTGTTTTGTGATGTAGGCCCGAATGCACATGCATACTTTACTTACCTGGCTTCTGGAAATTGTCTGGTCACTAGCTACTTCGGAAATCTGCTCACCGAAGTTCATAACAGAATTTAAATCAAAACTTCACTAAACCTCACCAAGAATCAAACAGTGGTTCGAGGAATCCAGTTAGAAACTCTACTACCCGAGCATTCCTTCTTTATCACTAAAACCTGAATCTACGCTCAATCTCAGCATCCTCAAAATCCTCACATTGTACTCCTTCAGGTATTTAACCACTATATCAGAAGAGAAATTAGGGAAAACTTACCTAAGTCGAAGGAGAATCGGGCGAGAAAAATCGCCTGAAGAGCTCGGCTGCTTGAGCTGAAAACCCGAAGAGAAAGGTATGAAATGGTGGCGGCTACAGTGCATTAAACCCAATCCCTCTTTCCTTAAATACGTTATCCACTTTTAAAAATGTAATTTACTCTAATGCCCTTGTGTAGTCTAATCATTCAATAAGCCTACTTAAATTATTGACTAATAAAGTGTATACCATTAATAATAAAAGAGCTGGTTCGATAGAACTGGGTATTACACACATATTTCCCCAAGCGATGTGGGATTGTGACAACCCCCTCTTTACGACCCGGAATTCGCCTATACTCGAGTCCGGGATTTGCCTACATTTGGCTTAGGTCCCGAGGTTTGCCCCGCAACCCGAGGTTTTCCCCGCAGTCGACCTTATACGTTCACATTTAGGTCATCACACTATCACGGAAACACAGTAATAAAAATTTGGTATTATAGGTGGCAACGACCCAATTAAAGTTTTTGAAAATATGCTATGTAATGTAGAAAATATAAAATAGCTACCTCAACGATGATTACTTCTCTAGCGTACCAGAGCGAAAAACTCTAGTACTGGCTCAAAATCGGCAAACTCGTCAAAGCCTTAAAGAAATTAGTACCCTAAATACCTCTTTCGAACACTAGAAAAATATGGGTGGATCCTATACCGGTATAGGAACCCAAAACGAAAGAGACCGACTAAGAAATGATTAAATCTCCCATTAAAATACATTGTGTGGGAGTCTTGATCAAACTGTTGGACTTCAAGTCAACCTGTGGGAGTCTGCTGGTCCACCCGCGGATATCTATTGATCAACCTGCGTGACTCCATAGAGGTCAACTGTTGGACTCCTCTTTGCAAAGCAAGGATCTGCTATGGAAGTCCGCCTGCGATAGAGGTTGCTAGAAATGCCGTTTTGGCACCGGGTTTCGCAAGAAACCCACCGTTTTCACTATTTTAAACCTCTAATCAACCCAACAACTTATCTAGGCTTCAAATATACTCAAATAACCAATAAATAAACAACGGATTTGAGTTTTCAAGCTCGAATCCAATCTTCACAAACCTCAAACTTTAACTACAAAAATAAAGAGTTTTATCAACTTACCTTCGAAGTTCCTTTACAAAAGTCATTGCTCGGAGTCTCGTGAACACTTCCTTGGCCTTAGAATGCGACAATTTGCATGATGGATAATCCCTCCTCTCTCTCCTCTCTTACTTGAGGTGGCCAAAACAAAAGGAAAAGAAGGGTTTCTCACCCCTTATATAAAATAATATTTTTTATTTTCTTTTCATTACCTTTACTTTTAATTTAATATAAATATAATTATATTAAATTCAACTCCATTAAATCCTTACTTTGATCAAAATCTTGAACGTTATTTCAAACACTACTAGAGGTAAATTCCAAATTACCTAATGTTAATTTTCTTCAATTCAACTATACGGTAGTTTCTCAATTTACCAAATTTACTGAGTTACTTAAAAAAATTTAACGTGGCTAAAAACGACAAAAGAGTCAACCCTTGATACTTTTTTAGTCAATAACAAAAAATTCGACACGTATAATTTAATAAATTATAAAATACGAATTTTTACAAAAATAGTAATTCTCTTTGGAAATTCTCTTTAAGCTATTACTCAGTTATCTATAAGGAGAAGCTGAGTAATTTCCAATTGGACATATTTTTGGCTAAATAGAAAGAGTGAGAGAAGAGAGAAGACAGATAAAGAAGAAAAGAGAGAGATGAGAGAAAAAGTGCAAAGTTAAAGGGGAAGAAGAAATTTGAATTGGTCTTCAATTACTAAAGAAAAGTTGTTTCTCTCATCAAAAAGAATCTTTTGAGCTAAAAATAAAAGGATAAGAGCGATGAATTAAATGATCAAAGAGGTAAGAATTCTACTCTCGGAGATTTCTCTAACCTATGTTGATTATTACATGCATTATAGGGGTGGAATCCATTTTGTTCTTAGAATGTGAGAACCAAAACAGATAAAAAATCAAAGCTTGGTTTTTGATTTTATCCTCTTTGGTTTAGGTTCAGTTTGGTTATACATTTTCAATTCTGGGTTTAATTTGGGACTAGTTTCGGCTTGGTTTTCAATTGGTTCTCGTCGTCTTCTGTCTCTCACTCGAGCTCTGTTGCACAATTTGACTTCTCTTTAGTGTTTGTTTGCTAGTAATTGATAGAGTTTGGTACAACAAAAGTTTTGTTTCGTTATTGAAACAGGAAAATAAATAATAGTAGATAAATAACTTTCAAATAAAGAAATTGTATTAATTGTCAAAAGTCTAAAAAAGTCTCTCTTAATGTTCATCACTACCCTTTAAATAGAGTTTGAGTTGTGATTTGAATTCCTAATGAATCTTTAGAAAAAAAAAAACAAATCTCTAAGAAAACTTTTAAAAAGATAAACTTTATCTAAGAAGTTAAAACAAATAAAATAAGATACAAAATAAAAGATAAAATAAAGTATTAAAAAGATCTTGAATATTAAAAGATCAACGGACTTATGGGCTTGGGCTACAGTTGTGTCCTACAACAATCTCCTTGCCTTGAAAAAATAATTCGTCTGCAAGTTTTGCAGTCGCGAAAAACTCGTCCTTGATCGAATACAAATTTGGTAATTAAGATTGATGAATACCATTATGCTCTTTTTTTAACCTCGATGTAGAACTCACTAATACCTTCAAAGGGCATGTATACCTCTGTAACACCCATAATTTTCTTGTCATGTAATTGTCCCTAAAATAATATGTACAAACACTTAGTTAATGTAATGTAACGACCCCCGGCCAGGAGCCGTCACGTGTTCATAATCTTTCATTAATCGTTTGCTTGACTTTTACTTTTACATTCACTTACTACATATTATATTATATTTTGTTGATTTATTTTCTTTCCTAAACTGGAAACAGAGACGTAGAACCATCAAGGAAGACGAACCCTCTCGTGTTCGACCTTCTACGCCTCGTCGGCCCAAACTTTCACAGAGTCGGTAGCGACTAGACTCGGTCATCGGTTTCTTGACAATTCGGGCGAAGGAGAAAACCATCCAACTACAATCCTTCGGCATCTGCCGATGACGTCAGCCGGAAGACTAAACCATCCAACTACAATCCTTCGGCATCTGCCGATGACGTCAGCCGGAAGACTAAACCATCCAACTACAATCCTTCGGCATCTGCCGATGACGTCAGCCGGAAGACTAAACCATCCAACTACAATCCTTCGGCATCTGCCGATGACGTCAGCCGGAAGACTAAACCATCCAACTACAATCCTTCGGCATCTGCCGATGACGTCAGCCGGAAGACTAAACCATCCAACTACAATCCTTCGGCATCTGCCGATGACGTCAGCCGGAAGACTAAACCATCCAACTACAATCCTTCGGCATCTGCCGATGACGTCAGCCGGAAGACTAAACCATCCAACTACAATCCTTCGGCATCTGCCGATGACGTCAGCCGGAAGACTAAACCATCCAACTACAATCCTTCGGCATCTGCCGATGACGTCAGCCGGAAGACTAAACCATCCAACTACAATCCTTCGGCATCTGCCGATGACGTCAGCCGGAAGACTAAACCATCCAACTACAATCCTTCGGCATCTGCCGATGACGTCAGCCGGAAGACTAAACCATCCAACTACAATCCTTCGGCATCTGCCGATGACGTCAGCCGGAAGACTAAACCATCCAACTACAATCCTTCGGCATCTGCCGATGACGTCAGCCGGAAGACTAAACCATCCAACTACAATCCTTCGGCATCTGCCGATGACGTCAGCCGGAAGACTAAACCATCCAACTACAATCCTTCGGCATCTGCCGATGACGTCAGCCGGAAGACTAAACCATCCAACTACAATCCTTCGGCATCTGCCGATGACGTCAGCCGGAAGACTAAACCATCCAACTACAATCCTTCGGCATCTGCCGATGACGTCAGCCGGAAGACTAAACCATCCAACTACAATCCTTCGGCATCTGCCGATGACGTCAGCCGGAAGACTAAACCATCCAACTACAATCCTTCGGCATCTGCCGATGACGTCAGCCGGAAGACTAAACCATCCAACTACAATCCTTCGGCATCTGCCGATGACGTCAGCCGGAAGACTAAACCATCCAACTACAATCCTTCGGCATCTGCCGATGACGTCAGCCGGAAGACTAAACCATCCAACTACAATCCTTCGGCATCTGCCGATGACGTCAGCCGGAAGACTAAACCATCCAACTACAATCCTTCGGCATCTGCCGATGACGTCAGCCGGAAGACTAAACCATCCAACTACAATCCTTCGGCATCTGCCGATGACGTCAGCCGGAAGACTAAACCATCCAACTACAATCCTTCGGCATCTGCCGATGACGTCAGCCGGAAGACTAAACCATCCAACTACAATCCTTCGGCATCTGCCGATGACGTCAGCCGGAAGACTAAACCATCCAACTACAATCCTTCGGCATCTGCCGATGACGTCAGCCGGAAGACTAAACCATCCAACTACAATCCTTCGGCATCTGCCGATGACGTCAGCCGGAAGACTAAACCATCCAACTACAATCCTTCGGCATCTGCCGATGACGTCAGCCGGAAGACTAAACCATCCAACTACAATCCTTCGGCATCTGCCGATGACGTCAGCCGGAAGACTAAACCATCCAACTACAATCCTTCGGCATCTGCCGATGACGTCAGCCGGAAGACTAAAACATCCAACTACAATCCTTCGGCATCTGCCGATGACGTCAGCCGGAAGACTAAACCATCCAACTACAATCCTTCGGCATCTGCCGATGACGTCAGCCGGAAGACTAAAACATCCAACTACAATCCTTCGGCATCTGCCGATGACGTCAGCCGGAAGACTAAACCATCCAACTACAATCCTTCGGCATCTGCCGATGACGTCAGCCGGAAGACTTTCTTAACCAGCTCCTATCACAAGACAGAAAATACTACAACCTTTATCATCTTCACCCAATAGAACTTACCATAGCTCACCCGAATCATAACCTAGTAACCATAAACCTCAAAGAGTAAGAAACATGATCTCATCCAAAATACACAAAGCAGAAGACTTAGACGACAATCTTTTAATAATCCTCAGATTCAATAATTAAACCAGACAAATCTCAAGATTCAACCTTCCAAATTAGCCTTAACCTATTTAGACTGTCATATCCATTATCTTAATAGAAATCAAAAAACGTTAACCAGGGGTCATGAATCGCCTTTCCAGTCCTGCACTGTCATTTTGAGCTCCCTCCAGCAACCAGCCTTAAGCATCCTCTTTGAACATAGTATCCTCACCTGAACCTTCTTCACCTACACCATAAGGTTCAACTATAAGCCTAATGCTTAGTAAGGAATGCATACTGACAGATATACATGAGTGCACAAATTAAGGAACACAAGTTCATAAACCTTTCTTCATTCATGTTCATTTTCATTATCTTCATGGCATGTATTAAGGCAGGAGACGAGGGAGAAAGACAGGGGTTCATAGTCATTTGCCTATCGCGGCAATTATAGTAACGACTAGCTCGGCCTCCACCAGTGGGAGAATTCGCGAGCCATAAACGTCATCAACTCGGCCTCCACCAGGGGGAGAATTCGCGAGCCATACATGTCATCAGCTCGGCCTCCACCAGGGGGAGAATCCGCGAGCTATACTTGTCATGGTCTCTTTTCCCCGTCCTGCACTTAATCATGATTACATTTACTTTTCATGTTCTTAACTCAGTCATAAACGTAGACTCAATACGTAAACATGAAGTTCACAGAGAGGAATCATACCATAAGGACAAGCAAAACATCCTGTAACTTAATATCTTATTACACAATTTCTTCATATCATGGCAATAACTAGTCATAGTCAACAGACCGACATCTCAATGATTTCCTAATACCCTTGCAGTGTAGGGCCCTAGTGGCCGGGAATCTTAATACATTAACTTACCTGGATTCCTTAGCAATCCGAGCTTCTTCCCTTTAAGCTTCTTCACCTAAAACATGTACATTACAGTAGTTAAACCAAAGGTCCTAATAGTTCTATTCGTAAATCGTCCTAGGACTCTATTAGCTAAGGTTACTCCGAATCCTCTGTTTGACACACTGCAGTCTGAAATCTGAAACTAGGTGGACAGTTTTTACCATTGATTAAATCCGAGTTGGTTACTTTGAAATGTTCAGAATCGATTTGGGATGACATTTCTACTCTCAGACTTAAAAGGGTCTTAAACTACTCGGCCACTGCTAAGAAAATTCCGAACTCAAATGCCGAGCTGAAAGCAGAACTTTAATCACTAATAAATGACTACATTGTCCATTTCATACCTCGGGTGCAGATTTGCAGAGAAAAGCAGGCTGAAACCAGCCGTCGGTAAAGGAAAGTTCTGGTAGCCGAGAGCAAGAACTTGGGAGGGAAGAAATCGCCGAGAGGGAATGTCGGCTACAGTGGTAATAAATGAGGTTTAAGGTTTCTATTTCCTATTTATACTCAATCCATCAGTTTTAATTACAAAACTGCCACCCAACCTAGTTTTACTCAACTTGTAATAAATTTGTCTTAACATTAAATTTAAATCATAAAGGTTAAATAAGAGGGTGACAATGAAAATGGTCAAAAAATCACCTGGCCGAAATGTCGGGTGTTACATGTAATGTGTATTTTGGGATGGAGATTTTGATCGTACGAGTGATTGACGAAAATAAAAGAGGAAGATATGAAAAATAGTAAGAAGTATGGGAAAGTGATAACCCATGGATATTAAGGTACGATTTAAGTTTTTATAAAAGAGGTTTTAATGTTGATGAATTAAGAAAATGGGGGTTAAAAAAGTAAAAAGGTAAAAATGAGAGAGTTAATTGAAATTAAATTACAATTAACCTAACTCTCTCTCATCCTCTTCTTCTTCTCAACGTCAATCAGCAGCTCCCTCTCTCCCTCCATTTTCGTTGCTCCACCTTCCACTCCAAGATCCTTCTTCTAGCTTTAAGGTAAGAAAAATTAAGCTTTGATTCATACAAGCTAAAGGATATGTATATGTGAGTGTTAGTTTTAGTTTTGAAGGTTTTGTTATGGGTTTGGAGACCACGAAAATTCTGAACTCTCCCTAGTTTTTTTCTTTTTAATTGATGTATTTTATGATTAAATGATCAATGATGGAGTGGGTGGAAGAGATTATGCATGCTTGATCACTTGTTGGAAGTTTAGTTTGAAATTTTGAAAAGTCGGCAAAACAGGGCAGATTCTATTTTTCTGAAATTTCGGTTAAGTTAATTGTTCTAGATTGTTAAATGGATTATACCATTATAAACTAGACATTTTGAGGTTTCTATAACATCTTGAATCATCGAATTTGAACCTATATTCGATTTGTTACGGATTTTTGAATCTATTGTACAAAAATTGGAAAAATTTCTGGGACAGATTGATTTTGGTAATTCTGAATCATTTGATGGTTTTTGATTTCTAAATTGACCTTGGAATGTCAAAGTAAAGTCTTTAAGGAGTCCATAGCATTTTGAATCATTGAATTCAGACTTATATTCAATTTATTACAAATTTTTGAAGTTGGTTGAAAGTTTGATAAAAACTAGAATTTAGAGCTACGTACAGGGTAGTTTCGGTTTTGTTAATTTCGGCTGTGATATTATCCTTGGTTTGATAAATGGTTTATACCATTAGAAACTAAACACTTTAAGGATTGTATAACATTTTTAATCATTGAATTCATACAAGTATTTGAATTATTACGAATTTATGAAGTTTGACGATAAAATGGAAAATCTAAGAATTTTGCTAAGGAATGTTCTGTTTTTTTATTATTGTTGATGTTAAGATATTTGAATTGGTTCCTTAATGTTTAAGGCTACTTGAACTGAATGTTGAGGATTAGAAAGATTGTTGATGTTGTTGAAATTATTTGCATAATATAGGTTTTGCAACAAAGAAGGAAAAGTGATCAATTTGCTTAAAGTTTGCTAAGGAGTTGAGATAAGTGAATGTTACATGTTTTTGCCTGATTGTCCAACATCATAGGGTGCTAGGAAGTTAATGTTTCTAATGGTTTGATTGGGAGAATTTACGTATTTTAAGAGGTATGAAATTATGGGTAGATTAAGTTGTATAGTTAGAAATTTGTCTATGTTATAGTAAGTGTTTAGTATTATGTGTTTTGAGGTGATGAGTTCTATGAGATCTACGTTATATGTTTATATGTGCATCATATATGGATCATGCTGTAACGCCCCAAATTATATAAACCGGTTCGTTACTCATAATACTGAACCACGCTATGACATTCGAAGTAAATCCTAAAATTTCACTCAAAATCAAAATTTTGATGCATATCGTAAAAACTTGCAACGGAAAAATATTCGTATAAAACGACACTCATTAAATAATCAAAATATTAAAGACTATTGGTTGAAAGAAGACAAAAGAAAAATAGAACACATCTACCGCTGAATAGTTCCAGCGGTATTATTAGAGACAGAATAGTCTCGGCGCTGGAAACAAGAATAGGAGACATCCACCGATAGACTAAACTTCAACATCTACCGATGGACTACATCCACCGATAGACTAAACTTCAACATCTACCGATGGACTACATCCACCGATAGACTAAACTTCAACATCTACCGATGGACTACATCCACCGATAGACTAAACTTCAACATCTACCGATGGACTACATCCACCGATAGACTAAACTTCAACATCTACCGATGGACTACATCCACCGATAGACTAAACTTCAACATCTACCGATGGACTACATCCACCGATAGACTAAACTTCAACATCTACCGATGGACTACATCCACCGATAGACTAAACTTCAACATCTACCGATGGACTACATCCACCGATAGACTAAACTTCAACATCTACCGATGGACTACATCCACCGATAGACTAAACTTCAACATCTACCGATGGACTACATCCACCGATAGACTAAACTTCAACATCTACCGATGGACTACATCTACCGATAGACTAAACTTCAACATCTACCGATGGACTACATCCACCGATAGACAGAAATACCCAATCTTCGCCAATAGGCAACAGAGCAGCATACAAACCATTTTCACTCTAAATTAAGAACAGCTCCGACTACTAAAAGAACCGGTGCATTTTACTGAAAACCTTCAAAAGCAACATAATCCACAATTTCCAAAAAAAATCCAGAATAGTAGACTACGACTAAAACCAACTCGTGTGTTCATATCAGAAAAATACCAGACCATATATTTAAAAGAAACATTAAACTACTATTACCACCAACATTCTCAGCATGTTTAAAATGAACCATTGTCAACTAACATTCACACCTACTGACATCAGTTAAACCACCTCATCAATTCACCAGGTCGAGACATGAATGTGCTCCCCCAACCAGCCTATTCCTCAACATGCTCAGAGAACACATCTTCTGAGACTTCTTCACCTACATCACAAAATTCATCTATTAGCCTAATGCTAAATAAGTGAAGCAATAACGAAATGAAATGCTGAAACATAAATCCTAATCATGCAGTTTCTACTTTCACATCTCGGTTGCATTTACATTCTTTCACTGATCTGATCCCTCGGTTCCATTAGGAGTTGGATCAATTTTCCAAAGTCATACATTCTCTTCATAAATTAAGGGGGCAGATTAGTTCCCTTAACAGCTGATCTGATCCTAAATTCCATTGGGAAGTGGATCAATTTTTCCAAAGTTATAAATCCCTTCATAAGTTAAGGGGCGGATTAGTTTCCTTAATAGTTTATCTATTTCAATCTGTTCATTTCTCACCATACCAATACATGTAAATTCATTTTCGTATTCTTTCAAAAATATGATGCATGACATTCAGACAAATTCAAACATGCATAATCCTACTGTTTTGTGATGTAGGCCCGAAGGCTCATGCATACTTCACTTACCTGGCTTCTTGGAAATGCTCGGTTTCAAACCACTTCGGAAGTTTTGCTAACCTAAGTCATAAACAGAATATCAATTAAATTTTTACTAAACCTCATTCTAATCCATCCAGAAATCTAAGGAATCTAGTTTGGGAGTTCTATACATAGTGCATTCCTGAATCACCACAAAACCGAAACTAACCCCTACCTACAGCATTCACCAAAGCTCACATCTATATTCCTCTCTACCATTATTAGTTACAATGTAACTCGAAATCAAAGTAGACTCACCTAGTTTGGGGAAAAATCGGAGAGGGAATCGCCTGGAGAGCTCTGCTGAGTTTGAGCTGAATACAGAGAGAAAGTATGGAAAAATAGTGGCGGCTATAGTGCATTAATCACAAAACCTCTTTCCTTAAATAGGTTATCACTATAATTCTCTATTTACCATTATGCCATTACTTAATCATTTATTAACCTAATCACTAATTCTCCCAATTTTATCCATAAAACATACTCTACAAGTTGGTTAAGTAAGTTGGTTCAATGAAACTGGGTGTTACAATCTACCCTCCATAAAAGAATTTTGTCCTCAAAATTCATTACCTGAATAATTCTGGATATTGGTCCATCATATCCTGCTGGCGCTCCCAGGTTGTTCCTCTAAATTCTGGTTGTGCCATAAGACTTTTATCCGTGGGACTTCTTTGTTGCGCAACACCTTCACAGCATAGTCTAGGATCCTTACTGGCTTCTCCTCATAAGTAAGAGTGGATTGAACTTCAGTATCCTGTTGTTCCAAAATCTGAGATGGATCCCTCAAGCACTTCTTTAGCATCGAAATATGGAACACATTGTGAATCCCTTCCATAGAGGCTGGCAATTGTAACTCATATGCTGTCTTTCCAATCCTCTTCATGATCGAGAAAGGTCCAATATACCTGGGGTTCAACTTGCCTTTCTTTCCAAATCTCACAACTCCTTTGAGTGGTGATACCTTAAGAAAAACTTCATTACCTACCTCAAACTCTAATTCTTTACTTCTACGATCTTCTGTCGACTCTAAGCTGCCAAGATTCTCTGTCGGATGAGGGCAATCTTCTCCACGGTCTATTGCACAATGTCAGGACCAATCAAACGTGTTTCACCAACTTCATCCCAGTACAAGGGAGATCTACATTTTCGCCCATACAATGCTTCATACGGTGCCATACCGATAGTTGCCTAAAAACTGTTATTATAAGAAAACTCCACCAACGATAAATATTTACTCCAAGATCCTTAAAAATCTAAAATGCATGCACGAAGCATATCCTCTAAGGTCTGAATAGTTCTCTCGGATTGTCCATCTGTTTGAGGGTGAAAGGTTGTACTGAAATTAAGCTGCGTACCCATAGCCTTGTATAAACTCTTCCAGAACTTAGATGTAAATCTAGAGTCTCGGTCTGAAACTATAGTGTTCGGAACTCCATGCAGTCTAACAACTTCGTGCACATACAACTCAGCAAGTTGATCAATCGAGTATGTTATCTTTATAGGCAGAAAATTGGCAGATTTGGTTAAACGATCCACAATGATCCAAATTGCATCATGTCCTCTCGTTGTCCTAGGCAATCCTACCACAAAATCCATCGTTATTTGCTCTCATTTCCATTCAGGGACAGGCAAAGGTTGTAATGTTCTTGCAGGTCTCTGATGTTCAGCTTTAACCCGTTGGCAAACAAGACACTATCCTACATACTCTGCCACACTTCTTTTCATACCTGGCCACCAATAATGTTGCTTAAGGTCTCTGTACATTTTTGTACTTCCAAGATGAATGGAGAATTTAGAAGAATGAGCTTCTGAAAGGATCTTTTCTCGGAGTTCTTTATTAGCCGGAACAAACCATCTATTTCGAAACTTGAGAATTCCATCAACAAAATGGTTAAAATCCGACACATCAGTAGAATTCATGAATGACCTATACTTATCACATACCACATCATCCACCTGAACTTCCTTTATTTTCTCCAAAATAGTAGGCCTCAAGGAAATGACAGAAAGCATAACTGACACACTGGACACTACCTCAAGGTTAAATCCTTGTAGTTCAGTCTCTAAGGTTAACGGTATGCCAAGAATCAATGCAGAGGCTGAAGTCGTCACTCTACTCAATGCATCAGCCACTACATTCGCCTTGTCGGGGTGGTATTTGATATCAAAATCATAGTTCTTGACAAACTCTAACCATCTACGCTGCCTCATATTTAATTCTTTCTGTGTGAAAATATAATTAAGACTTTTATGGTCCGAAAATATTTCACAAGACTATCCATACAGTTAATGCCTCCAAATCTTTGGTGCAAAAACCACTGCAGCTAATTCTAAGTCGTGTGTATGGTAATTCTTCTCTTGTGTTTTTAACTGTCTAGAAGCATAGGCTATTACTTTTCCATCTTGCATCAACACACAACCGAGTCCAACCTTGGAAGCGTCACAATAAATGCTGAACTTTCCATTTTCAACAGGGAGTGTTAATACTGGAGCATTGGTCAACTTTTGTTTCAAAGTCTGAAAACTAATCTCACATTCCTCTGTCCAAGCATACTTAATGTTTTTCCTAGTTAACCGAGTGAGAGGTGTTGCAATCTTCGAGAACCCTTCAATAAATTTCCTGTAATAACCTGCTAATCCAAGGAAACTCCGAATATCAGTGGCATTCTTTGGTTGGGGCCATTCCTTAACTGTTTGAACCTTAGCTAGATCGACAGATATCCCATCACCCGAGATCACATGACCAAGAAAGTGAACTCTGTCCAACCAAAACTCACACTTGGAAAACTTAGCATAAAGTTGATGTTGCCTTAGTACTCCCAATACCAGGTTCAAATGTCTTGTATGTTCCTCCTTAGTACGCGAATAGATTAGTATATCATCAATAAATACTATGACAAACTTGTCCAAATACTCATGAAACACTCTATTCATAATATCCATGAATGCTGCTGGTGCATTTGTCAATCCAAAAGACATAACCAAAAACTCATAATGTCCATACCTTGTGCGAAAAGCAGTCTTAGAAATATCTTCTGATTTGACTTTCAAATGATAATAACCGGACCTAAGGTCAATCTTAGAGAAAACTCGCGCACCATTAAGCTGGTCGAATAAATCATCAATCCTTGGCAATGGATACTTGTTCTTGACGGTTAGCTTATTCAATTCCCGATAATCAACGCACATACACATTGATCCATCCTTCTTTTTGACAAAAAGAACTGGTGCACCCCACAGTGAAAAGCTTGGGCGTATGAACCCCTTATCCAATAGTTCCTCTAACTGTTTCTTTAATTCCTTAAGCTCCGTAGGTGATAATCTATAGGGGTTCTTGGATACAGGCTCAGCGCCCGGGTAAACATCTACGACAAATTCAATGTCCCTATCTAGCGGCAAGCCAGGGAGGTCATCCGAAAATACTTCTGGAAAGTCCTGGACAACTAAGACATTTTGAGGACTTGCTTTTCCTACAAATTGTGTGTCTATAACACTGGCCAGAAAGCATAAACACTCTCTGCATAAAGAGGGTCTAGCGTTGATAGAAGTCATAACAGACATTCCCTTACTCTTCTTCAAAGCTTGGAAGGTATGCTTCAAACCACCAGGGGGTTGAAAACTAACAATTTTAGTCCTACAATCGATTGTGGCATAATGTTTGAACAACCAATTCATTCATAAGATTACATCAAATCTCATTATATCCATAATAATGAGATCAGCAGGTAAATTCTTGTTTCCTACCAACACGACACTATCAAACATAACTTGGTTAGAGTGGATGCGCTCACCAGAGGGTAACGCGATGTTAAATACGTGCTCAGTAGGGGTAAACTGTACATCTAACTTGACAGCAAACGCATACGCTATAAACGAGTGTGTTGCACAAGAATCTATTAAAGTAAAAGCAGGTATAGAGTTGATCAAAATGGTACCTGACACTACAGCGGGTTGTTCTTTATCGCCCGACTCTAACATGGAGAATATCTTCGGCTTTATCTTAGCAAGGCCACTCTTCAGAGCTGGACAGTCTCTGTTAATATGGCCGACTTTGTTACAGTTGAAGCATCGGGTAATTCTGGGATTTGGGCAATCCCTATATGTGTGTCCAACTTCCTCACAGTTGAAACACTTTCCCGTCCCAAACCTGCACTTGCCCAGATGACCTTTCAAACACTTCGGGCACTGGAGAAACTTCCGGGTATCTTGCACCTTCTTTCCTGTTCCTTGGTTATTCTGGCCTTCACTTGACCTCTTCATTCCTCTCTACGGGTATGGCTGAATAAACTTTCGTGGGGCTTCCTTTGGCCCAGCACACTTCATCTCCGCTTCTTCCACCTCCAATGTCGTGGACACAACTTCACTGAAGGACAAACTCTTAATACCACAAAATTTTACTCCTCTGTAAATTTCTGGCTTTAGTCCATGCACAAACTGAAACACCTTATCCTCATTCTTGTGAACAAAATGTCCAGCAAACCTGGACAGGGACTCGAATTGCCTACTGTACTCAGCCGCAGACCCTATCTGCTTCAAGTTCAAGAACTCATCTTTCTTTGCAGCCTGCACTGTGCTGTTGAAATATTACTCATAGAAAATCTCCTTGAACTGTGACCATGACATAGCTAGAACGTCAGTGGTGGTCTCTATGGTTTCCTACCAAAGTTGAGCGTCCCCAGCCAAATGGAACGTTGCCAGAGTGACTTTGTCTCCTTCCCCGACGTTGGCACATCTGAACATGCTCTCAATCTTCCTAAGCCACTCCTCAGCAACAATCGGATTGGACGACTTTCCATCAAATGTGGGTGGCTGTAGCCTTTGAAATCGGTCTCCTGAATGCTCACTACTAGAACTCAAGTTGGCACTTCCTTGTACCTCTCAGTTTAACAATACTCCCAACTGATCGGATTGTTGACGAACCAAATCTGTCTGTTGGTGCACCAAGTCTGTCAGTTGCCTAATTACACTAGGGTCCTTCTCACTTCTCAAATTTGGCATCTCTCTCGGTACCCTTGGTCTTCCTGGTCGTCTAGCCATTTTGCTATATTCCTAGACAAGGTTAATTGCTCTCATAAATATCTAATAGCTAAGGTTAACATAAACACTTACAGTTGTTGAAGTACTTCCATGCAACGATTGGCACTGATGAGTAATATTTTTAACAGTTTAACTGAATGTCTCTGATACCATACTATAACGCCCCGAATTATATAAACTTGGTTCGTTACTCATAATATTGAACCTATAACACCCGGCATTTTTTTTTTGTGTAATTATTTCCCCGAATAATTAAACTGGATTACTCTGATATTAATACAATGACTGTTTTTAATAAAATTGTTGATGTGATTAATCGAACGAGGGTGATTCGTGAGACCGAATCGATTAACTAAATAATGTTTTAGTTAAAAACCAATGGAAGGGCAAATTAGGAAGAAATTAAGGTTGGTGGGAGGGAACTAATGAGTGTTTGATACTTGGCAAACTTGTTGGAGAAGCCAAGCCCCTCTTCCTCCTTCCCTCCTACATGAAAATACTACAGCTTGCAATTTTTCATTTTTTTCTTCTCGGTTTTCTCTCTTCCAGACGCCTGAAACAAATTTCTGAAACTTTGTTTCTTTTGTTTCCTTCGGTTTCCTTCAGTAAAGGTTCACGAACCATCGTTATTGTGCGCGTTAAGCTTGCTGCATTTTAGACAACAGGTAAGTTCATGTGTATAAGTTGGCCCTTAAGGCCCTACGGCAAGGAGATACTAGGTTTTGGTTCAGGTAGTTAGGTCGTAGGTTATGCTTTAAGTTAAACGTGTTCTTTGTGTTTTATTTCCCGTAGTTTTTATTCTGTCACCTGTATATGTTGAATTTAAGCATCATATCTATTCATGCATCTATGTTTTCTGTAAAACCATGTAAATGTTTTCAACACCAGATTTGAAGTAATGGAAGTTAAAATGTGAATGTAATGTATGATTAAATGTGGACGAGGACTGGCATCCTGTTATGTACTCCTGTTATGTCCTGTTGTGGCACGTACTCCTGTCGCGCCAGCTCTTCCTCCCACTTATATCTTCCTGTCCAGTGAAACAGAATGTAATATAATATTCATGTATTTGAAAATGTTCATGCAGAGCATATGCATCAATGCATTTCATGTTCTTACTGAGCTTTAAGCTCATAGTTGAACTCCCTGTTGTAGGTATGGATCCTCCAGTTGAAGACTTTGTGTCTCAAGCTGATGAGTTTGAGAAGCTTGACGGATTGAGCGCATAGGGTTTGGTTGCTGCAGTCAGACATATTTCTGTCCCGAGGTTTAAGTTTTAAAGTGAAATTCATGCCTGGAAACTCAGTTGGCATTTAGGTGTTTTCATTTTAAAACTCTGTTAGGAACTCTGTTGGAATTTTTGAAATGTATAGGTTTTGCTGTTCAAGTTTTTAAACCTCTGTAATTGACAGTTGTATAAATATTTTGAAACATTCTGGAACTGGTCGGAGATTTTCTCTTTTAGGTTGTGCATGGATTATCATTGGTTTTAGAACTATCCATGCAGTTTGATTTCTTAAACTTCTGTTATGTTTTCCATCCTGTCCAAAATCATGTTTTGAAATCGGTTTTTGAAGTTTTTATGCCTTCTGTTTTATGCTTCCTATTTATATATCTTCCTGTTAAAAGTTGTCAATTCTGCCTTTAAAACAATATCATCCGCCCATATCATCCGCCCATGTCATCTACCCGTATCATCGTCCATATCATTCCGCGCATATCATCCGCCCGTATCATCCGCCCATATCATCCGTCCCTGTCATACGCCCGTATCATCCGCCCATATCATCCGCCCACATCATCCGCCCACATCTTCCACCCAATATCTTCCGCCCACATCTTCCACCTAAGTCTTCCCCTTACATATCCCACCCAACATCTTCCGCCCAACATCTTCCGCTCACATCTTCCACCTAAGTCTTCCCCTTACATCTCCCACCCAACATCTTCCGCCCAACATCTTCCGCCCACATCTTCTGCCCACACCTTCCACTTAAGTCTTCCCCTTACATCTTCCACTCAACATCTTCCGCCCAACATCTTCCGCCCAACATCTTCCGCCCACATCTTCCGCCCACATCTTCCCCCTTACACCTTCCACCCTACATCTTCCACCCCACATCTTCCGCCCACTTCTTCCACTTCTGTCATCCAATTTATGTCTTCCATTTTATGCCTTCAAGTTTATGTCTTCTATTTTAAATGTTTTAAATTTTTAAAAGTTCAAGAAAAAAAATATGTCACATTTTAAATGTCCGGAGTGAGGCTCGCCGGCCCCGATCGGGTTGGGGGTCGTCACAGATATGGTATCAAAGCTAAAAAAAACCAGGTTTTAAAAGCGATCCTGTAAATTGTCTGACTGCGCAATCCGCCACGTGAGATCGCTCCACAAACTGTAAGTGTTTAAGTTTCTGTATCTGTTTTAGTTTATTAAGTTAAGTTCCTTATTATGAACAACGTTTACATAGAAATGGTGAGAGGACCAAGGTGGGCCAAACGATGGGGGTGATGCCCTTGACCGTTTAACTGAGCTGGTCGGCGTTCAGTCCCGCATGATGGAGAGCATGATGGCCGATAACGGGAACAATAACCGTGCTAATGCTCCACGTGATACTAGTGGAGAGAGATTATGGCGACTCCAACCGCCTATGTTCGATGGATTATCAAAAGATCCTACGCACGCCGAAGAATGGATTCGACAGATTGAACGTATGTTGAATTATGCAGAGGTGGAGGAAAACAAGAAAGTGGTATGTGCCTCGTTTAATCTCACCAAGAGTGCTTGATTTTGGTGGTACACAGTGCAGTCAACCACTGTGGCATTAAGCTGGGAGGGATTTAAAAGACTCTTCTACGAGAAGTACTTTGACCGTAACATGAGGAAGGAGAAGTTGTTGGAATTTTCTCGACTGCGACAATTTGGAACGGTGGCTGAATATGTTCAGAAATTCGAGTCACTATCTCGTTATGCACCTCACCTAGTGGCCACCGACGAGAACAAGGTACACCAATTTATTCAGGGGCTGAAGCTGGACCTCTTATGGGGGATTAGGACCAGGGGATTTGTCGAGGCCCCGTATACAAAGGTAGTGGCCAAGGCTTATCAGTTGGAAGCCTTAGATGTGAAGTCTCAGAGATATAGAGATTCGTCAAAGAGGATCTTACGAGATGCCCCTCTACAGCAACAATAACAACAAAGGGGTCAATTTGGGCAACCACAACAACAACAAAATAGAGGTGTTAAGAGAACTAATGAAGTTGCCATTTACCAGGACAGGGGGAAAAGACCTATGGGAGCTCCCCAGCTTCCTGTATGCCCACGTTGCCAGAGAAATCATACGGGGGATTGTAGGCTCTTTACTGGCCGATGCTTCCAGTGTGACAAGGAGGGCCACCAAGTCCGGGATTGTTCGTGCCAGCTACTATTCAATTAGCTATGTCGGCTGTATTAATGCCTTTGAGGACAGAGATTCAGAAGTTCGATATGGAGATAGTTTCTGGGCTGTCGGCCATGCTAGCAGACATGACACTAAGGCCCACCATCCTGGACCGAATTAAAGAAGCCCAGAAGACCAATTCAAAGGAAATGGCTGATATAGTAAGCAAGTTACCTATGGCCTCTTCCGAGTTCAGATATTCGGGAGATTGTATTCTGAAGTTCATAGATAGATGGTATGTTCCGAAAGATGAAGAGCTATGAAAGAAAATCTTGTCAGAAGCCCACTCGTCTTCTTTCTCTGTGCATCCTGGAAGCACGAAGATGTATCAAGACTTGAAACTTCACTTCTGGTGGCCGAATATGAAGAATGAAGTGGCCAAATTTGTGGAGTCTTGCATGATATGTCAACAAGTCAAGGCTGAACATCAACGACCAGGTGGAACACTTCAGCCTCTCCTGATCCCCGAGTGGAAGTGGGAGAATATCACGATGGATTTTGTTGTCGGCCTTCCAAGAACGGCTAAGGGCCATAATAGCATATGGGTCATAGTAGACAGATTGACAAAGTAGGCCCATTTTCTACCTGTGAAGACGACATTCTCTATGGACCAGTATGCAGAGATATACATTAGTGAGATTGTCAAGCTGCATGGGGTGCCAGTATCAATTGTATCTAACCGGGACCCTAGATTTACATCGAGGTTCTGGAAAAGCTTGCAAAACTCCTTAGGCACCAAGTTAGATTTCAGCACGGCATTTCATACACAGACGGACGGACAATCCAAGAGAACGATACAGATACAGGAGAATATGTTAAGGTCATGCGTGCATGAATTTCATGCTCCTTGGAGTAGATATTTGCCGTTAGTGGAGTTCCCTTACAATAATAGCTACCAGGCTACGATCGGAATGGCTCCATATGAAGCTCTTTACTGCAGGAAGTGTAGATCCTCATTGTGTTGGGATGAAGTCGGAGAAGCCAAGCTTATCGGTCCTGAGTTATTACAGCAGATGTCCGAGGGGATAACTGCTATCAAACAACGAATAAAAATTGCTCAGAGTCGACAGAAGAGTTATGCGGACCATAGAAGAAGAGACTTAGAGTTCACTGAGGGCGATGAAGTATTCTTGAAAGTGTCGCCTTTCAAGGGCGTAATGAGATTCGGTAAGAAAGGAAAGCTCAGCCTGCGGTTCATTGGCCCTTTTCACATTTTGAAGCGTGTGGGAAGCATGGCCTAAAGACTACAGTTGCCAGCGTCAATGGATGGATTTCACAATGTTTTTCATGTTTCGATGCGGAGAAAATGTGTACGAGATCCAACCCAGTTCGTGGAACATGTGGACTTTGATATCATGCCGATGCTAACATATGAAGAAAGGCCCATACAAATATTGGATACTTCACTCAAGGTGTTGCGCAACAGGGTAGTTCCATTGGTGAAAGTTTTGTGGCGTAATCATAATGTGGAGGAAGCCACGTGGGAAAGACAAGAGGATGCTAGAGCCCAATATCCCGAGCTATTCGCTTAGGCAAATTTTGGGGACAAAATTTTGTTAGGGTGGGTGGAATGTAACACCCGACATTTTTTTCGTGTAATTATTTCCCCGATTAATTAAGTGTGATTACTCTGATATTAATGCAATGACTGTTTTTAATAAAATTGTCGATGTGATTAATCGAACGAGGGTGATTCATGAGACCGAATCGATTAACTAAATAATGTTTTAGTTAAAAACCAATGGAAGGGCAAATTAAGAAGAAATTAAGGTTGGTGGGAGGGAACTAATGAATGTTTGACACTTGGCAAACTTGTTGGAGAAGCTAAGCCCCTCTTCCTCCTTCCTTCCTACGTGAAAATACTACAGCTTGCAATTTTTCATTTTTTTTCTTCTCGATTTTCTGTCTTCCAAACGCCTGAAACAAATTTCCAAAACTTTGTTTCTTCTGTTTCCTTCAGTAAAAGTTCGCGAACCACCGTTGTTGTGCGCGTTAAGCTTGCTGCATTTCGGACAACAGGTAAGTTCATGCGTATAAGTTAGCCCTTAAGGCCCTACGGCAAGGAGATACTAGGTTTTGGTTCAGGTAGTTAGGTCGTAGGTTATGCTTTAAGTTAAACGTGTTGTTTGTGTTCTAATTCCCGTAGTTTTTATTCTGTCACCTGTATATGTTGAATTTAAGCATCATATCTGTTCATGCATCTATGTTTTCTGTAAAACCATGTAAATGTTTTCAACACCAGATTTGAAGTAATTGAAGTTAATATGTGAATGTAATGTATGATTAAGTATGGACGAGGACTGGCATCCTGTTATGTACTCCTGTTATGTCTTGTTGTGGCATGTACTCCTGTTGCACCAGCTCTTCCTCCCACTTATACCTTCCTGTCCAGTGAAACGTAATGTAATGTAATGTTCATGTATTTAAAAATGTTCATGCACAACATATGCATCAATGCATTTCATGTTCTTACTAAGCTTTAAGCTCATAGTTGAACTCCCTGTTGTAGGTATGGATCCTCCAGATGAGGACTTTGTGTCTCAAGCTGATGAGTTGGGGAAGTTGACGGATTGAGCTCATGGGGTTTGGTTTCTGCAGTCAGACATATTTCTGTCCCGAGGTTTAAGTTTTAAAGTGAAGTTCATGCCTGGAAACTCTGTTGGGATTTAGGTGTTTTCATTTTAAAACTCTGTTAGGAACTCTGTTGGAATTTTTGAAATGTATAGGTTTTGCTGTTCAAATTTTTAAACCTCTGTAATTGACAGTTGTATAAATATTTTGAAATATTCTGGAACTGTTTGGAGATTTTCTCTTTTAGGTTGTGCATGGATTATCATTGGTTTTAGAGTTATCCATGCAGTTTGATTTCTTAAACTTCTCTTATGTTTTCCATCCTGTCCAAAATCATGTTTTGAAATCGTTTTTGAAGTTTTTATGCCTTCTGTTTTATGCTTCCTATTTATATGTCTTCCGGTTAAAAGTTGTCAATTCTGCCTTTAAAACCATATCATCCGCCCATATCATCCGCCCATGTCATCCGCCCGTATCATCCTCTCATATCATCCGCCCATATCATCCGCCCGTATCATCCGCCCATATCATCCGCCCATATCATCCGCCCATGTTATCCGCCCGTATCATCCGCCCATATCATCCGCCCACATCATCCGCCCACATCTTCCGCCCAACATCTTCCGCCCACATCTTCCACCTAAGTCTTCCCCTTACATCTCCCACCCAACATCTTTTGCCCAACATCTTCCGCCCACATCTTCCACCTAAGTCTTCCCCTTACATCTCCCACCCTAACATCTTCCGCCCACATCTTCCGCCCACATCTTCCTCCTTACACCTTCTACCTTACATCTTCCACCCCACATCTTCTGCCCACGTCTTCCACTTCTGTCATCCAATTTATGTCTTCCATTTTATGCCTTCAAGTTTATGTCTTCTATTTTAAATGTTTTAAAATTTTAAAAGTTCAAGAAAAAAAAATATGTCACGTTTTAAATGTCCAGAGTGAGGCTCGTCGGCCTCGATCGGGTTGGGGGTCATCACAGATATGGTATCAGAGCCAAAAAAAAAAAAAACCAGGTTTTAAAAGCGATCCTGTAAACTGTCTGACTGCGCAATCCGCCACGTGAGATCGCTCCACCAACTGTAAGTGTTTAAGTTTTTGTATCTGTTTTAGTTTATTAAGTTAAGTTCCTTATTATGAACAGCGTTTACATAGAAATGGTGAGAGGACACAAGGTGGGCCAAACGATGGGGGTGATGCCCTTGACCGTTTAACTGAGCTGGTCGGCGTTCAGTCCCGCATGATGGAGAGCATGATGGCCGATAATGGGAACAATAATCGTGCTAATGCTCCACGTGATTTCTAGTGGAGAGAGATTCTGGCAACTCCAACCGCCTTTGTTCGATGGATTATCAACAGATCCTACGCATGCCGAAGAATGGATTCGACAAATTGAACGTCTGTTGAATTATGTAGAGGTGGAGGAAAACAAGAAAGTGGTATGTGCCTCGTTTAATCTCACCAAGAGTGCTGGATTTTGGTGGGACACAGTGCAGTCAACCACTGTGGCATTAAGCTGGGAGGGATTTAAAAGACTCTTCTACGAGAAGTACTTTGACTGCAACATGAGGAAGGAGGAGTTGTTGGAATTTTCTCGACTGCGACAATTTGGAACGGTGGCTGAATATGTTCAGAAATTCGAGTCACTATCCCGTTATGCACCTCACCTACTGGCCACCGACGAGAACAAGGTACACTAATTTATTCAGGGGCTGAAGCTGGACCTCTTACGGGGGATTACGATCTAGGGGATTTGTACGAGGCCCCGTATACGAAGGTAGTGGCCAAGGCTTATCAGTTGGAAGCCTTAGAGGTGAAGTCTCAGAGATATAAAGATTCGTCAAAGAGGATCTTACGAGATGCCCCTCTACAGCAACAACAACAACAACAACAAAGGAGTCAATTTGGGCAACCAACAGTAGCAACAAAATAGAGGTATCAAGAGACCTAATGAAGTTGTCATTTACCAGGACAGGGGGAAAAGACCTATGGGAGCTCCTCAGCTTCCTGTATGCCCACGTTGCCAGAGAAATCATACGGGGGAGTATAGGCTCTTTACTGGCTGATGCTTCCGGTGTGACAAGGAGGGCCACCAAGTCCGGGATTGTCCGGTCCCAGACACAAGGCCGATTCGTGCTGTGCCAAGAGTGTTTGCTATGATAGAGGAAGATGATGACACCCGGCACATGGCGATCACAAGTATGATTTTGATATGCAGTGCACCCGCTTATGTATTGTTAGACACGGGGGCCACACACTCGTTTGTGGCTAGAGACTTCGTGGTTAGGGAGGACTTATGTATTGTGCCGTCAGATCAGCCCTACAGTGTCATGCTACCATCCGGAGAGTTTATGCACTCTGAGCAGGCAGTGCAGGGTGATATAGTGTCAGTTGGGGACCAGAAATTGTATGCCAATCTTATCATCATCGATATGAAAGGATACAAAGTAATTCTGGGGATGGACTGGCTGTTTCGACATCACGCCACCATCAACTGCAGGTCCGGGCTCGTGTCTTTTAAGCGCCCGAGCGAGGTAGAGTTCTCCTATCAGGCAATACCAAAGAAACACAATATGCCTGTTATATCCTCATTGAAAGCTCAACAGTTGATGATGTCAGGATGTGTCGGATTTATTGCCCACATAGTAGATATCCAGAGGCAAGGTGTGGTGGAACTTCAAAGTATCCCGGTGGTTCAAAACTTCTCAAGGGTTTTCTTAGATGACTTACCGGGATTGCCACCTGATCGTGACATCGAGTTCAAAATTGATGTATATCCTGGTGCTGAACCGGTATCGAAGAATTCGTATCGTATGGCGCCAATAGAGCTGAAGGAGTTGAAAACTCAGCTGAAAGAACTAGTGGACAAGGGCTTTGTGCGCCCTAGTTTCTCTCCGTGGGGCGCCCTCGTCTTGTTAGTTAAGAAGAAGGATGGGTCCCTACATATTTGCATTGATTATCTGAACAAGTTGACCATCAAGAATAAGTACCTGTTGTCGAGGATCGACGATCTATTTGACCAGCTGCAAGGGGCTCGGGTATTCTCGAAGATTGATTTGCGCTCCGGGTATTACCAGTTAAAGGTCAGAGCTAACGATATTCCAAAGACCGCCTTCAGGACCCGGTACGGACACTACGAGTTCTTGGTGATGTCGTTCGGGTTAACTAATGCTACGGCGGCATTTATGGACCTGATGAACAGGATATTCCAGAACTTCTTGGATAAATTTGAAATCGTCTTCATCGACGACATCCTGGTTTATTCCAGGAGTGAAGCGGAGCACAAGGAGCACTTGGCTATTGTGCTCTCAACTCTAAAAAAACATCGATTGTACGCCAAACTGTCAAAATGTGAATTCTGGTTGGGCAGAATTAATTTCCTAGGCCATGTGGTGTCTGCAGAAGGAATTTCAGTGGATCCGGCCAAGATTCAGGCTGTGAAAGAATGGCCGAGAACGAGAAATGCCAGTGAGGAACGAAGTTTTATCGGATTAGCTGGTTATTACAGAAAGTTTATCAAGGGATTTTCTGTGATAGCGAAGCCTATGACCAGCTTAACGAGGAAAGACATCAAGTTCAAGTGGTCTGAAGCTTGTGAGGTGAGTTTTCAGACACTTAAGCAGAAATTAACCACTGCTCCTCTGTTAGTATTGCCAGTTGAAGACGACAAATTTAGCGTATACTGAGATGCGTCCAAGGTCGGCTTGGGATGTGTATTAATGCAAGAAGAGAAGGTAGTAGCATATATATCCAGACAATTGAAGAACCATGAGCAAAACTACCCTACTCACGACCTTGAGTTAGCGGTAGTTGTCTTTGCACTGAAAGTATGGAGACACCACTTATATGGACAATCATGTGAGGTATTTTCTGATCACAAGAGTTTGAAGTACATATTTACCTAGAAAGAGTTAAACATGAGACAAAGGCGGTGGTTAGAATTTATGAAAGATTATGATGTTGAGATTAAATACCACCCTGGAAAAGCTAACGTGGTTGCCGATGCATTGAGCAGGATGCCAGCTACTATGCAATCAGCTATGTCGGCCGTATCAATGCTTTTGAGGACAGAGATTCAGAAGTTTGATATGGAGATAGTTTCTGGGCTGTCGGCCATGCTAGCAGACATGACACTAAGGCCCACCATCCTGGACCGAATTAAAGAAGCCCAGAAGACCAATTCAAAGGAAATGGCTGATATAGTAAGAAAGTTACCTATGGCCTCTTCTGAGTTCAGCTATTCGGGAGATTGTATTCTGAAGTTCATAGATAGATGGTATGTTCCGAAAGATGAAGAGCTACGAAAGAACATCTTGTCAGAAGCCCACTCGTCTTCTTTCTCTGTGCATCCTGGAAGCACGAAGATGTATCAAGACTTGAAACTTCACTTCTGGTGGCCGAATATGAAGAATGAAGTGGCCAAATTTGTGGAGTCTTGCATGATATGTCAACAAGTAAAGGCTGAACATCAACGACCAGGTGGAACATTTCAGCCTCTCCTGATCCCCAAATGGAAATGGGAGAACATCAAGATGGATTTTGTTGTCGGACTTCCAAGAACGGCTAAGGGCCATAATAGCATATGGGTCATAGTAGACAGATTGACGAAGTCGGCCCATTTTCTACCTGTGAAGACGACATTATCTATGGACCAGTATGCATAGCTATACAATAGTGAGATTGTCAAGCTGCATGGGGTGCCAGTATCAATTGTATCTGACCGGGACCCTAGATTTACATCGAGGTTCTGGAAAAGCTTGCAAAACTCCTTAGGCACCAAGTTAGATTTCAGCACAGCATTTCATCCACAGACGGACGGACAATCCGAGAGAACGATACAGATACTGGAGGATATGTTAAGGTCGTGCGTGCTGGAATTTCATGCTCCTTGGAGTAGATATTTGCCGTTAGTGGAGTTCGCTTACAATAATAGCTACCAGGCCATGATCGGTATGGCTCCATATGAAGCTCTTTAAGGCAGGAAGTGTAGATCCCCATTGTGTTGGGATGAAGTCGGAGAAGCCAAGCTTATCGGTCCTGAGTTATTACAGCAGATGTCCGAGGGGATAGCTGCTATTCAAACAACAAATAAAAATTGCTCAGAGTCGACAGAAAAATTATGCGGACCATAGAAGAAGAGACTTAGAGTTTGCTGAGGGCGATGAAGTATTCTTGAAAGTGTCGCCTTTCAAGGGCGTAATGAGATTCGGTAAGAAAGGAAAGCTCAGCCTGCGGTTCATTGGCCCTTTTCACATTTTGAAGCGTGTGGGAAGCATGGCCTACAGACTACAGTTGCCAGCGTCAATGGATGGAGTTCACAATGTTTTTCATGTTTCGATGCGGAGAAAGTGTGTACGAGATCCAACCCAAATCGTGGAACATATGGACTTTGATATCATGCCGACGCTGACATATGAAGAAAGGCCCATACAAATATTGGATACTTCACTCAAGGTATTGTGCAACAGGGTAGTCCCATTGGTGAAAGTTTTGTGGCGTAATCATAACGTGGAGGAAGTCACGTGGGAAAGACAAGAGGATGCTAGAGCCCAATATCCCGAGCTATTCGCTTAAGCAAATTTTGCGGACAAAATTTTGTTAAGGTGGGTGTAATGTAACACCCGGTATTTTTTTCGTGTAATTATTTCCCCGAATAATTAAGCGGGATTACTTTGATATTAATGCAATGACTTTTTTTAATAAAATTGTCGATGTGATTAATCGAACGAGGGTGATTCGTGAGACCGAATCGATTAACTAAGTAATGTTTTAGTTAAAAACCAATTGAAGGGCAAATTAGGAAGAAATTAAGGTTGGTGGGAGGGAACTAATGAGTGTTTGACACTTGGCAAACTTGTTGGAGAAGCTAAGCCCCTCTTCCTCCTTTATTCCTACGTGAAAATACTACAGCTTGCAATTTTTCATTTTTTTCTTCTCTGTTTTCTCTCTTCTAGACGCCTGAAATAAATTTTCGAAACTTTGTTTCTTCTGTTTCCTTTGGTTTCCTTCAGTAAAGGTTCACAAACCACCATTGTTGTGCTCATTAAGCTTGCTGCATTTCGGACAACAGGTAAGTTCATGCGTATAAGTTGGCCCTTAAGGCCCTACGACAAGGAGACACTAGGTTTTGGTTCGGGTAGTTAGGTCGTAGGTTATGCTTTAAGTTAAACGTGTTCTTTGTGTTTTGTTTCTCGTAGTTTTTATTCTGTAACCTGTATATGTTGAATTTAAGCATCATATCTGTTCATGCATCTATGTTTTCTGTAAAACCATGTAAATTTTTTCAACACCAGATTTGAAGTAATGGAAGTTAAAATGTGAATGTAATGTATGGTTAAGTGTGGACGAGGACTGGCATCCTGTTATGTACTCCTGTTATGTCCTGTTGTGGCATGTACTCCTGTTGCACCAGCTCTTCCACTCACTTATGCCTTCCTGTCCAGTGAAACGTAATGTAATGTAATGTTCATGTATTTAAAAATGTTCATGCACAACATATGCATCAATGCATTTCATGTTCTTACTAAGCTTTAAGCTCATAGTTGAACTCCCTGTTGTAGGTATGGATCCTCAGATGAGGACTTTGTGTCTCAAGCTGATGAGTTGGGGAAGTTGACGGATTGAGCTCATGGGGTTTGGTTTCTGCAGTCAGACATATTTCTGTCCCGAGGTTTAAGTTTTAAAGTGAAGTTCATGCCTGGAAACTCTGTTGGGATTTAGGTGTTTTCATTTTAAAACTCTGTTAGGAACTCTGTTGGAATTTTTGAAATGTATAGGTTTTGCTGTTCAAATTTTTAAACCTCTGTAATTGACAGTTGTATAAATATTTTGAAATATTCTGGAACTGTTTGGAGATTTTCTCTTTTAGGTTGTGCATGGATTATCATTGGTTTTAGAGTTATCCATGCAGTTTGATTTCTTAAACTTCTCTTATGTTTTCCATCCTGTCCAAAATCATGTTTTGAAATCGGTTTTTGAAGTTTTTATGCCTTATGTTTTATGCTTCATATTTATATGTCTTCCTGTTAAAAGTTGTCAATTCTGCCTTTAAAACCATATCATCCGCCCATATCATCCGCCTATATCATCTGCCCGTATCATCCGCCCATATCATCCGCCCATGTCATCCGCCCGTATCATCCGCCCAGATCATCCGCCCACATCATCCGCCCACATCTTCCGCCCAACATCTTCCGCCCACATCTTCCACCTAAGTCTTCCCCTTACATCTCCCACCTAATATCTTCCGCCCAACATCTTCCTCCCACATCTTCCACCTAAGTCTTCCCCTTACATCTCCCACCCAACATCTTCCGCCCAACATCTTCCGCCCACATCTTCAACCCAAGTCTTCCCTTAAATCTTCCACCCAATATCTTCCGCCCAACATCTTCCGCCCACATCTTCCCCCTTACACCTTCCACCTTACGTCTTCCACCCCACATCTTCCGCCCACGTCTTCCACTTCTGTCATTCAATTTATGTCTTCCATTTTATGCCTTCAAGTTTATGTCTTCTATTTTAAATGTTTTAAATTTTTAAAAGTTCAAGGAAAAAAAAAAATATGTCACGTTTTAAATATCTGGAGTGAGGCTCGTCAGCCCCGATTGGGTTGGGGGTCATCACAGAACCACGCTATGACATTCGAAGTAAATCCTAAAATTTCACTCAAAATCAAAATTTTGATGCATATCATAAAAACTTGCAACGGAAAAATATTCGTATAAAACGACATTGGTTGAAAGAAGACAAAAGAAAAACAGAATATATCTACCGCTGAATAGTTTCAGCGGTATTATTAGAGACAGAATAGTCTCGGCGGTGGACACAAGAATAGGAGACATCCACCGCTAAACAGTATCGGTGGTAGAAGCAGAAACAAAAGGCATCTTCTGCTTCCAACATCCACCGCTCGCATCAACCGAACGACACGTCGATTTTCACGCATCTACAGCTCACACCCGTCGACGACACGTCGACTACTCGCATCCACTAGTCACAAAACGACAAAAGTCTAATACTCACTCCTATGCTCACATCCACTGGTCACAAAACGACAAAAATACTACACACATCTTCCGCTGAGCAATACCAACGGAAAAAAGCAGAAACCACTTAAACTCAGCAGTAGAAGTAGAAATAAACACCTTCTTTTGCTAACCACGTGACTTTACTAATCTAACCCACGTGACTCAATAACTCAAAATTTAACAACTCATCATCCACCGATAGACTAAACTTAAACATCTACCGATGGACTACATCCACCGATATACTAAACTTCAACATCTACCGATGGACTACATCCACCGATAGACAGAAATACCCAATCTTCGTCAATAGGCAACAGAGCAGCATACAAACCATTTTCACTCTAAATAAAGAACAGCTCCGACTACTAAAAGAACTAGTGCATTTTATTGAAAACCTTCAAAAGCAACATAAACCACAATTTCCAAAAAAAATCCAGAATAGTAGACTACGACTAAAACCAACTCGTGTGTTCATATCAGAAAAACACCAGACCATATATTTAAAAGAAACATTAAACTACTACTACCACCAACATTCTCAGCATGTTTAAACTGAACCATTGTCAACTAACATTCACACCTACTGACATCAGTTAAACCACGTCATTAATTCACCAGGTCGAGACATGAATGTGCTCCCCCAACCAGCCTATTCCTCAACATGTTCAGAGAACACACCTTCTGAGGCTTCTTCACCTACATCACAAAACTCATCTATTAGCCTAATGCTAAATAAGTGAAGCAATAATGAAATGAAATGCTAAAACATAAATCCTAATCATACAGTTTCTACTTTCACTGATCTGATCCCTCGGTTTCATTGGGAGTTGGATTAATTTTTCCAAAGTCACACATCCTCTTCATAAATTAAGGGGGCGGATTAGTTCCCTTAACAGCTGATCTGATCCTAAATTCCATTGGGAAGCGGATCAATTTTTCCAAAGTTATAAATCCCTTCATAAGTTAAGGGGCAGATTAGTTCCCTTAATAGTTTATCTGTTTCAATCTATTCATTTCTCACCATACCAATACATGTAAATTCATTTTCGTATTCTTTCAAAAATATGATGCATGACATTCAGACAAATTCAAACATACATAATCATACTGTTTTGAGATGTAGGCTCGAAGGCTCATGCATAATTTACTTACCTGGCGTCCTGGAAATGCTCGGTTTCAAACCACTTCGAAAGTTTTGCTCACCTAAGTCATAAACAGAATACAATTAGATTTTTACTAAACCTCATTCTAATCCATCCAGAAATCTAAGGAATCTAGTTTGTGAGTTCTATACATAGTGCATTCCTGAATCACCACAAAACTGAAACTAACCCTTACCTACAACATTCATCAAAGCTCACATCTATACTCCTCTCTACCATCATTAGTTACAATGTAACTCGAAATCAAAGTAGACTCACCTAGTTTGAGGCAAAATCGGAGAGGGAATTGCCTAGAGAGCTCTACTGAGCTTGAGCTAAATACCGAGAGAAAGTATGGAAAAATAGTGGCGGCTACAGTGCATTAATCACAAAACCTCTTTCCTTAAATAGGTTATCACTAATAATTCTCTATTTACCATTATGCCATTACTTAATCATTTATTAACCTAATCACTAATTCTCCCATTTTTATCCATAAAACGTACTCTACAAGTTGGTTAAGTAAATTGGTTCAATGAAACCGGGTGTTACACATGCATCATGTCTTATAAAAAGAACGAAAAAGATTTTATGCATATGTTTTCATGTACGAATTACGGAAACGAAATGATATAACAATGTGACTTCGGTAGAATCGATTGCCCCCAATGTGACTTCGGTGGGATCGATTGCCCCCAATGTGACTTCGGTGAGATCGATTGCCCCCAATATGATTTCGGTGGGATCGATTGCCCCCAATGTAATAATGATTAAGTAAAGAAGACGAAAGAAAATGTATAAAATGTATTGTTTTATGAATTGCATGTTCATGTCATTATATATCTCTTACTGAGCGTTAGGCTCATAATTTGAACTATGTGATGTAGGTGACAAGGACTCAGGTGAGGACTTCGAGCCTTAAGTGGGCCATTAGCTGCAGTTGGAGGGGTACGTCCATGACAGTGATCTGGTGATTATTAGGGTAATTTTGACCATGGCCAGTATGTTTATGTTTTGTTTAAGTACGTACATATGAAAGTATGGATTTAAATATTTTGATAAACTCTATTTTGATGTATAGAAGAGTTTGATAGGAAAATTGGATGTTTTGATAGAAGGATGTGTGTTTTGGTTTTATGAAACAGAAATGTTTTGGTATTGAGATTTAATTTTGTTTGAATGGAAACGTTCAGATTTTAGAGTCTTCCACGCGTTTTGTTTTCAGGATTTTCCGCTACGTAACCTCGTGTTTAATTTGGTCGAATAGTTTTCATGTTAAAGGAGTCGGGCTGAGGTATCGTCCCATAGGGTCGAGGCCTCGGCGCAGGGTGCGGGGTGCGCAGTGCGCTGAACACGCGGGGCGCGCGGCGTGCAGCATGCGGCATGCGCCGACCGTGTGCGTGCCGCATGTGATGTTCGGAAAATGTTTTTTTTTTATTATTTTAAATATGAATCAACCCGACTTTAAACGAGTCCTTCTAAATATGTTTTAAGCATGTTTTCCAATTGTTTCTAAGGGAGTTAGAAATTCAAAAACCATTTAAAAGTTTTAAAGAAAACAAAAAATTTCATGTCGAAAATGTCTTAAGTAAAGAGAAAGTCATGTCAAGTTTTGTGACGACGTACGGGTCGTTTCACCTCGACCACAATAATAAAACTTGATTCTTGAAATTGCCCAAACAACTTTGATTTCGTTTCCCCACATTTGGTGCCTATAAAGCTTTGTTGCTAAAAAAATATTGGCTTTTGAGGTGAGACAAGGTCATCACGTTTGTCGAAAATATCAGTGATGTCTCGCTCAAAACCTTAATTGTCTCGTTCAACAAATCACCACCAATTTCAGATTCGCCAATATCAGATTTAACATCGTCATATTCTAAAAGTTCTTGCTGGAGGCGATCATCATCAGGTTGGAAGGTGTCTTTTAGGTTGAACAATGGTTGTTGACGATCATCAAAAGATGCTGGAGGTACGGGGTCACGATTTTGATTCTGTAGGAGCGAACACTTCCTCTGTTTTGCTATGTTCCATGTTGGACAGGGGGCCCAGGCAATCACCGGTGATGTCCAGCCACTGAGGCTTACTAGTGTAACGGTCCCCGGGGCACTCACACTAGAGCACGTCCCCCCCCAGTTTTAACCTCGACCACGTAGCACTCACACTATAGTACGTCCCCCAGGTGGCACCGTCCTCATGACCTTCTCCCCCCTAGAAAATGAGTTTTTGTCTTCCCCAGCACTCTAACCTAGGACCTCCAGGCTATAATCCATGGGCTATAAGTACTAGTTCCACTTGAGCTCTAGCTAGTCTAGTTAAGGTTAAAATCGAGGGGTGACCTACTCTAAAGTGAGTGCCCCGAGGGCCGTTACAGCTAGTCTGGTTGTGATCAACAGCAGGCCAAACCCTAGGGTCAAAGTTTTTCTCCTCTGCCATATTAGGGTTTTGTAGCACCTGGTTCTATCGAACCAGCCTTTTACTATTAAAGTAATACACTTGACTAGGTAATGAATTAAATAAGGTTATTGAACAACTTGTTAAGGGTATTAGAGTAATTTACAATGTTCAAAAGTTGGGTAACGTATTTAAGGATAAGGGTTGGGTTTATTGCACTGTAGCCGCCACTCCCCTCTCATACTCTTCTCTTCGGAAACTTTCAGCTCAAGCAGCCGAGCTCTCTAGGCGATTCTCCTCGCTCGGTTCTCCTTCGACTTAGGTAAGTTTCTTTTCCTTATTTCTCTTGTGGTATAGTGGTGAAATGCCTGGAGGATTGCAATGTGAGGATTTTGAGGATGCTGAGATTGAGTGTAGATTCGGGTTTTAGCGATAAGTAGGAATGCTCGGGTAGTAGAGTTTCTAACTAGATTTCTCGAACCGCTGTTTGATATTTTGAAAGGTTTAGTGAAGCCTTGATTTATATTCTGTATGAACTTAGGTGAACAGACCTCCGAAGTAGCTAGCAACCAGACAGATTTCCAGGAGCCAGGTAAGTAAAGTATTGCTTGTGCCTTCGGGCCTACATCACAAAACAGTAGGTTTATGTATGCTTGAATGTTTCTATTGTCCATGCATCATGTTTTGTTAAAAGTTACGAAAATGAATTTCATGTAAGGAATGGTAAGGTATGAACTGTATGCGACAGACAAGCTATTAAGGGAACTAATCCACCCCTTAACTTATGAAGGGATTTAGACATTGGGAGAATTGATCCCACTCCCAAGGGAACCATGGGATCAGATCAAGTGTTAAGGGAATTCATCTGCCCCTTAATTAAGTAGGAGGATGTAGACATTGGGAGAATTGATCCCACTCCCAAGGGAACTATGGGATCAGATCATGTTATGAACGAATGCGTATGCCACTGAGATGAGAAAAATAGAAACTGCATATTTAGGAGTTTAAGTTCAGCATTTTACTTCATTCATATACTGCTTTACTTACTTAGCATTAGGCTAATAGATGAGTTTTGTGATGTAGGTGAAGAAGTGTTAGCAGGTGTGTCTCCTGATCGTGTTGAGGAATAGTGGACGTTGGAGGAGTGCATTCAGGCTTCGGCATGGTAACTGATGGGGCGGTTTAGCATGTTGTCTACAGATGTGGAGGTTTAGTGGATAATGATTTAATCGAGTATATGAAGTTTTTTTTTGTAAATGAGATTACAGCTATTTGACTTTGTTTTCGAGAATTTCTGATTTTCATGTTTTTACCGATTTTGATCAATACAATGACTTGGAGTGTTATGAATGGATTTTTGGTAAAATGTTTTAAGTCTGTTAGATAGTCGAAGTTTTCTCGGGTTATAGACAGGTTGTTTAGTCCATTGGTAGGAATTGAATAATTTTTGTATCAGTGGATATGTGTAGAGGTTTATTGCGTTCTGTGGAAGGAAATCGTGTTGATGTCTATCGGAAGAAAGAAGTCTATCGGTAGATGTGGTGTGTCAGTCTGTCGGAAGATGAAAGTCTATCGGCAAATGCCTTAAGGAGTCGTGTGAGAAGCACGTGTCGGCAGGTGTAGTCTGAGAGAGTTAAGGGGGTTTGTCGTTTAGTGAATCGGAAGATGTAGAGTAATCTGTTTGTCGTTTAGTGAATCGGAAGATGTAGTGTATGTTTTAATTCTATCGGAAGGAGTCATATTGTTGTTATCGGAAGATGTCGTGTGTTTATCTATTGAGAGATGAAATTGCGCTGACTTCATCGGCAGATGAAGTTATGTTGACTTCATCGGCAGATGAAGTGGTGTATGAAGCTCTCACGACTTCATCGGCAGATGAAGTTGTGGGTGAAGTCGTGTAGACGTCATCGGCAGAAGCCTTTGGTTTTCTACTTCTGCTTCTTCTGTTGACTTTGTCGTCGGCAGATGAATTCGACTTTTGTAATTCCTTGAGTAGTCTATCACTTAAAACCTTAATTCTTTTGACCGGACACTTGAAATATTTCCATTAATCTTTCCAACAATATTTTCACCGCTGGTTTAACCCCATTGTAGTTTTAAATAATTTTTCCGCTGCAAAGTTTTCAAATGTTTTGAACGTTTAGTAAACGTCAAATTTTGTATGTCGAATGAAGTTTTAAATTTATTTGAAATTTCTTAGTCATGGTCAAGTAATGAGTAGCGAACCGGGTTCAGATAACTCGGGGCGTTACAGGTTTGACACTAAATTTGTTTTGCTATTTTTTCTTCTTTGCTTATCATTTTCTCGGTCAACGTCGGATTCTTTAAAATCAAACCTTTGAGACATCAAAATTTGTCGCCACTTGACATTCATCTGAGTCAACATCTGCGTAATTTTGTCAAATCTTTTGTCAACTCCATCTAACCTTTTTTTGAATTGTTTTTCTCCATGACTTTTAACTCATTGTTCAATAATTTTCAGTCATCGTTCGTGGTCGATGACTTGCTTTCCACTAGAACTTTTGTTAGTCATCAGATCAAGGTTAAAATCCTTGCTCTGATACTAATTTGGTGCAACAGAAGTTTTGTTTTGTAATCAAAATAAAGATATAATTTTTAAAATAGAAAATTTGTATTAATTGTCAAAAGTCTAAAAAAGTCTCTCTTAATGTTTACCACAACTCTTCAAATAGAGTTTGGGTCATGATTTGAAATCCCTAATAAATTTCTGGGAAATAAAAAAAAAATCTCTACGAAAACTTTAAAAAGATAAATTTTATCTAAGAAGTTAAAACGAATAAATCTAATATGAAAATAAAAAGTAAAAGAAAATATTAATTAGATCTCGAATCTTAAAAGATCCATGGACTTATGGGCTTGGGCCACAGTGATAACTCTTAAATTAGAGTTATTTTATACAGTAATTAGTTGAAAGAACGTATATGAATTGAGTGAATACAAGAAGAAATTTGTAGGAATTTACTACAATTGCTATGTAATGCTATAGCATTAGTGCCTTGATTTAATTTAATATATTTCATGCAGATTTTTCTACTTAATTCAAATTTTATATTTTTGTATGTGAATGCAGTTTTAATAGTGGGAAAATCTGATTCAAATGAGCTGAAAATTATGGAGAAAGAGAAAGCAAATCAAGGAAATAATGGTTACCATAAATAAAGAAGTAAATCAAGAAACTGTGGCAGTAAGTTGATTCAAATTATGAAGAGAGAGAAACAGGAGGCTACAATCAAGGAAAGATAAACAAATTAGAGATTTGCTGGAGATGAGATTTTGAAAAGCTAATTTGAAGAAAGAGACTTGGAAAATTAGTGAAACATGTGGAACAAGAAAATAAATGAGATGGATAGAGAGTGGACGACAACTTCGGACGACTTAGAGAAATGGACGATAGAGCAGCATAAACAAAAATCGGTCAAAGAGCGGTTGACAAATAACAGCGGTCGACGTAGAAAAATGGTAGACAAAATAACGGTCGACAAATACATTCGGACGACTGAGCAGAAATACAAATGGATGACAAAAGAAAGAAAATACAAATGGATGACAAAAGAAAGAAAATACAAATGGATGACAAAAGAAAGAAAATACAAATGGATGACAAAAGAAAGAAAATACAAATGGATGACAAAAGAAAGAAAATACAAATGGATGACAAAAGAAAGAAAATACAAATGGATGACAAAAGAAAGAAAATACAAATGGATGACAAAAGAAAGAAAATACAAATGGATGACAAAAGAAAGAAAATACAAATGGATGACAAAAGAAAGAAAATACAAATGGATGACAAAAGAAAGAAAATACAAATGGATGACAAAAGAAAGAAAATACAAATGGATGACAAAAGAAAGAAAATACAAATGGATGACAAAAGAAAGAAAATACAAATGGATGACAAAAGAAAGAAAATACAAATGGATGACAAAAGAAAGAAAATACAAATGGATGACAAAAGAAAGAAAATACAAATGGATGACAAAAGAAAGAAAATACAAATGGATGAGAAAATACAAATGGATGACAAAAGAAAGAAAATACAAATGGACGACAGATAACAATGGACGACTTGGAAGAGTGGACGACAAAAGAAAGAGAAAATCAAAAAGATTCTATCATAATAATAAACCGTCGATCAAGGAAACAGACTGGAGAGAGGCGAATCTTGCTGCTGAATTCAAGGAAGAAAGAATAACAAATAAAAGGGAGAAAAATTAGAGAGAGAACGAGGAGATCTGGATCTGCAACAAGAAACCGAAGACATTTTTCTTGAGCTTTCTTCTTCTTCTTCTTCTCGGTTACTGTTACTGTGGCTATGAATATTCTTGTTTTTAATTTCATTATGCTTCTCGGCTAAATTTTCTAATCTTGGTTAGGCAAGAGAGTATTATTTATATGTTTTTAACTTGATCTATGAATGCTTAGTATTTTTCATTGCACAATTGCTCATGATTTTTATTACATAAACTAAATTGCGTCGATAGACAGATTGAAATTCACATGTTCCTATTGTATCGATAGGTAAATAGGAAATTAAGATGCATGAATAATTAAATAAATTAAAATTATTGCAAAGTAGCTAATAATAATTTATTTGGCATTAAGAATAAGTTTACAAGAAAATTCGGAGTAAATTTTTATCTTTTCAAAGTCGACAAGAAAATTCTGAAACAAATTTATCTAAGCAATTCGACAGAATCCTAGAAATAACATGAATTATTGTTGTGCTGTGACTAATACTGTAGCATTGCTTTAGTATCATGAGTAAATTGCATGTAAAGAGGAAATCAACCCTAACTAAGAATTTTCCTATAATTATCTCTTTTAATCATTTCTATTTTTAGCATTATTAATTTTGAGTAATTTTAATTCATCATTTCTTAAAAATAATTTAATTTCGATATTTCTATCAACATTTTATCGAGATTTATAGCATTATCAATTTGATTAAAAATATCTTCGTAGGATCAATATCTTATATATTACTTGATTGCGATACGTACACTTTCGTAAAGTGTAAAAATCACACTAACACACAGGCGTTTCCTACATCAGAGGTGCAGTTAATAGGTGGTGAAGGAAAGATATAGAAAGATTGATGAAGATAATGAAGTAAGAATAATAAAGAGAAAAGAGAAAATTAACAAAGTAGATAACTACGTGAGTGAAGGTTGGATATACGTTTAATGTGTAAGCGAAAGCAAGGTTTTATTTTTAACTTCTCTTATTTGCCAAAATACATAGAGAGTGGAGGAAGGGAGATCCTAAAGAAAGTTTTTTGTAAGAGATAAGAAAGTTTTCCTTTTTAACTTCTCAAATTCGCAAAAATAGGATTGTCAATCCTCACTATGCCAAAGTTGGAGTCCAAGGAATGAGATTGTCAATCGTGTGAGTCGTAGACAACGATGATTGTCAGAGACCAGAGCCAGAAACGTTGACAACTCTTAGTCTCTTTGTTCCTGGCATGCGTAAGGAATAGAGGATTCTTCCAAGACGCTCGTAGAAAGTTTGTGCATCAAGCAAGAAGTGAATCCTAAATTAAAGTAGCAAATCCTGAAATGAAAATTAGGTAGATTTAGGTTAATTTCAGTTTGGTTCGGTTTTGCTTGATTTTTTAAATTAAAACTGAGAGCTGAAACCATAATTTTGATTATTTTTGGCAATTAAAAAGTCAGTGTTTCAAAATTCCTAACTGAATCGAAGTGAACCTAAATTCTCGGTTCACTTCGATTATCCAATTCAAACCAAATCTAGTTCCACCCCTAATGGTTTAGGTGAAAGGAATTGTGTTATAGGATTATATATGAAATTCATGGTTGTATCTTGATAATCTTTAATGATATAGTTGGAATTGGTATTAAAATAGTTAAAGGAAGAATGACATTAAAGTGTTTTTGGAGAAAGAAATTATAATCTTAGTTTTGTTAATCTTAGTTTTGTTAAACTTAGTTATGTGTTGAATTCCATTAATGGTAATATGATTTAAATTGGTTGTTATGGATTGAAGTTTAGTTAGTGGTTGAATATAAATATAAAATTGATGCGTTTTGATGAGTAAAGATCAAAGGCATAGAATTCCTAAATAATGGAATGTTGAATGGATAATGGGTTATTCATGCATATAGATTGCAAAATTAAGAAGGTAATAGTGAAATAATGCTTGATATCGATTAAATAGAGTAAAAATGTCTACTTGGAGGATTATATAATATAATTAATTATCATACATTGAACTTCGAGGATTGGTATGAAAAGCACAATAAACACAAAGGAAATAGGGGTTTGGAGTGGGCTTGCAAATATAGTAAAAATAAAGGAAATAGGGGTCGGGAGTGGACTCCTAATGTCCACGGTGCGTGCTTGGAGTAGTTAGAAATGAGGCAAAAGCGCCCCAAATCGGAATTTTGGAGGCTGAGGAGGACATCCGAAAGAGTAAATAAGTGAAAAGCTCTTGGGACGGAACTTTTAGGCTTTAAGGCGGACGCTCAGGGGAGTAAAAGTGGGAAATAAGCTTTTGGGACTGAGCTTCCAAGGTCCAAGAGCAAACACTCACGTAACTATAAAAGTGTAGAAATTTCACTAGAGCAGACGCCCACAATTTAAGATAGGTCTTCCGGACATACTTAAAATTTGATTTTAAATGATTTAGGCGTTGGATTTTTGAGATATTTGGGACATCATTAGTGGGTGTAAATAGATATATGGTCATTATTGATGCATCATTTTGCTTGTCATGTAACAAGATTTGTATGTTCATATCACATGCTTTACTATATATAATCATATACATTCAATGTATGGATAATGAGGATGCTCAAATCATACATCATGTTATTATTTACAAGTGAAAACGATATTGCAAGAAGTATGATTGGTCACATTCATATCCAATATATCTTGTCAGCTAAGTATTGTGTATTTAAGTCCAAATATAATAAGGAAGTGACTGTGAGTTTGTACCAGAAAATATTGTAATGCAATTATTGCAAGTATATTGTAACACCCGGAAACTTTGAATTCTAGTTTTAAGTTATAGCTGCCGGGTTTTTAATTTGTAAGCCCTATATCGTTTTATTCGTGGGAAATAGTAAATTAAGTCCAAATGGCCAACGGGAAGTTTTATTAGGACCCTAGGAATAAAATAGAATATTTGGAGAAATAAGGAAATTTGGAGAAGTTAAACCGATAGACAAATAGTGATTTAAGTTAAGAAGTTATGTGAGGGTAAAATAGTAATTTAGAAAATCAAAGATTTTAGTTAAAAAGAGTTTTCTCTCTCTCTTCCCTCACTTTCCTTCTCCCTCACGAATACTCCCTCTCCCTCGCGATTTGCTCCTTCTCCATCGCCAATCCTCAACGCCGGCGACCCCTCTGTTTCCGGCGAGTTTCTCCTCTAGTTTCTTCCCCAAATCGACTCTTAGGGTAAGCTCTACGTTTTGGTTAAGTTTATTTGTCGTTTTGGAGTGATTTCGAGTTAGGGTTTGTAAAAAAAATTAGGGGTTTTGTTAGAAATAGTTAGGGTTGTATAATTATTACTCATTGATGATATATTAATGATTTTTGAAGTTGTTGGAGTTGATTAATGATGTTGGATGATATTTAATGTTAAGTTTAGGTTGTTGGAAAAGTAGTTTAACACCATTAATGGAGTCTTTAAGTGAGTGAGCACTAAGTGCTCGATGAAATGCCTAGAAGAAATGAATTAGAGTTTTTGGAAGAGTTTGTCCTAGCTCGAGAAGTCGATTGTTTAGATTCGATGTTTGAAAGTCGATATTAATGATGTGTTGTTAAATGCTCTAGGTAACCCAAGCTCAAAGGACGGTGCTCGGCATATTTAGGACGCCAGGTAAGTGAGCGTTAGGCTTTCTGGCCACTAAGGCCCTACATCGTACAGTGTTGATGATGTTTGATGCGATGAAAAAAGGTGGAAATAGGGGTTGGTAGAAAGGACGGGTAGTTTTAGGTAGTGCTTTAGTGATTTAAGTAGTGCTCGTTTGATAGGTTTTTCCTTACGTATGTTATACCTCATGCATCATGTTAAGTGCATACGAACTATTTATGAGCATGTTTATGAAAGTGTTGAATTAAAGAACGATAATGAATGATGAATGATGAATGTTACTACGGGTCCAAGTCACGAATGTACTACGGGGCAAGTCACGAATGTACTACGGGGCAAGTCATGAATGTACTACGGGGCAAGTCACGAATGTACTACGGGGCAAGTCACGAATGTACTACGGGGCAAGTCACGAATGTACTACGGGGCAAGTCATGAATGTACTACGGGGCAAGTCATGAATGTACTACGGGGCAAGTCATGAATGTACTACGGGGCAAGTCACGAATGTACTACGGGGCAAGTCACGAATGTACTACGGGGCAAGTCACGAATGTACTACGGGGCAAGTCACGAATGTACTACGGGGCAAGTCACGAATGTACTACGGGGCAAGTCATGAATGTACTACGGGGCAAGTCACGAATGTACTACGGGGCAAGTCATGAATGTACTACGGGGCAAGTCACGAATGTACTACGGGGCAAGTCACGAATGTACTACGGGGCAAGTCACGAATGTACTACGGGGCAAGTCATGAATGTACTACGGGGCAAGTCATGAATGTACTACGGGGCAAGTCATGAATGTACTACGGGGCAAGTCACGAATGTACTACGGGGCAAGTCATGAATGTACTACGGGGCAAGTCACGAATGTACTACGGGGCAAGTCATGAATGTACTACGGGGCAAGTCACGAATGTACTACGGGGCAAGTCACGAATGTACTACGGGGCAAGTCATGAATGTACTACGGGGCAAGTCACGAATGTACTACGGGGCAAGTCACGAATGTACTACGGGGCAAGTCACGAATGTACTACGGGGCAAGTCATGAATGTACTACGGGGCAAGTCACGAATGTACTACGGGGCAAGTCATGAATGTACTACGGGGCAAGTCACGAATGTACTACGGGGCAAGTCATGAATGTACTACGGGGCAAGTCACGAATGTACTACGGGGCAAGTCATGAATGTACTACGGGGCAAGTCATGAATGTACTACGGGGCAAGTCACGAATGTACTACGGGGCAAGTCATGAATGTACTACGGGGCAAGTCATGAAGGGGCAAAGTCATGATGTATTACGGGGCAAGTCATGAATGTACTACGGGGCAAGTCATGAATGTACTACGGGGCAAGAAAATGGTTTAAAAGAAATGGAACGAAAATGTTTTATAAATGTCATGCAATATATGTAAAGTTATGTTTAGTACGCTCCTTACTAAGCATTAGGCTTAATGGATTTATTGTATGATGTAGGTGACGAGAACGAAGGTAAGGAACCTCTTACGATACCAAGTATAGATGGTCCGGTGGCGGAGCTCGTGGCGGCGGAGCGTGTTTTGGCAGGGCGGGTTGACTCACGGTTAGGTGTTTGAGAGTTTTTGGGTATTGTTGGGATAATGATGAATTTGATGGATTTTTAGTACGTTTAGATATGTTTTAGGATGTTTGGTGATTGTATAGTGTTTTGAAACGTTTTTGATTGTTTTTAAAACAGATAGGATTGTTAAACGTTTAAACGGAACCACGCGGTTCGTTTATTTGAAATTCATTTGTATGTTAAAGTGATTTGTGTTGATTATGAATTTTGGGTAAATTAGTGTGGAAGTGTTAGGGTGAGAAGTACGTGATGAATTGTGTTGTGTTTGGGGGTTTGAATAAATGTTATGTTTGAAGAATGTTTTAAGGATGTCTGTAAGATAATTGTGTGAAGAGAAAATTAAAGAAGAAAAGGGGTTGATGAGTGTTAGGCTTTGTGTGTATTTGGTGTTGTGAGTTTCGGATTTTATGTGGAGTGCAGGGGCGAAGTGAAGAAAATGAAAGAAAAAGAAAGAGAGAAAAGAAGAAGCTCGGCTCTCTGGAGAAAATCCAGAGAGTCTGGCGAGTGTTCGCCTCTGGGAGGCGAGTAATCGCTTCTCAGGCAAAATGAGGCGATGCTCTCTGGAGAAATCCAGAGAGCGTGGCGACTAATCGCCACAAATATGTGGCGATGAGTCGCCACTAGCGAATTACAACAGGCGATTACTCGCCTGTTGTAATCGCCCATGGGGCGATTAGTAGCCACATTTGTGGCTACTGATCGCCATACCTAGGAAAGGTATGGGCAATCAATAGCCACTTTTGTGGCTACTGATCGCCACCCCACTTATAAAAAAAAAAAAAAAAGGTTTTAAATTTTATTTATTATTTAATTGTTTTAAAGGTTTTATTTATTTTAAGTTTTAATGGTTTTATGGATTGTTTTAAAAGAGTTACTAAACAAACTTCAATTTCAGTTCCGATTTCGATTTTGATTAAGATTTCCGCTCAAGTACAGTTAAAGTGAAAGTTAAAAAAAAAAAAAAAAAAAAAACGATATCACGGGTAAGGGTCGTGACAGTTATGGTATCAGAGAGATAGAGTTTTAAAAGCGATTTTGTGATATGCCTGCCAAACACACCGCCGTACGGGACTCTCCATCGACTGTAAGTGTTTAAGTTTAAGTACGATTCTTAGTTATTTATATTGTTCGTATTGTCTAATGTGTTTAGGAACGAGAAATGCCGAGAGCACCTAGACCGCCTCAAGGAAATCCTATGGACCAATTTATGGGTATATTACAACAACAGTCGGATCAGATTGGAGTTCTACTAAATCGGGATGGAAATGGTAACGGGAGTGGACAAGGGAGTTCTTCCCGGGACCAAAGTGGAGAGAGATTCCGACGCCTTGGGCCTCCGGCTTTTGATGGACAATCTTTGGATCCTTCGAGTGCAGAACAGTGGATTCGTAAGATCGAAAGCATGTTTGCCTATGCAAAGGTGGATGAAGCCGACAAGGTGATGTTTGCGGCATTTAATTTAGAGAAGGACGCTATATTTTGGTGGGAGACAATTCAAGCCGCTACCGATGTGGGAGTTATGAGATGGGAAAGGTTCAAGACGGTATTCTACAACAAATATTTCAGTCGCACCCTTCGGGCAAGTAAGAAAGTGGAATTCATGCAATTGCGTCAGACGGGGACAGTGGCTGAATATGTGCAAAGGTTCGATTCATTATCTCGATATGCCGGGTACATGATTCATGAGGAGGAGGACAAAATTCATCAGTTCGTACAGGGTTTGAAATTTGAAATTCAGAAAGGTGTGATGACGGTGGATGATGAGGATGTGCCGTTTCATAAAATTGTAGAGAGAGCCCTCGGACTTGATAATATCGAGATGAAGCTTCAGCGACAAAGAGAAGCATCGAGAAGGTTTAGAGATGGACGACCGCAACAACAAAACCAGGGATGGCAGCCACAAGCACAACGTGGTGTTAAGCGGGCTAATGAGACGCCGAGATTACAAGATAAAGGAAAACGTCCGCAAAGGGCGTCACAAGCCCCAACCTGCCCTATTTGCCTAAAGAATCATCGAGGGGAGTGCAAGCTGCATAGTGGACGGTGTTTTCGCTGTGATAAGGTGGGCCACAAGGCTGTTGATTGCCCAGGGCCGAATAGGCAGCCACCGGGCGGTCCCTTCCGGATCTTTTCCTTGATTGAGGCCAAGGAAGCGGCTCAGCCTTCGGTTGTTACAGGTACTATTCTGGTTTGTGGAAACACGGCTCATGTTCTAATTGATACTGGGGCAACCCATTCCTTTATAGCACGAAATTATGCAGTTAAGTGGAGTTTAGATATCGTCCAAGCTGATCATAGTTATAGTGTTATGTTGCCTTCCGGAGAGTATCTTCACTCAGATCGAGCGATTGAGGGTGAAGTCATATCTGTTGGTGGTAGGCAGTTGTATGCAAACCTGATTGTCATATGTATGAAGGGGTATGATGTAATTCTGGGCATGGATTGGTTGTTCAGGAACTACGCCACAATCAATTGCAGGTCGGGAGTAGTGGGTTTTAGGCCTCCAGGCGGGGAAAGTTATGATTTTACAACGACCCTCCGATCTAGTGATATGCCTCTTGTTTTGTCAATGAGTGCCCGATACTCCACAAAACCTCAATGTTTCAATTTCGTGGCAAGTATTGTGGATGTAAGGAAACGGGAAGAACTAAGGTTGAATAACATGGCAGTGGAAGAAAATGTTACTGAAGTATTCCTCGACGAGCTACCCAGCTTGCCTGTAAGTGCTTTGAACTCGATGAAGCATGGATGCTTTGGGTTGATAGCGAACGTTGAGGAAGTAAGCATGCAAGAAAAGTTGAAGTTGTGTGACATTCCGGTTGTTAAGGACTTTGCGGAGGTATTCCTGGAGGAATTGCCTGGCTTGCCTCCGGATCGGGAGATGGAATTTACAATTGAAATTATTCCTGGTTCGGCGCCAGTGTCCAAGAATCCTTACAAGATGGCGCCAGTTGAACTTAGGGAGTTGCAAATCCAATTGAAAGAGCTAACAGACAAGGGCTTTGTCCGACCGAGCGTTTCTCCTTGGGGCGCTCCGGTCTTGTTTGTGAAGAAGAAAGATGGCTCTTTGCGAATGTGCGTGGATTACCGCGAGTTGAATAAGCTGACTATAAAGAACAAGTACCCATTACCGAGGATAGATGATCTGTTTGACCAGTTGCAAGGAGCTACAGTGTTCTCTAAGATCGATTTGCGGTCTGGGTACTATCAGTTGAAGATTAGAGCGGAGGATGTACCAAAGACTGCTTTCAGAACGCGCTACGGGCACTATGAATTTATGGTTATGTCATTCGGCTTGACCAATGCCCCGGCCGCATTTATGGACCTCATGAACAGGGTATTCCGGGAATTTTTGGATAAGTTCGTGATAGTATTCATAGATGACATCTTAGTATATTCCCGAAACGATGAAGAGCATGCAGTGCACTTGAGAGCAGTTATGACTACTTTGAAGAGACACCAGTTGTATGCTAAGCTTTCTAAGTGCGAATTCTGGTTGAGTCAAGTAAACTTCTTAGGCCACGTGATTTCAAAAGAAGGCGTTTCGGTGGATCCGGCCAAAATTCAAGTGGTAAAGGATTGGCCTCGACCTAGAAATGCAAGCGATGTACGGAGTTTCGTGGGCCTAGCAGGGTATTATCGGAAATTTATCCAAGGATTTTCGGTAATTGCTAAGCCTTTGACGAACTTGACAAGGAAAGAAGTGAAGTATGAGTGGACTAAGGCGTGTGAAGAAAGCTTTCAGACCTTGAAGCGGAAGTTGACCACAGCGCCTTTATTGACTCTGCCAGTGGAGAACGGGGTGTACTGTATTTATTGTGACGCGTCCAAGGTCGGTTTGGGATGCGTGTTGATGCAGGAAGGAAAGGTCATTGCCTATGCTTCGAGGCAATTGAAAAGTTATGAAGAAAATTATCCAACGCACGATTTAGAACTGGCAGCGGTGGTATTCGCGTTAAAGATATGGAGACACTACCTCTATGGACAGAAATGTGAAGTGTTTTCAGATCACAAAAGTTTAAAATACCTGTTTACACAGAAAGATTTGAATATGAGGCAGAGGAGATGGTTGGAACTTGTAAAGGATTATGACTTCGAAATCAAATATCATCCTGGCAAGGCAAATACAGTGGCAGATGCGTTGAGCAGGATGCCTAGAACAGAGGAGTCAGTTGTTTTCAGTATGTCAGCTTCATTGAAAAAGGAGATGCAAGAGTTTGAACTCGAGTTAGTTCCAGAACTTTCAGCCCTTTTAGCTGACTTGACAGTACGGCCTACTCTGTTGGACAAGATAAAAGAGGCTCAACAGTTAGATACAGAAGAAAAGATGGCCATTGTAGCAAAGTTGTCAGTTGTACCTTCAGATTTCAGTTACTCAATGGATGGCCTTCTGAGATTTCGAGACCGCTTGTACGTTCCAAAGGACGAAGGGTTGAGAAAGTTAGTTATGTCAGAGGCTCATTCATCGATGTCCTCAGTGCATCCAGGTAACACCAAGATGTACCGAGATTTGAAAGTGCACTATTGGTGGCCGAATATGAAGCGTGATGTGGCCAATTATGTGCAATCTTGTCTTGTCTACCAACAAGTAAAAGCAGAACACCAAAGACCAGGTGGGATGTTGCAACCACTACCAATTCCCGAGTGGAAGTGGGATCAAATTGCAATGGATTTCGTGGTTGGATTACCGAGGACAGTAAAAGGGCACGACAGTATATGGGTCGTAGTTGATAGACTGACGAAAGCGGCTCATTTCTTGCCTGTAAAGATGACATACACGATGAATCAGTTTGCAGAACTCTATATCCAGGAGATTATTAGATTGCATGGGGTCCCTATGTCGATTGTTTCAGATCGGGATCCAAGATTCACTTCAAGGTTCTGGAAAAGTTTACAGAGCGCTATGGGAACTAAGTTAACTTTTAGCACGGCATTCCACCCACAGACCGACGGACAATCTGAGAGGACGGTTCAGGTACTCGAGGATATGTTGCGAGCGTGCGTGCTAGAGTTCCAGGCATCTTGGAGCCGATATTTACCTTTGATTGAATTTGCTTATAACAACAGTTATCAGTCCACGATTGGTATGGCTCCATACGAAGCGCTTTATGGCAGAAAGTGTAGATCGCCACTATACTGGGATGAAGTAGGCGAAGCTAGATTGATTGGGCCAGAAATTTTGCAACAATTGTCTGAAAAGGTTGATTTGATTAAACAAAGAATGGAGACCGCACAGAGTCGCCAAAAGAGCTATGCGGATCAAAGAAGGCGAGATTTGGAATTTGTAGTTGGTGACGAAGTGTTTTTGAAAGTTTCACCATTCAAAGGCGTGGTTCGCTTTGGTAAGAGAGGGAAGTTAAATCCACGGTTTGTTGGACCGTTTCAGATTACAGAAAGGATTGGAGCTACGGCATATAGGCTTCAATTGTCGTTGTCTATGGAGGGCGTACATGATGTCTTCCACGTGTCTATGTTAAGGAAGTGTATACGTGATCCTACGCACGTGGTAGAACCAGTTGATCTAGAGATACGGCCAACTTTGACCTATGAAGAGAAGCCGATACAGATCTTGGAATCTTCGGTTAAGGTCCTGCGTAATAAGTCAATCCCTCTTGTTAAAGTACTATGGAGAAATCAAAACGTAGAGGAGGCAACGTGGGAACGACAACAGGACATGATGAACAGATATCCAAATTTGTTCAGGTACGAAATTTTGGGGACAAAATTTTAAATAAGGAGGGTAGGATGTAACACCCGGAAACTTTGAATTCTAGTTTTAAGTTATAGCTGCCGGGTTTTTAATTTGTAAGCCCTATATCGTTTTATTCGTGGGAAATAGTAAATTAAGTCCAAATGGCCAACGGGAAGTTTTGTTAGGACCCTAGGAATAAAATAGAATATTTGGAGAAATAAGGAAATTTGGAGAAGTTAAACCGATAGACAAATAGTGATTTAAGTTAAGAAGTTATGTGAGGGTAAAATAGTAATTTAGAAAATCAAAGATTTTAGTTAAAAAGAGTTTTCTCTCTCTCTTCCCTCACTTTCCTTCTCCCTCACGAATACTCTCCCTCTCCCTCGCGATTTGCTCCTTCTCCATCGCCAATCCTCAACGCCGGCAACCCCTCTGTTTCCGACGAGTTTCTCCTCTAGTTTCTTCCCCAAATCGACTCTTAGGGTAAGCTCTACGTTTTGATTAAGTTTATTTGTCGTTTTGGAGTGATTTCGAGTTAGGGTTTGTAAAAAAAATTAGGGGTTTTGTTAGAAATAGTTAGGGTTGTATAATTATTACTCATTGATGATATATTAATGATTTTTGAAGTTGTTGGAGTTGATTAATGATGTTGGATGATATTTAATGTTAAGTTTAGGTTGTTGGAAAAGTAGTTTAACACCATTAATGGAGTCTTTAAGTGAGTGAGCACTAAGTGCTCGATGAAATGCCTAGAAGAAATGAATTAGAGTTTTTGGAAGAGTTTGTCCTAGCTCGAGAAGTCGATTGTTTAGATTCGATGTTTGAAAGTCGATATTAATGATGTGTTGTTAAATGCTCTAGGTAACCCAAGCTCAAAGGACGGTGCTCGGCATATTTAGGACGCCAGGTAAGTGAGCGTTAGGCTTTCCGGCCACTAAGGCCCTACGTCGTACAATGTTGATGATGTTTGATGTGATGAAAAAAGGTGGAAATAGGGGTTGGTAGAAAGGACGGGTAGTTTTAGGTAGTGCTTTAGTGATTTAAGTAGTGCTCGTTTGATAGGTTTTTCCTTACGTATGTTATACCTCATGCATCATGTTTTACTAAAGTGCATACGAACTATTTATGAGCATGTTTTATGAAAATGTTGAATTAAAGAACGATAATGAATGATGAATGATGAATGTTACTACGGGGCAAGTCACGAATGTACTACGGGGCAAGTCATGAATGTACTACGGGGCAAGTCACGAATGTACTACGGGGCAAGTCATGAATGTATTACGGGGCAAGTCATGAATGTACTACGGGGCAAGTCATGAATGTACTACGGGGCAAGAAAATGGTTTAAAAGAAATGGAACGAAAATGTTTTATAAATGTCATGCATATATGTAAAGTTATGTTTAGTACGCTCCTTACTAAGCATTAGGCTTAATAGATTTATTGTATGATGTAGGTGACGAGAACGAAGGTGAGGAACCTCTTTACGATGACCAAGTATAGATGGTCGGTGGCGGAGCTCGTGGCGGCGGAGCGTGTTTTGGCAGGGCGGGTTGACTCACGGTTAGGTGTTTTGAGAGTTTTTGGGTATTGTTGGGATAATGATGAATTTGATGGATTTTTAATACGTTTAGATATGTTTTAGGATGTTTGGTGATTGTATAGTGTTTTGAAACGTTTTTGATTGTTTTTAAAACAGGTAGGATTGTTAAACGTTTAAACGGAACCACGCGGTTCGTTTATTTGAAATTCATTTGTATGTTAAAGTGATTTGTGTTGATTATGAATTTTGGGTAAATTAGTGTGGAAGTGTTAGGGTGAGAAGTACGTGATGAATTGTGTTGTGTTTGGGGGTTTGAATAAATGTTATGTTTGAATAATGTTTTAAGGATGTCTGTAAGATAATTGTGTGAAGAGAAAATGAAAGAAGAAAAGGGGTTGATGAGTGTTAGGCTTTGTGTGTATTTGGTGTTGTGAGTTTCGGATTTTATGTGGAGTGCAGGGGCGAAGTGAAGAAAATGAAAGAAAAAAAAAGAGAGAAAAGAAGAAGCTCGGCTCTCTGGAGAAAATCCAGAGAGTCTGGCGAGTGTTCGCCTCTGGGAGGCGAGTAATCGCTTCTCAGGCAAAATGAGGCGATGCTCTCTGGAGAAATCCAGAGAGCGTGGCGACTAATCGCCACAAATATGTGGCGATGAGTCGCCACTGGCGAATTACAACAGGCGATTACTCGCCTGTTGTAATCGCCCATGGGGCGATTAGTAGCCCCATTTGTGGCTACTGATCGCCATACCTAGGAAAGGTATGGGCGATCAATAGCCACTTTTGAGGCTACTGATCGCCACCCTACTTATAAAAAAAAAAGGTTTTAAATTTTATTTATTATTTAATTGTTTTAAAGGTTTTATTTATTTTAAGTTTTAATGGTTTTATGGATTGTTTTAAAAGAGTTACTAAACAAACTTCAATTTCAATTCCGATTTCGATTTTGATTAAGATTTCCGCTCAAGTACAGTTAAAGTGAAAGTTTAAAAAAAAAAAAAAAAAAAAAAAAAAAAACGATATCACGGGTAAGGGTCGTGACATATATAGTGCTAAATTTTATAGTATATGAGTATACAGTTGTCGAATCCACTAATAATATGTAATTTATTAATTTTACTAAGTACTGATATGGCAAATTCTAACTTTATTTGGACAACAAAAGATATAATTTTGAAAACTAAAATAAAATAAACAATTAAAAATAAATCATCAACGAAAACGTTTAATTCAGAGAAATCCTAGAGAATTGATTTCACGAATATTTTCATGTTATTTATCAGACAAATATTATTTAGTTGAAAATTGTTTGTAAACTGAAAACTCTAATTCATTAATCTCTCTCTCTCTCTATTGCGCCTACGTTATTCTTTCTAGCACAAGCAATAGCGTTTCCAGAACTTGAATTTCACGGTTGAAAGGGGCTGAAAATCTCGAAACTGGTGGATCGGAATGTTAGGATTAGACGCCCTAATCCTCCTGTAACGAACGATTTAAGAAATACGAAAAAGAAAGAACACACAGATGTATAGTGGTTCACTCTCGTCACGAGAGCTACGTCCACTGGCCGCTGACAGATTTCACTAAGATGAAAAACCGGAGTTACAACAGTTGTTCCTCACACACTCAGACACTCTGTCTTTTCTATGTTGATCCAACTCTATAACCTAAACACGTCTTTATATAATAGACGATTTAGGGTTACAGAATAACAGGTAATTAATGACCAAATTACCCCCACCTAAATTAGGCTACATAACTCAACAATCTCCCACTTGGAGACTAATCACATCATCCCTCCATCTTCAGCGGCTTCACTTCAATGTCTCAACCAAGAAGTCCAACTGAAGTTGCGCACAACTTCAGCTTCTCACTTGTCACAGCTTTCGTCAACATGTCAGCTGGATTCCGACTCCCTGGGATCTTCTCAAGCGCTAATACTCCATCTTCTAAAGCAGATCTGATAAAGTGATAACGTACCTGTATATGCTTTGTCTTGCCATGATAAACTGGATTCTTTGCCAAATGAATGGCACTCTGGCTGTCACAATGCAATACACTCCCATCGTAGTTTTGGCCTAACTCGCGTAGAAAAGGCTGTAACCACATCATCTCCTTTGCAGCTTCTGTCACTGCAATATACTCGGCTTCACAGCTAGAAAGAGCGACGACATCTTGAAGTCTCGAAACCCAACTGATTGCGGTACCACCCAAAGTGTAGACATACCCAGTCCTGCTCTTACTACTGTCAATATCACCACCATTATCAGCATCAACATATCCATCTAGACCCAAGTCTGATTTTCGAAAACATAAAGCAAACTTTGAACTTCCCTTCAAGTATCGTAAAATCCATTTTACGGCTTCCCAATGTTTTCTTCCTGGATTACTCATAAACTTGCTGACAACTCCCACTGCATGTGCAATATCTGGTCGTGTGCAAACCATCGCGTACATAAGACTACCAACGGCTGAGGCATATGGAACTTTGGCCATGTAGTTCCTCTCTTCCTCGGTCGAGGGTGACTGATCTTTGGATAGTTTGAAATGACTAGCCAATGGTGTAGTGACTGGCTTCGCATCCTGCATGTGAAACCTGCTAAGAACCTTCTTCACATAGTCTTCTTGTGAGAGTTTGAGAACATCTTTATCCCTGAATATCCTCATCCCAAGGATTTGTTTTGCAGCACCCAAATCCTTCATTGCAAACTCTGTAGATAACTTCCTCTTCAGCCTGTCAATCTCATGCAAGCTTGCTCCAGCAATCAGCATATCATCAACGTAAAGGAGCAGAATAATATAGGAATTATCAAACCTTTTGATGTAGCAACAATGATCGGCTTCACATCTCACAAAACTGTTATTCTTCATGAAGCTGTCAAATCTCTTGTACCACTGCCTTGGAGCCTGTTTCAAACCGTACAAACTCTTCTGAAGTTTACATACAAATTCCTCTTTCCCTCTCATCTCAAAACCCTGTGGCTGACGCATGTATATCTCTTCATCTAAACTGCCGTGAAGGAAAGCAGTTTTCACATCCATTTGCTGCAGATGAAGATCTTCTTTCACAACCAAACTCAAAACTGTTCTGATCGTCGTCAGCTTCACCACTGGTGAGAAAATATCGGTGTAGTCAATGCCTTCTTTTTGCTGAAAACCCTTGACAACCAATCTGGCTTTATATCGCTTGCTTCCATCAGGTTCTTCTTTAATCCGGTAAACCCACTTGTTATGCAGCGCTGTCTTCCCCTTCGGCAACTTGGTCAATGTCCAAGTTTCATTTGATTTCAGTGAGTCCATTTCATCTTTCATGGCTGCCTCCCACTCAATCAAATCATCAGACTGTTCTGCTTCTTCATAACATCCCGGTTCACCTCTGTCAGTAAGCAAAATGTAATTGAGAGACGGGGACCATCTCTGAGTTGGTTTGCTGATTCTGGATGATCTTCTTGGTTCTGCAATCGGCGTTTGCGGATTTACCTCTGGAGCCACATTCTCATCAACTTCTTCTTCAACAATACTCCGATTTTCTTCAACAGTCGGACTATTATCAGCTGAAAAATCTCCGAAATTGACCACAGTAGACTCTTTCAATACAGAACTCCCACTGTCTGAAGTGTTACCAATAGCATCCTTGTAAAGAACTTGTTCGTTGAAGATGACGTTCCTGCTGCGAATGATCTTCCGATTTTGATTATCCCAGAAACGATAACCAAACTCGGCGTCACCATAACCAATAAGAAAACACTTATTAGATTTCGAATCAAGTTTACTTCTATCAGAATCATCAATATGAACATATGATAAGCAACCAAAAACTTTCAGAAAAGAAAAGTTTACCTTTTTACCGCTCCAAGCTTCTTCTGGAACTTTGAACTCTAGAGGTACAGATGGTCCTCTATTTATCAGGTAGGCTGCTGTGCTGACTGCATCTGCCCAAAAGGTTTTAGGCAGTCCGGCGTGCAATCTCATGCTCCTTGCACGTTCATTCAGCGTTCTGTTCATCCTTTCAGCTACTCCATTTTCTTGAGGCGTTCGAGGAATGGTCTTCTGCATCTTAATCCCATTCATAGCACAATACTCGGTGAACTCTGCATTGATGTACTCGCCTCCGTTGTCGGACCTCAAACACTTCACTTTCAGATTCGTTTCATTCTCAACCAAGGCCTTCCACTTCTTGAAAACACTGAATACATCAGACTTGTTCTTCATGAAGTAGACCCAAACCTTTCTTGTGGAATCATCTATGAACGTCACGTAGTAGTGTGATCCACCAAGAGAAGAAACGGGTGCGGGTCCCCACACATCAGTGTGCACTAATTCCAGCTTTTTCTGCTTCAGCTCCTTGCCAACCTTTAGAAAACTGACACGTTTCTGTTTTCCAAAAATGCAACTTTCACAAAACTGATGCTCAACAGACTTCAGCTCAGGAATCTGACCATTCCTGACAAGAATCTTCATTCCTTTCTCGCTCATGTGGCCCAATCTGCAATGCCACAACTCTGTGTTCTTCGAGCTATCAACAACTGCAATTGTGTCTCTGCATGTAGAAGTCATGTATAGGGTTCCTGTTTTCTGACCTCGAGCGACGACCATCGCTCCTCTAGTTACCTTCCACGCATTGGTTCCGAAACTAACATGGTAACCCTCACTATCAAGCTGCCCCACTGAAATCAAATTACGCATCAAACCCGGAACATGTCTTACTTTATTGATACTCCAAACAGACCCGTTTGTCGTCTTCAATTTGATGTCCCCGATGCCCACAATATCCAGTGGCTCACCATCTGCAAGATAGACTTTCCCATGATTTCCAGCTACATAATTTGCCATTAATTCCTTGTGTGCGGTGGTATGAAAGGATGCTCCCGAGTCCAAGACCCATGAGTCTATCGGGCTATCGACTGATAGAATCAATGCATCAGTGACCTCTTCTGTTACTATATTTGCTCCATCACCTTTTTCAGTATCGTTCTTCTTCGGAGCTCTGCAATCCTTTTTCATGTGACCCTGCTTGCCACAATTCCAACACTCAAATTTTTTCCCGGATTTAGAGTGACCCCTTCCATTTCTCGAACTGGATCTGCTTCTGCCCCTGCCCCGGTTGGAGTTTCTGTTATTATTTCTTCCTCTGTTTTCAACATGGAGAGCTGAACCTTTTGATGTTTCACCAGAATCAATTCTTCGAACTTCCTCGGCTAGAATACGATCCCTCACATCAGTAAATACCAATTTTGCACTGCCGACTGAATTACTGACTGCTGCCCTCATGGGCTCCCAGCTATTCGGAAGCGACGCCAACAAAATTAGGGCTCGAACCTCATCCCCAAAATCAATATTCACAGATAATAATTGATTCACGACAGTATTAAATTCATTCAAATGTGCAGCTACAGAAGTACCTTCACCCATTTTCAGATTAAACAATTTTTTCATCAGATGCACCTTGTTGTTCGCAGAGGGTTTCTCGTACATATCAGATAGAGCCTTCATCAGACTCGCTGTAGTTGTCTCCTTCGCCACGTTGTGAGCAACGCTTTGAGTCAGCGTCAATCTGACGACTCCCAAAACTTTTCTGTCAAGGCGATTCCATTCAACGGCGTCCATCTTTTCTGGTTTTGCACTCAATGGAAGTTCAAGATCTTTCCCGTATAAATAGTCTTCAATTTGCATTCTCCAGAACGCAAAATCTGTCCCATCAAATTTTTTAATACCGGGGCTTGTATCGTTGCCTGCCATTGTTATCGAAAAACAATACCCAAAACAGAATATTCTGAACCAATAAACCGCCTCAAAATTCAGAAATTTCCCAATCAATTTGCCCAAATTAATTTCAGAACTATCAACCCAAAATCCAAAATTAATCACCAAAAACAAAAAATCCAAAAAGAACTCCTTCCTTTGCTGGTGAAGGCGACAAACAGAGAAGCTTTTCTTCTCTGTTCTGCAATTTCAAAATTCTCAACAAAGCAGTTCGTGTTCAGCGTTGGAGCTTCAACGGAACAGGGTAGATCGGAGATGGGGGCGACGGCGGCGAAGCTATTCGCCTGTTCTGATCGGAGCTCTCAACAGACCCGACGGCGTTCTCCTTCGCGATCGAGATCGAGCGTGACGTGAGTGCGGCGCGGCGCGACACGGTCAGTGGGGTCGGCGGCTAGGGTTTCCTCTTCCCGCGGCGGTCGGAGGTGTGCAATCGGAGCACGGCGGCTCGGGCTCTCTTCTTCTGGTTCTTCGCGGCGGGCAAGAACAGAACAGAGGGTCTGTTCTTTTTTTCTGTCGAAGACCAGCAACAGAACACCAAAAACAATTTTTCTTTTTTTGTTTTTTCTCCTTTTTCAATTTCAATTTCTTTTCCACCAAAATTGAAATTTCACGTAACGAAATTACGAACCTCAAATCGATCGATACCCTTCGAAAAATCAAACCCTAATTTTCGAAAACCACTTCAACCTGGCTCTGATACCAGTTGTTAGGATTAGACGCCCTAATCCTCCTGTAACGAACGATTTAAGAAATACGAAAAAGAAAGAACACACAGATGTATAGTGGTTCACTCTCGTCACGAGAGCTACGTCCACTGGCCGCTGACAGATTTCACTAAGATGAAAAACCGGAGTTACAACAGTTGTTCCTCACACACTCAGACACTCTGTCTTTTCTATGTTGATCCAACTCTATAACCTAAACACGTCTTTATATAATAGACGATTTAGGGTTACAGAATAACAGGTAATTAATGACCAAATTACCCCCACCTAAATTAGGCTACATAACTCAACACGGAAGAGGCAGAAGAGGGTGTAATCCTTGACGAGATAATGTGGAGAGAAAAAGGAAATATGATATTTTCCCACCCTGTAAATCTCTCCCTGTTGGCAGCAATCGTTTTACACTTCACAACGCCATTAAAAGTGCTGAAGGAGCACTGCATGATTGTATTCATGATGTAACAAAATGCTTTAAAAAAGTAAAGAAGGAAGGTTTATATAATTGTGTTTAAATAGCTATAAGTTTACCCTTTTAATCTAAGATGAGTTTCACAGTTAGGAGATCATACATGGCTAAAGTTAAAATTAACGGTTTTTTTAACCCTGATGTTTAAATTGCTAAGATGACATTATTCAAGGTTTAAATGATCGAAAATTAAAGATTAAGATATCAAGTGGTGTTCCTCGTTTAAATTACTAATTAAGATCAGGGTTTTACTAGGGCTCGATAGAACTGGATTTGAACCGTGGGTCAAACCGGAATGAGTTGTTCTGTCGAATTCTCACCCTTATAGAAACCGTATCCAGTTTTCATTGTGATAGAATCGATGTCATAGTTTGGTTCAGTTTTAAGTATCAAAAATAGTGAAAACCGAACCAAATTCCAAGTTGAAAAATCTTATTAAAAAATTAAAAATAATCCAGAATTCGAGTCAAACTTGACTCAAAATCCAAAATCAACCATAAATATATATTTTAAAATTCTTATTTTAATTTCAAAATGAAATCGGAAACGAACCGTAACAACCAATTTGCCGCTAAAAAACTAAGACCTCAAGGCGGACTCGTACCAAACGAGCCCTTGCTCATCCCTTGGTTTTACAAAGTAATCAAATCTAAAACCTCAGTAATACAACATAATAGGCTAAGTAATTCATCAAGACAACCTAATATGTCTATCTCAAACGGACCTTCGATGATTGCAAAGGCACCCACCAAATAAAAAGGTTTACCTTTCTTTAAATAATCATTTGCGTGACAAAATAGAACTAGAACTCTATGCAGACCTGTAATTTCATACATTAAATTATGATACATTGTGCACACGTGAGAATTATATACAATTTGGACCAAGTTCGTCCCAAGAAAAAGACTAGTAAAAATACGCTGAAAAATGAAAATACGATTTTCGAAAATTAAACTACAATACTTTTGTAGACATCCATGTACGTATTTGTACATCAATTATCAAATTTCAATTTAAGTGCAGAAATACAGTATTTAATCCTTAATTAGACAATAATTAATTAGAAAATAATCACGTTTTACGAGTCCACGCGGACATCAAATGACGTCATCATGGAGAGGACTAATAAACAAAGAAATGATGAAACGCGGCGTTTCTGTATCGGTCGGCTGGGCGAGCGCTTACTTTTCCTCTTCTGGATTCCCCCAAGCAATAGCTCGCAATAACGATAGTCATCATCGCGAGCAGAAGAAGAAGGGGGAGGAGGAGGAGGAGGAGGAGGAGGAGGAGGAGGAGGAGGAGGAGGAGGAGGAGGAGGAGGAGGAGGAGGAGGAGGAGGAGGAGGAGGAGGAGGAGGAGGAGGAGGAGGAGGAGGAGGAGGAGGAGGAGGAGGAGGAGGAGGAGGAGGAGGAGGAGGAGGAGGAGGAGGAGGAGGAGGAGGAGGAGGAGGAGGAGGAGGAGGAGGAGGAGGAGGAGGAGGAGGAGGAGGAGGAGGAGGAGGAGGAGGAGGAGGAGGAGGAGGAGGAGGAGGAGGAGGAGGAGGAGGAGGAGGAGGAGGAGGAGGAGGAGGAGGAGGAGGAGGAGGAGGAGGAGGAGGAGGAGGAGGAGGAGGAGGAGGAGGAGGAGGAGGAGGAGGAGGAGGAGGAGGAGGAGGAGGAGGAGGAGGAGGAGGAGGAGGAGGAGGAGGAGGAGGAGGAGGAGGAGGAGGAGGAGGAGGAGGAGGAGGAGGAGGAGGAGGAGGAGAGAGCAGTAGGTGAATCGCTGCAGCTTGAAACTCACTCCCAAGCTTCGCGAGGTCTTGCTTTATACCGTTTACTCCTGCTTCCCGTCTTGATTTCAATCGTTCATCCCTTTCGTAGATCTTGAAAATTGAGGTAGATCCTCGTTTTTGGCTCTAATACTCCTTGATTCTGTGATTCTAGGCGATTTTTATTAGCCTCTGATCAATCAAAGCCAAAGGCACGGGGTCTTACCACTTAGAGGCGATCTGTTCTTGGATTGGAGGAATTATCAATTAAGATGCCGGAGGAGGATTTGATTGACATCAAATTTAGGTTGTATGATGGATCTGATATCGGACCTTTTGGCTACTCGGCGACCACGACTGTTGATATGCTTAAGCAGAGAATTGTGTCGGATTGGCCTAAAGGTTATCTTGTTCTTTTGTTGTTTGTTGAATTTTGTGAGAGCTTGTAATAGTTCTTTCTTGTTGGAGTGTTAATTTCTACCCTAGCCTTTTGACTATGGCTGGTTGTATTCTCATTTGCTTCGGTTTTTTAATTTGGTGTTCTATATTGATTTGTAATGAAATTTCCGTTACTCAAACAGCTGCTTTTTAATTCTGTGTAAAGTATGTTATCTCCTGTTGCTCATTGTTTTCTTTTGTACTTTGAAATATAAGTAATTTCAAAGCTCGAACGCTTAAAAAATTATTTAGAAGTGGAAACTTTTCATCTTTTATTCTTTGCAGATTTTTACTTTCTTGCCACTGATATTTCAAAGAATATTTTTCATGTGTCACAGGCAAAACAATTATACCTAAGGCAGCCACTGAGATAAAACTAATAAGCTCAGGTAAAATTTTGGAAAACAACAAAACTGTAGGGCAGTGTAAAGTACCGTTTGGTGAGGTACCAGGTGGAGTTGTTATAATGCACGTTGTTGTACAGCCATCTCTAGCTAAAGCAAAAACAGGTAATTTTCAATCATTATTCATTGGCATAGTCATTATTTTAGATTTTGCACTGGCTTTCAGCATATCCTTAGTTTTCTTCGTCGTATAGTTTTAGGGTGGTTAGGAAATAGTTAAAGCATTTTATGTCCTGAAAGGTATATACATACTAACTGATCTGCATCACTGAGACAGAGTTCGGGCACTCCCCATCTCTAGAGATGTTAGCATGTGGGTAGATCTTATGCATATTGAGATGCTTTTCATTCTTAATGTTTGAAAAAATTAAACATTTTCCTGAACCATATGATAGAATCTTGAAAGGTATACATAAACTTAAGGGCTTTGATTTCCGTAGATGGACTCGGAGATTGCCTTCTTTGTACAGAGATTCAGCATGGATGCGTATATTATGTATATTTAAATGATTGTTATTCTTTTTTGAGGAGGTTGACAGTTGTTTCTGAATAATGTGAAGAATCTTGAATGTGTCAAAGTTTACTTAAGTTGTGTTTCGTAGTTTTCTTGATGATTACAAGTTTAATGGCTGGAATTAATTGATGGAAAAATTAACTTCTCCAAGCCTTAATCGGCACTTAGAATGAAAGCTTACTCGTACTTTCCTACTATGTAAGGATAAGTAGTAATTATGTAGGGGATGTAGAGATCATGCCTCTTCATTCTGTTATTTTTGTCAATTGACAAACCCATTTCATGCTAATTTACTTTTCATTTCTGACTTCTGCCATGAAAATACTCTTAAACAAAGAAAAAAGATCAGAAGAGAAGCGAGGGTAGAAGTGGACTTTAGATCTAGAATGGGGAAGAGAAGTAGAGAAAAGGACGGGAGGAGAAGATAGAAATAATGATAGAAACAATCTGTCGGCAGGATACAAGATACTAAAAGGATGAAAGGAAAACAAACTAGGAAATGCAGAGATAAGGTGACAAGAAAAGAAAAAGGGATAGAAGTAATCGAGTGAGAAAAATAAAAGACTAGATAGAGTGATAATAAAAAGAAAGGGAGAAATAAAGGAAGAAGTAATTGGTCAGCTAGAGACAAGTTGGATAACGGAAGATGAAACAAGTTAATGCGGAGATTAGGTAAGAAGTTAAAAGGAGTAAATTAGCAAATTTGTGTTATGTTTTTTTAGTGATTTCTAATGAAGAAAGAAAAGATCTAATTATTTTTTTCATTATTAATTGATTTAATCTAAAAGGTATTATTTCACCAAGTATTTGAACACTTGGAGAGAAGAAACTAATGTTTTATAGAACATCAAAATATCCCAGGATGATGACTTCTTGTAACGTGAATTACAACGATGAATTATGCATTGCATTCAGAATATAATTGAGATCTTTATATTATTGAGAATTTTCAATGAATACATTTGATAAACATGCATACAAATTTGTATGAATATCGTATTATTGATCGAATTTTGACTGCCATATAATATTTTCTATATTTTCACCCTTAACTATCTACGAGAACAATTATCGAACTAGTGAAAATGAAGGGCTTAAAGTTGTTCATGTTTGAAAGTACATTTAGCTAACTCATTTGTGCAGCCTCACGAATTTCAGCTTCAATTTGATTTTCTGTCAAGTTTTAGGGGGAACACTAACCTTGCTGATATCTGTTTCAAACAGAGAAAAAAATAGACGACTCACCCAAGAAGATTGTCTGCTCTTGTTCCATCATGTGAAGGCCCCAACGCACAGGTTACAGAAGAAGGCACTTGTGTTGTTGGGCGAATTATTTGTTACCATATTCATGTGTACTGCTGCATTCTGGTAATGATATGTTTGAAGAAAATTGTTGTGAATGTCTCTTGTAGGTCTCTTCTATTCTATCACAATGGTTGTATGGTGAGTGCTTCGGGAAAAAAAAAACAAAAAAAAAAAAAAAAAAAAAACCAAACAAAAGACATTGTTTGTGAGGGTGATATGATGATCAATTGATTTAAGTTTACTATATCAGAATACAGATTTGCTCTCGTTTTCTTTCTTCTGTTTCCACGACTTCGTTCAATCGCATTCATAGCTGATAGCTTGTGACTTTGTTAATGTGAAGATTGGGTGTCAAAATTGAACATCCATGGGATCTTTAACCTGGAACTATCTATTGGAAGATTGGTTTAGGAAATGGTGATTATTACGCTAAAAGTATGTATTATTGTAAGTTCGTAGATAACAGAGGGAAAGAGTGAATCAAAAGTTCAAACTAACTCATCGATAGAAAGCCGAGTTGCAAATGTTTGAAGCATGAACTAACAAATATAATCTTGTACAACGATTGATTTGAGAAATATCTTAGACCATTTAATACTGTGTTATTTCAACATTCTACAAAAGCAGAACATTCAACAACGACAGATTCTACACAACAATTCCATCCAAGAATGCAGAAACTCTCCGGTACGTTACAAACCAAGAAACGCACCAACCCGAAGAAAAACCTGAAAACGTCAAGAGAAACTCATGGCATACATACCTACAACTGCCTCAAAACCTTCTCGGCTGCAGCTACCGTCTGCTGGATATCAAGGGAAGAGTGTGCCAAGCTTGTAAACCCCGCTTCAAACTGCGAGGGAGCGAAATACACTCCTTCCCTCAACATTCCCTGATAAAACTTGGCAAATTTAGCAGTATCACTCTTTTTTGCATCGTCGAAGTTGTAAACGGGTCCCTCCGTGAAGAAAAACCCGAACATCCCATTAATGTGGCCCCCACATATTTCGTGGCCCGTCTTCTTTCCTGCGTCTAAAATGCCTTTAACAAGTTCTCCCGTTATTTTATTTAGATACGCATAAGTTCCGGTTTCCTTCAGCCTCTTTAGGGTGTGTATCCCTGCAGTCATGGCTAATGGGTTTCCACTCAAGGTCCCGGCTTGGTACATGGGTCCAGCCGGAGCCACCATCTCCAATATCTCTCTCCGCCCTCCATAGGCTCCTACTGGCAGTCCACCTCCAATGATCTTCCCCAAAGTAGTCAAATCCGGTGTTATTTTGAAGTACTCCTGAGCTCCACCATAAGATATGCGGAATCCAGTCATAACCTCATCAAAGATGAGAAGTGCGTCATTTTCTCGGGTGATTTCGCGAATGGCATCGAGGAAATCAGGCCTCGGGGGAATAAAACCAGAGTTTCCAACGACGGGTTCTAGTATAATAGCTGCAATTTCTCCTTTGTGGGTTTTGAATAGTTCCTCCACTGCAGAAAAGTCATTGAATGGAGCAGTGAGCGTTTCTGAGGTAGCTGCCTTTGGTACACCTGGAGAGTCAGGGAGACCTAATGTGGCAACTCCGCTACCGGCCTTAACGAGAAACGGATCAGCATGGCCATGATAGCATCCCTCAAATTTAACGATCTTTTGTTTTCCAGTGAAAGCACGGGCCAGCCGTAGCACTCCCATGCATGCTTCAGTTCCCGAGTTAACAAATCGAACCATTTCTATACTTGGAACAGCTGATATCACCATCTCTGCCAAAACATTTTCGAGAAGGCATGGAGCTCCAAAGCTCGTTCCTTTCTTCATCGTTTCCGTGAGGGCTGCGAGTACCTGAATTCACAATAAAATATACAAAAGCGGGAATAATACGAAAGTGAATCCAACATTAGCACGCTCTCGTTCAATGATCAAGTGAGGCAAAATCGAGGCCAGATAGAATGAAAAAAACCTGATAAGTCTAGGATGATACTGATAAAACCAGAACGGATTTGTACCTCATCATCAGCATGGCCAATTATTGCCGGTCCCCAAGAACCGACATAGTCAATGTATTCATTCCCGTCTATATCCCACATGTGGGACCCTTTGACCCTGTCGATTACAATCGGTTGTCCGCCAACAGATTTAAAGGCACGAACTGGAGAATTCACACCTCCAGGCATCAGCTCCTAACAGAAGTCATTCGTGAGCCAAAATCAAGTCATCCATTCAGCAAATTGAAGCATTGAAGATCGACTACTTATATAAAGTACCACAAATCAGTAGATGAAAAGGAAATTGGTATCTACTTTGATAAGATATAAACTGATAGAAAGTAAGAAATGCGTGTCAGTTTAGTCTTCTATTTTCAATAGAGGAAATCAAATCCAGGATCCAAGTGCCTGTAATTAGCTGAGACTGAATTCGTTGTAACTAAATTTCAGATCTTATAACATAATTTCAGTAAACATGGATTAATCCATGAGATGATTGATCAGTTTGGAAGAATGCTAAGGCATCTCCAATCTACCACAGAATGAGAGGACGTGAATTGAAAGATCTGAAATAATTCACTTCCATCTTCGACCATTATCAAATAAGGCTTCCATCCAAATTGTGAAATTCCAGCTGCTTGAATTGAAAACGTCTCATCAAAATCTTCCGTTAAAAAATTCAATCTCCCACGTTACTTAAGCTAATTCCATGGGATTATAACCACTTAAGCACCATACCTTTGTAATCGACCACATTGGATAAAACTTTACCTTGAAAACTGGCTGGAGGGTGACCGAGTAGTTATAAACTCATGCACCCAGTTTTAACACAGGAAGATGAATAGAACATCCAGAGACTTTATAAGGATCTAATCACACATCCAAATCCAATTCGAGGAAATCTAAAGCAAAACCAATGGCACGATATGCTCTAATAGAAACCTTCCGACCAATTGAAAATAACCAAGGTAATTATCTTCCGAGCTCCATTGGCAGCCAACAAAGAAAGATGCCAATTTTGCAGAGAAAATAGTAGAAAACCATCGAAGAAAGAAAGAGGGTAAAATTACCTTGGCAGCATTGAAGGCTTCCTCAGACTTTTTCAAGGTGAAGTTTTTCTTCTCATCGAGAGACACCGCCATTTTCACACAACAGACAGCAGAAGATCGGGAAGTGGGTCGGGAAGAAATTTTGGTAGAGCATGGAAGGCAAACCCCCAGAGACCCAGAAACAGAAGCAGCCATTTTTTATGTCCCCTGTTCTCTGCTCCTGCTTTCTGGTCAAGAGGATAAGAAAGTGCAAGAACGCCACTATCATCTTCAGGTTTATTATACAAGACTAGTTTCAAATGTGCATATTTTTTCCAATGGGCCTTAAGCCCAAGCCTACCCAAAAAGTTTAAGGAACAATTAAGCCCAAAGATAATATTTTCTTTTATATTGTATTCTGTAATATATAGCTCGAGCATTCATAACAGTATATACAGCTGATGATTTAACAATTAAGCTCAAATATAATATTTTCTTATTTATTCTGTTGTTATTTCGCTAAGTTTGTTGTCGTCGTTACATTGTCCCTTTTGCTGCTCTGTTCTCTGTGTGTCAAGCACAACCAAGTGAACTTGAACCTCTCTGAACCAGAGAATGACAAACTGCTATCGCCAAGCAGAATCCTTCAGCCTCGGCAACATTGTGAGATCAAAGGTTTAAACTTTATTATTTTAAAGGTTGGAATGGTAGAGAAAGTCTTGAAATTTATATGTTCTGTAGAGTTCTACAGTAGTTGTAGGGGATGATGTGTTAGTTAGTACTTCATTGTTAAATGAATATTATATTATATTATGACATACACTTTTGGGGCATACGAGGGAAAATGGAATGATTGAGGTAAGTAAAAGAGGATTTTTGAATGGTCAGAATACTAGTAAATTGCAGTTTTGTGAGCATTGTGTTTTTGAAAAACATAAGAGATTCAAATTCAATATAAGCACTCAAAGTAGAAAAGGAACACTAGATTATATCAACTCAAATCCCTATGGACCAACACCGGTGCCTCCAAATGGAGGGATACATTATATGTTGACTTTGATTGATGATTTCTCTAGAAAAGTGTGGGTGTTCTTAGAAAGGAAGAATGATGTATTCTCCACCTTCAAAAAGTGGAAAACTATGATTGAAAAACAAACATGAAAGCAAGTAAAACATCTTCCACCAATAATGGGTTGAAATTTTGTTATGACGAGTTCAACTCTTTCTTCAGGTCACAAGAAATTTTGAGGCATCTGACAATCTTTGGTACTCCCCATCAAAATAGTGTGACAAAGCGGATGCATAGAACTTTAATGGAGAAGGTTTGATGTATTCTCTCCAACTTGGGTTTACTTAAGTCGTTTCAGGTTGAAGCTGTTGATACTGTTTGTTACCTCGTGAATCGTTTCTCATTAACTGTTATTGATAAAAAAAAACTGTTGAAGAGGTATGGTATGGTACTCCTATTGATTATTCTCTTTAGAGAGTGTTTGATTGCACTGGATATTCTCATCCGGATAATGGGAAGTTAGGACCGATATCAAGGAAGTGTATTGATGTATATCTAGGGCCCCACACTAGATCTCGTGCCAAGAAGCTTTCTAACATGCTTGCTCATTTTATAGTTGCTTCATTTTTTGATAGTTTTGAAGGACCCCATACAAAATGGATAAGAAGAAGTCCACTCACCTAGTGGAGTTTGGAAGCCAAGAAAGAAGATTGGATAAAAAGAAGTCCACTCACGCTTTGGGCTCATTGAGTCAAAGGTTGCAACAACAATTTGGCCTTTGTTCTTGAACTATCTATTAAAGTCTATTTTCATTTATGTATGTCTTATGTTATTTGTGTCTTTGTTCGTTTACTTAAGGCTTGTAATAGTATTGCTCTCACTCGGTCGTTCCATTTATGTAGCCAAGTGAATGCATGCATGTGTCATTTAAGACTAGGGTGTGTGAAGGGGACTAATGTGAATTGGTGATCATGGAAAAGCTAAAAGACCCTTGAATACATTAAAGAATGACGTGGAAGGGTGTCTTGAAAGATGAAATGTTGCATTGACCAAGTGAAAGGGTGCCTTGAAACCATCACATTAACTTTTTTTTTCAAAGTCGTATTTAATGTTGTTGACCGAATCTTGGCTATAAATAAGCCTCATTCCCTCCTTTGTAATTGTCGAATATTGTTGAATCAAAATCTTTTATTGTTATAAAGGATTTCACGTTTCTTATGTCTTCAAAACACAAGTGTTTTCACTTGAGCTTGACGAGTCATATCCAAGTTAGTGTTAGTGTAGTTTGGTGAGTCATATCCAACTAGCCTCCACTTGAGTGCTTGGTGAGTCACATCAAAGTAAGTGTGAGTGGTTCCTTAACTAGCTTGTTTGCTCAAAGTCGATCCATCTCGTTTATCCACTACTTAGCAAGTGGCGCTAAGTCCATCTCTCACAAGAACAAGCCATCTCTTTTAGTTTTCTACCAACTTCCTTCCCCTAGTACTGGAAGCGTGTCATATATATTCTTTGGGTACAAGTTTGGTGTCAAGGAATACAAGTTATGGTGTTCAGAATCCAGAAAAACGATTCAGCAAAAATGTGGTATTTGTTGATGTTATTATTCTTGCTTATTAACTTCCTAAAGTCTTGCTAGAAAAGAACAAGAATATATCTAATAACGAGGTTAAAGTGATTAGACCAAGGTCGACATCTGAGTCTTTAGGTCAGATTAGCTTAGATATTCATGGTGATATTTCTTTCTCATGGTCACCATGATTGGATTCACCTCATTATTCCATCACCAAGGATAGATCGAGAAGGGAGATTAGAACTCTACAAAAATATGGTGAAACAAATTTAGTCGCTAATGATTTAAATGTAGCTAAAAACATAGATTCTAGGGAAGAATCGTCTACCTATACAGAGGCAGTGAGTTCAGTTGATTTTGGAAAATGATGATCACCACACAAGAAGAGATGGAGTCTCCTCAAAAGAATTGCACGTGAGACTTATTTAAATTGACCAAGGACAAGAAAGTAGTTCGTTGCAAATGGGTGTTCACGAGAAAGTAAGGTACACCGGGTGTAGAAGAAAACATGTATAAATCACATCTCGTAGCTAAGGGTTATAGTCATATTCCAAGAGTTGACTTTATAAATGTGCCTTTTCTAATGGTTAAGCATAGTTCGATTCGACATTTGCTGTGTGTGATGGCTATGCACAACTTTCAACGTGAGAAGTTAGATTTTAAAAATACATTTCTACATGGAGAGCTTGAAGAGGACATCTATATGAAATAGCCTGAAGGTTTTGTAGTATTTGAAAAAGTGAACTACGTTTGTTCCTTGAAGAAGTCCCTTTATGGTATGAAGTAGTCGCCAAGACAGTGGTATAAGAGATTTGACTCATTGATGCTTGTTCAAGATTTCAGAATGAGCAATTATGACAATTTGTCTACATCAAAGGAAATGAGAATGAGTAAACTGTTTATTTGTTATTATTTGTTTACGATATGTTGATCGCAGCTAAAGATGAAGAAGAAATTAGAAGGGTAAAAACATAGTTGAGTAAATAATTTGAGATTAAAGATTTGGGAGCAGACAAGAAAATACTTGATATGAGGATACAAAGAGATTGAGAAACTGGTAAACTGTATCTAAGTCAAAGAGCATACATTAGAAAAGTTATTTGCGGGTTCAACATGAACAAGAAAAAATATGTTAGTACTCTGTTAGCAGCTCATTTCAAGCTTTCATATGACTTATGTCCACAATCAGATGATCAAATTCAATATATGTTGCAAGTTTTGTATTCTAATGGAATGAGATCTCTCATATATGCTATGGTTTACACGCGTCCAGATTTATCTTATGCAGTAAGTGCGATTACTAGGTATATGTCAAATCAGGTAAAGAAACAATGCAAAGCTATTCAGTGGATTCTTGGGTATCTGTGTGGTACTGGTTATGTTTGTCTTCAACTTGGAAGAACTAAGGTCCCAATAATTAGGTACGTTAATTCTGATTATGCTCGAGACCCTGATAAGAGAAGATCTCTTACAAGATATGTGTTTACAGTTGGGGTTTGCTATCAGCTAGAGAGCTATCTTACACGATACGTTGCATTGTCTACTACAGAGGCATAATATATGGCTATTACAGAGGTATGTAAGAAAATAGTTGAAAGGGTTGTTTGGTGAGCTCAGTGAAGAATTGCAAATTACAACAATGTTTTGCGATAGCCAGAGTGCTATATTTCTCACTAATGATCAGATGTTTCATGAGAAGACAAAACACATCGATATTCATTATTATTTTGTTCACAAAGTGGTTGCTCGTTGTGATTTTGTTGTGAGTAAAATCAATACTCGTGATAATTCTGCTTATTTGATGACAAAGTTGTTGTCTGCACTCAAGTTCAAACATTATTTGAAATTGGTTGGTATTAGCTGTTGATTATGCCCTCAAGGGCTTTGAAGATGAGGTTATTTTCTTGATTGATTTTTTAGAGATATATTTCATATAGTGAAATTCATGTCAATATAGAAATTGTTATGTTCGATGTAATACAAATTCTATCTGGGTCACACCGGTTAGGCCTACAGTGGAAATCTCGTTGTGATTAAGATTCTAGTTTAATGTATAAATATATACTTAAGTCACAAAACTCATTGTACTGATTTTGATTAGTGATTTCTCTCCTCTGCCCATGATTTTTTTTTTCTGGTCTAGGATTTTTATGTAAATCTTCATGTCCATTATTTTTTATGTTTTTTTCTTTTTTGATTCTCATTCGATTTTGAACAGAACTCAATACTCATTTCTAATAAATCTAAGCTATTTTATGATGATCGAACAAATGAATGAGACAGAAGAGAAGAGAAAAAAATTATTGGAATGTTAGGAATCTACTAATCGTGGTTCAGGTGGAGCAAGGCACAACATGTTTCCTCTTTTAAAACATGTTTAGAAATAGTTATTAATCATTTCAACTATGGAAATTGTAAAATCTACAATTTTTGTGATAAGTAAATTCTGAGTTAATTTTTCATCTTTATTGAGATCAAATATTCTTGTGATTGAATCAAGTTTGCATAATTAATTTTTTTTGTTGTGTAAAGGAGTAATTTTTTTATCAATTGATCAAATTTATAAGTTCTAGAAGTTAACGTAGCTGTTAAAATTTGACATAGGGCTAGGTAAATCAAAATTACTTCACAGCATACGGGCATACACGCCTCACAGCCTTACTGGCATTACGGCTAAAGCCCCAAAGTGATAACAGAAGAATATACTAAAAAGTATTATTAAATCTTAGCAACTGACAAATCCTCAGTGTAATCAAACACGGAAAGAGTTAGAAGAATCTTATTGGTATAATTAAATCATCGTATTGGCATAATCATCAAATCTTGTTGGTTGAACCAAACTCTCTTATTGGCGATAGATTATTCATAACAACTTAAATTATAAAGATTACCATTGAAACCCTTCTGTTCATTCACTCCTGAATCAACAGCTTATTAGCCTACCATAATCTGACTCTGATACCAAAGGGAGAAGGATCGATAAAAAACGAAAATATATTAAAAATAAGAGAGAAAACTTACAAGAGAGAGAGCAATCAGAGAGCAAGAGTTTTTATGTTACAAAGGCAAACTCCAAAAACTTAGAGAATAACATTTACAAAGAGCTCATTTTATATCCAAAGGGGCTTACAAACAGACAAAAATAAAATCGTAATGACTGACGTATTTGGCTAGTGGAGGCTCGATGTGGGTTCTCCTTGTCTTTGTCATTTTTTCTTTTTTCTTTTCTTTTGATTTTTCTTTTGCTTGGTCAAACCACCAATTAAGTAATTCTCATTTTGATGGTGGAGCTGGAATAACTTTTTGATAGGGTTCCCACAACTTGAATGTAGTCATTTGGAAGAAGGAATATCGATCATCATTTTTTGCCTTTGCTTCAATTGCTTATTTTGTAACTTCCAGGCTTTAATTGCTTGAAGCTCTTCTGATTCTTGAATATTTTGTCTTAATTTATGCCAAATTTGAAGTTCTTCAGAAGATAACATTTTGTTTCTAATCTTTTCAACTTTGTATTCTGCCAAGGCAACGTCATAGTTGTAAAATGCATTAGTCTTTGGATTCCACTTTCTTCGAAGATAAGCGAAATTTTGAAGTTCACTCCATGTGTAAGAATTTGCTGTAATCCACTGATTTCTTTGATGAATAATGAGTGGATGATTTGGATGAAACGTGTAAACAGTTTGAAGTCGTCGCCATAAAGGAACTTTAACTTCTCCTGGCCCTGGTTTGAAAATTGTACCATTTCTTTGATTTCTTTTTGATACGGGAACATGATAATAAGTTGTGTTTTCCATTAAAGAACAACTTTACTTTTTCCTTTTCCTTTCTTTTGTTTGTGCTGAGACAAATCAATATAAGCTTCCCTGAAAGAGTCCCAAAGGTCTGTGTCAGCAATAATATCATCATCAGGGTTTTGAGATTCTCAACCTAGGACTGAATAAGAATTTGAATCTGAATTCATTGAAACATCTGTAACACTCGGAATTTGTCCTATCACGTGCAGAGCCCTAGTTAGGCAACCCTAGTGATTTTCTAAGTTGTGAGAAGGAAGTGAAATTTAAGAAAGAATTTGATAGAAACCCTAGGAGTTAGGGGTTAGAAATTGTGTTAAGTGGAAATTAAATTAAGAAAAATTTAAAATGAATGAAAGGTGAGTGAAGAATGGTCTTCACGTTGGCTTGGGGTATGAAGAGAAGGGTGAGATTGTTTTATAAAATTTACAAATTTTGTGGAAAAAATTAAAAGAAGGAAAAAGTTGGTTTTAATTAAAAAGTGAAATTCAAGGTTAAGAAAGCAATTCCCTTCTTCTTCCCCACTTTTCTCCCACGAAAATTTCAGCAACCCTAGAGCCTTCTCTCCTCCATTTTCAGCAAGCTTTTCAAGAGTTTAAGGTGAGCTTTTGATTGGGTTTTGAGTTTTATGCAATTAGGTGTTGGTTTTTATAGATTTTAAGGTGTTTTTGTTGAAATTGATTAGGGTTTGGAAATCCTAAGATGTGAGGTCCGAAAATTTCATGCCTTAGCTAGTTTCCTTCCTAATTTTAGTCTTTTAAAGGTTATATGGATTAGTTTAGATTGTTTTTGGAGTTAGAATTAGGATTTAGTGAAAGTTATACAAAAACTGGTTTTGTACACTTAATGCACCGGTTCTGTTTTTGCATTTTCGGATTTACCATGGAGTTTGGTTGGTTAATTTGATGGTTTCAATGGATAGTAGACGTGTAGAGGGTTACGTATTGGGGTGGCACGTCGAAATCCATTGAAAAACGAGTAAGTTATGACCGTTTGAAGTTGGACGCTAAAAATAGTTAGAAAATCGGGTTTTAGGTATTGAATTGTATAGTTGGTTGAATTTTGGTTAGTTTTGAGTTTAAGAATTCCTTAGAACTTTCTAGAATAATTGCTAAGTTATTTTTCCTATTTGTTAGGAATTTGATTGGACGAAGTGAGCAAACATAGTCCGAGGAGTCAGGTAAGTAGAGGAATTCTTTGTTGCCTTAGGCCTACACCATGGAACGGTAGGGTTAACGGTTGGTTTCTTGTTTCGCGTTGTGTTGTGTTGCGTATTCTTCTGGCATGCATCACGGTTTTGTTTTAAGTTACGAAAACTAGTTTTGTGCATTGTTTTGAATTGCAAGTGTAAATTGTAATAAGATAATAAGGATTGCAAGAACTGGTCTCAAGTAAATTGGCCTTGTCGGGAGTAAGTGCTGGAGTGTAGCACCCCGAAGGGATTTTTACGAGAGAGTGGTTTGGCTAAATTGCAAGAACTGGTCTCGAGTAAATTAGCCTTATCGGGAATAAGTGCTGGAGTGTAGCACCTTGAAAGGATTTTTACGAGAGAGTGGTTTGACTAAAAGATTTAAGACATCGTGAGTACGAACTCCTAGACAGTCATAGGGTTCTACGATCGGTATGAGGGAGGAAAATTGTGCTTGACCATCCTAGACAGTTATGGGATGTGTGCTAACCGATTTTGCTTGGTTGGATCAAGGCATGGCCGTCTTAGACAGTTATGAGATGTGTGTCTACTTGATCCACATAGCTTATGAAAAGATTAATGCAACAAACATGTAACGAGCACAATTGAGAGTTAGAAACTGCATGTGATAGGATTGGGTTGCATTGTGTGCTATGTGCATTCGTTATTCCCTACTTACTAACCATTAGGCTTACTTTTCGTGTTCTATGGTGTAGGTGACGATATTTATTCAGGTGAGCTAGATGAGGGAGCCCAGGACTAGGCAGCAGTTAGTGGTGCATGGAGTATGTCGGTGCAGGCAATTGTCGGGGCGTCTCGGCCACGTTCCTAAGGTAGTTTTGTGGAGATTATTGGTATTTTGCCTTGTAGATAGTTTTCTAGCTAATTTGGATGATTGTGGTTAGTGGTTGTTTTGTTGGATGGTTGGTATGTAAATAATGATGTTTTAAAACTATTTGATTTTAGGTTTTGGTTTATAGAATTTCAGTCGTTACTCTGCTCGTTTTTTTTTCATATAACCAACGATGTCGTATTCACTTTTCTCTCCGTTTTCACGAACGGTTTTAAGTCGGTTTTCTGAGATTTTTACGAGACACAGAGTCGGGGATGTCGGGAATGTGTGGGATAAAATTTGGATAATTTAGAAGTGTTTGGTTTGATGAAAAATTGAGTAGAAATGAAAAAGGGGCGCTGATGGCCGAGAGGGGCGCGCGCTGGGCAGGGGAGGCGCGCGCAGAGGTTGCGCTGAGTGCGCGCAGAGGTTGCGCTGGGTGCACGCAGCGCTAACCGCCGATAACGCCGATCAATCGGCGCATTACTATTCGTCTCGTTCGGCAACCAGAGAGGTTGCCAATCGATCGGCACCGCGCGGTAGCGCACGAGGGCCGCTACTGCGCGCGTGCCGACCAGACCAGTTTTTTTTTAAAATTTTTGATTTTCAAATATGTTTTAACCCGACCTTTTTCGACACGTTTGGCATGTATTTCACACACGTTTTCCAACCATTTTCGAGGGTTCAAAAAACCCTAAAATTGAGTCAAAAAATCATCAAAAATTATTTTAAATTTCGTTTTAAACGTGGTGTGGGTTAGCAAAGTAGCGCACCGAGCAGGGGTGGGTTCAGGGGCGTTACAAGTTGGTATCAGAGCAAAAGTGGTCGATTCGTTTAAAGGATTACCTAACAATGCCGGCCGCCATGCAACGTGCTTCACCGACTGTAAGTATTTCTTTCCTTTAGTTAGTTTATATATATCTAAGATTAGATCCTTTTAACCTTTTTACAGTAATAGAAAATGCCAAGGAACCTAAGATGACATAGACGACCTAGAAATGAACCCGAACAGCCTAAAGGGCAACCAGAGGACCCTAATAAGCAACTCCGAGATTTATTGAATATACAATCTCAACTGTTGGGAGTTTTTATGAACCAACGTATACTGGGAAACCCTGGAGCGGGTTCCAGCACAGGAGCGGGGGCTAGCGGGGAAAGATTTAGAAGATTAAAGCCTCCAGCATTTGAAGGTCGTTTAACATGTCCAACAGCTGCTGAACGATGGATATGCACTATAGAGAATATGTTTAATCTCGCTGAGGTAGAGGAAGAAAACCAAGTGAAATGTGCAACATTCCATTTAGCTAACGATGGCCAAAGCTTGTGGGAGACTGTGAAGGTTACCACCGGTATTCAAGGTCTAACTTGGAAAGAACTTAAAGATTTATTCTTTGACAAATACTACAACCGGACAGTCCAAGCTGCAAAGAGATTGGAATTTATAGCATTAAAGCAGACAGGATTGGTAGGGGAGTATATTCAGGAGTTTGAATTGTTGTCTCGATTTTTCCAGCCACCTAGTTAGTAGGGAAGAAGACAAGATATTTCAATTTGTGCAGGGTTTGAAGCCGGAGATTTATATGCTGGTGAAGATGTTCAAAATTGAAGGAATATCATTTACTCATGTGGTGGCCAAAGCTTTAGAGGTGGAGGAAGCTGCTGGTAAATTTATTAAACCTACCGAAGCTCCGAAGAGCATGTTTAAGGAAATTACAGCTCAATTTAGCCGAGGCAGATCGTTTTCTCAGTCCCAGGGAACCAAACGACCGGGAGGCAATTTAGGTGATCAGCGGGGAGGAAAGAAACCACAACAGCAACAAAAAGGAAAGTTTTTACAGTGTCCAAAGTGCTTGAAGTCCCATCCCAGAGAGTGTGGGCAATATGCTGGCAAGTGTTACAACTGTTTTGAAGCTGGTCATCTTTCCCGCGACTGTCTGAAGCTGAAGGTTGCCCGATGTTTCAAATGCAATCAACCCGGTCATGTAGATACTGATTGCCCCACAGCAAAGAAAAGTCCAGTTAAAGCTACACCCAGAATCTTTGCCATGATCGAGCCTAAGGGAGAGGATTGTGCTGTAGTGATATCAGGTACTGTGTTTGTTAATTCAGTGCCAGCATTTACGTTGATAGACTCAGGTGTATCGCATTCATTCGTAGCAACAGCTTTTGTGGTGAAAGTAAATATGGAAGTGAGTCCGGTTGGATGTTTTTATGATGTGAAATTACCTTCCGGTGAGTGCCTACATTCAGATCAGGTGGTGTTCAATAGTTTGATATCGGTTGTAAGAAAGACATTGCTTGCTTATTTGATTGTGATGGGGATAACCGGGTATGACGTGATACTCGGGATGGACTGGTTATTTTGACACCATGCAACAATTGACTGCCGAGCAGAAACAGTTAACTTTCATCCTCCGAACGGTGAGAAGCTTTTGCAGCAGTCTTTGAGGAGTGTACAGAAGCTTTCCGTTATGGTGCTAATGGAGGCTCGAGGGTCTTTTATGGGTGAGTTTGTCTGTTTTCTTGTAGCTATAGTAGATTCCCAGTCTTTGGTATAAGTTAAACCTCAGGATGTATTAGTTGTTTTTGAGTTTCCCGAGATGTTCCTGGATGATTTGCCTAGTCTACCTCCGGACTGGGAAATCGAGTTTGCAATTGACACATATCCTGGAGCTGAACCTATGTCGTGGAATCCTTACAGGTTGGCTCCTCCTGAGTTAAAAGAACTGAAGAAGCAGTTGGAGGACCTGGTCGACAAGGGCTTTATACGCCCTAGTTTCTCGCCTTGGGGAGCGCCCGTGTTGTTTGTGAAAAAGAATGACGGGTTGCTTCGAATGTGCATTGATTACCGGGAGCTCAACAAGCTACTGGTGAAAAACAAATATTCATTACCAAGAATAGATGATTTGTTTGATCAACTTTAAGGAGCCCGAATATTTTCTAAGATTGATTGGAAATCAGGGTATTATCAGTGAAAGGTCAAATCGCAAGATATCCCGAAGACGACTTTCCAGACGCGGTATGGACATTATGAATTTTTAGTTATGTCGTTCGGATTGACGAATGCTCCAGCTGCGTTTATGGACTTGATGAATCCGGTGTTTCGGGAGTATCTCGATAAATTCGTGATTGTGTTTATCGACGATATTCTGGTTTATTCCTGTGATGAAGAAGAGCATAAGGAACATTTAAGGATTGTTTTGGAGACTTTGAAGCGGCATCAGCTGTATGCAAAGTTCTCGAAATGCAAATCTTGGCTGAATAAGGTGCACTTTCTCGGTCATGTAATTTCCAGCGGAGGAATATCAGTGGATCCAGCCAAGATTCAGTCAATTAATGAATGGCCTCAGCTGAAGAATGTCAACGAAATTCGGAGTTTTCTGGGGTTGGCTGGCTATGACTGAAAATTTATTGAGGGATTTTCGAAGATAGCAGCACCTTTGACTCGGCTAACCAGAAAAGACGTAAATTACCAATGGTCGGAAGAGTGTGAGTTGAGTTTTCAAATGTTGAAGCAGAAACTGACTACAGCTCCAATGTTGACATTGCCAGTAGCCGAGGAGAAATTCTGTATTTACTGTGATGCCTCTCGGTTTGGGTTGGGTTGCGTGCTTATGTAGAATGATAAGGTGATAGCGTATGCTTCTAGGCAGTTGAAGTTCTATAAGAAGAACTATCCGACCCATGATCTGGAGTTAGCAGCCGTGGTCTTTGCTTTGAAAATCTGGAGGCATTACTTGTATGGTCAGCAGTGCGAGGTATATTTAGATCATAAAAGTCTGAAGTATATCTTCACTCAAAAAGAGTTGAATATGAGGCAACAGTGGTGGTTAGAGTTCGTGAAGGACTATGATCTGGAGATCAAATACCACCCCGGTAAAGCCAATGTGGTGGCGGATGCTTTAAGCAAAAAATTGTGTCGACCTCAGTATCTACGATTGAGGTTGAATTGTCCAGGGAGTTGTGTACAGAGGTTCAGAGGTTTGATTTTGTAATGCCCCGAATTTTAGTAAAACCCGGTTCGCTACTCATAACACTGAACAGAACTAAGATGTTCTGGGAAAATTTTTTGAAACTTCACTCAACGGTCAAAATTCGACATTATTTAAAAATATCAAAACTTGCAACGGAAAATCATTTGTGTAAAGCAGGGTTAAAAACAAAATACTAAAACAATAATTACATAACAATTAAAATAATAGAAACAACCGGCCAAAAGAACCGAGGGCATAAAGGTGTTGAATATTTAAATGTCTTAAATTTGAACACATTTTCCACCAAATAGTATCAGCGGTAGAAGCAGAAACAGGAGACGTCTTTCGCTAAACAGTCTTAGCGGTAGAAGCAGAAACAGAAGGCATCTTCCGCTAAATAGTCTCAGTGGTAGAAGCAGAAACAGAAGGCATCTTCCGCTAAATAGTCTCAGCGGTAGAAGCATAAACAAAAGACATCTTCCGCTAAATAGTCTCAGCGGTAGAAGCAGAAACAGAATACATCTTCCGATTCCGAACATCCACCGATCACCTCTGCCGAACGACATCTGTCGATCGACATCTGTTGATCACCTCTGCCAAACGACATCTGTCGAACGATGACATCACAACACATTAACCATTACCCTCTAAACAAATGAACAACTCTGACTACTAAAAGAATTATAAATTTTACTGTAATCCTTCAAAACAACTTGACTCCATGAAATGCTCGAAATCCAGTAAGAACCACAGTTAAAATCAACAATGTATCACTATCAGAGTAACTAAAGAAAAAAAATAAACATAACAGAAATATTAAAACAACCACTGTAATAAAAATTTTCAGCACACTTCGACAAAACATCTATCCATTTAGACTTCTCATATTGACATTAGTTAAATCGCCTCATCAGTGCACCAAACCGTGACATAGACGTGCTCCATAAATTTCACCTATCCTTCTGTAAACTCAGAGAAATCACCTGTTGAAATCTCAGCACCTACATCACAAAACTCATCTATTAGCCTAATGCTAAATAAGTAGAGCAAATATGAAATGAAATGCTAAATTCATAAATCCTAATCATGCAGTTTCTACTTTCACATCTCAGTTGCATTTGTGTTCGTTCTCTGATCTGATCCCTCTGTTCGATGGGAAGTGGATCAGCTTTTTCAAAGTCATACATCCTCTTACTCGATTAAGGGGCAGATTAGTTTCCTTAATAGCTGATCTGATACAAATTCTGTTCTTGTCTTACCATGCCCTTACATGTAAATTTATTTTTGTATTCTTTCAAAACATGATGCATGACATACTGAAAACATTCAAACATGCATAAACCTACTATTTTGTGATGTAGTCCTGAAGGCACACACATACTCCACTTACCTGGCTTCCTGGAAAAACTTGGTTGCAACCTACTACTTCTGGGTTTTGCTCAAACCTAAAACCGTAGACAGAGTGTTAGTTAGATCTTTGCTAAACTTCATTCTAAATTATCCAGAAATCTAAGGAAAACTAGTTGGAGTATTCCAAGATTGCCTCAAATATGTTTCGACTCTTCTTCGGCTCAAGTAAGATAAATCATGTATGAGTATCACAAATTTTGACATTTTCCAACTATACTTCGAACTTTCCAAAGTTAAGGTTACTCTTAAGGATTCTAAAGGATGTGGTATTGAGGTTTCATCATAATATGGATCCTTGAGTAGTAAACCTTTAAAATCTATAGGTTTGCTAATAATCTTGTGAATGTTTGGTTTCATCAATAGAAGGGGTTCTTCTCTAGTTGGTTTTGATCCTCAAAATTTTCAATGAGGTCGAATGCAACTCCTTTTTTGTTCTTTTCATCATCCAACTCAAATAGTGGAGTGTTTGCAAAATAGAAGTGTCTTTCTTTGATCACTTCGTCCTTTTCTTCGCTTGAGGATTCTTCATTTAGTTCGTTTCCTTCAAACTCTTCTTCTTCATAATCGTTTGAAGATTCTTCATTATCAGTAAAACTCTTCAACGAAGTCGTCCCCAATACTTTCTTTATCCACTATGGGCTTAATTTCTTGAGAATAATCTATCTCCTCACGATCACTTATCTCCTCATCCACTTGATTGTTCATTTCAATAAGTGACCCTTCTTCGGGATAGCACAATACTTCTCCTAATATCTTTTCCTCCTCATTCTCACTTAGAGAATCTTCATTAAGTTCAATAGGGTTTTGAGATACGGGAATCGGTTGTTCAAATGTGGTAAGTGACTTAGACATTTTCCTAGTATAATGCTCTTGTTCCTTAATATAATTGGGTCCTATCATAGAGAACATTATAATTCACCTTTTTGGGTTTATTCTCAAAATTGGTTTTGTAACAACTTCTTCCATAGGTTTCTTGTTTTCTTCTAGGGAATTCTTCGCTTCTTTTCCTTTGAGGGGATTCTCCGTTTCTCCTCCTTCTAGGAAAGTCCTCATTTCTTCTACTTTGGGAGATTCTTCGTATCTTCTCCTTTCTTTATCCCTCTTTCATCTAGGAGATTCTACATTTCTTCTCCCTTGGGGAGATGCTTCATCCCTCCGTAATCTCGGGGATTCATCATATCTTCTCCGTCGTGGGGATTCCTCGTACCTCCTCAATCTAGGGTATTTTAAGTCTCTTCTATGTTGAGGGCAGTTTTGGGAAGATTCCCTATGGGTGGGTCTACTTGCACTTTCGAATTTGAGGGTTAGTTCTTGGACTTGCTTGCTTATATTGGTAAGCGCCTCTTTCCAACCGTTGATTTGCCCTAGCAAAATCGACTCACCCTCCAGTCGGATATGAGTCTCGATTTGTGGAATTGGGGTTTCCTTGCCCCTATTTTGTTCCTTTAAAGCTCCACTTCAGGTTTGCATTATATCCTAAATCTTAGGAAAAATATTAGTGAAGTGAGTTTCTAAGCCTTGGGGAGAGGGAAAAAAGTTAAAGCTTAACTAAGTTTTAGGAAATGCTTTCTTCCTTTCTCTTTTTTTTTTTTTTAAATTTAAAGAAATATCTAAGATAAGTTGCAAACAAAATTTTTAAAACTAGATGAAAAAAAATTGAAAACTAGGCAAATTGTTAATAAAAGTTAGGTGAGACATTTCATCAAACACTTTCCAAACTAGTTTCTTGTTATTTTTAACCGATTTTCATGTTGTTTTTCATAACAATTTTACGACCAAGTTAATTGATTTAATGCACTATTTAATCCTTAAACACTTAGTGAACAATGTTATCACAAGTTGGTTAAATAAAAACAAGAACTAATATGAGAATTTTGGCCAACAACTTGATACAAAAAAAATTTGAAAAAAATTGTTTTTAATGAAACTTAAATATCTGATTGCATGCTTTCCCTTAATCAATTCTAAAGCTCAAGTTGATCACTTTAATGCATGATTTATCATTTTAATACTCAATGAACATTAATTTAACAGATTAGTGACATAAAATAGCAACTTGTAAGAAAAATATTTTAGGGTTTTTGCATGCCACTTAGTTAGAACATTTTATCAAACACCTTATATACTCCTTAGTGTAACAAATAAAATGCAGCGACTTTATATGCGATTCTTACCCAAAATATTCATAAACAATCCAAGCATGCTATTATCATGTCAAGTGAATAAAGTTTGAGCAAATGACACAAAAGTAGCAAATAAATATACAAGAAAAATACAACTAAACTAACACTACTCACCCGAGCAGAGTTTTTTAACTAGAATGAAAATAACCAAACTAAATGGAAAGGAAATGATGCTATATCACTTAAACGACTCTCATAAGATGTTGGATAATAATAATAGAATAGATCAATATAAAGTAAGGAAATGTAAAAATAAATAAGAAAATAGCTACCTAAAGTCGCTAAACCCCAGAGGGTTTTATGCACAAATCTGGGAAACAGATTTTGTTAGAGGCAGAATGTATCTTAAATTGAACAAAAAATGCAGCTAAAATTTATAAATAAGTGCACAAATAAAAGGTACCAAAATGTTTCGCGGATGTTAGCTACGCTTTGAATACCAAAATGATGGAAAACGACCTGAAAATGAGCGAGTTATCACCCAAAGAGTAGGGGTTCCTCACTAGTCGGCTAATCCGAGAGCAATAAAATGTATGAGCAGAAATGGAAGTGTTAAATTGCTCAAATGGAAATGATTTCTTCAGAGGAAATGAAGCTAAGATGTAGAAGACGAAGTTTGTATGAAGTGTTAAAAATATTCAATAAAAAAAGGAAGAAAAAATGTTGAAGCCCAGAACCGGCTGATAGAGGTATGGAAGACCTCTCGGCTAATGTTTCTTCCAAGGGAAGAAAACCGGTCTTTGGGTATGGTTTTACCTTCTCTTATGGATCCAACCTCAAGAAGGTGGGGAAGATGGAAGGGTAAGAATTTACAAGCCACCACAAGCTTGTAAATAATGGAGGTTCTCTCCAATTGGTTTAGGTAAACCGATACCTACCTTGGCACCGACCCGAGAAGTTTTTCCAATGGCATCAACCCTAGGATTATTTCTTCCACTAAGACAATTTGTCTTAAAATGAAATACCTCAATATGTTAACTTCAGCAAAAAGACTCATACAATGGCCAAGAGTCATGCTTAAATAGAGATCCTAGGGTAGCTAGAGTTTGATAAGTTTGAATGTGAAACGTTGGATGAGTGTGATGATGGGTGATGGTGAGGCTTCCTCCCTTGCAAATGTCATCAAGCATCCTCATTATGCCACGTAATCAATCCATTTGAGCACTACTTCTTGTTCTTGCTTCTTCATCCAATGGTAAGGCTTCCTCCCTTGCAAATGTCATCAAGTGCCCTCCTTGTGCCACGTCATCAATCCTTGTGTCCATTACCAATTGTCCTTTGTGTGTGAAACGCCTCCGAACCAACCCTGGGTCGGTGCGCTACTTTGCTCACCATTACCACGTTTAAAACATAATTTAAAATAATTTTTGATAAAATTTCGACTCGATTTTTGATTTTTTTGAACCCTAAAAAACGATTGGAAAACATGAGTAAAATACGTGACAAACGCGTCGGAAGAGGTCGGGTTAAAACATATTTGAGAGGGGTAAAATTTGAAAAATAATTTCAAAGAGGGCCACAAGGGGCGCCACGGGCGCGCAATGAGTGCGCTCGTCGCCCAGGTAGCGCGTGCATCGCGCGCTGCAAGCGCGCCGCGAGCGCGCAACCGCACGCGCGAGGTGCCGATCGATCAGGCAACCTCTCGGGTTGTCAATCGAGGAATAGTAAAAATGGCTGATCGATCGGCGCTGGGCACCGATCGATCAACTCAGGGTGCTGCGCCTGCCCCGCCCGGCACCAGCGCGCCCTCTGCGCGCCACCTCTGGCCACCAGCGCAACTTCTACACCATTTTCTCCTCTTTTTCAATTTCTTCCACATTTTCATCCTGCCAAAACACCTAAAGCTTACTTCCAACATTTTCCACTTCTCGACACGTGAAAATCTCGAAAACCAAACTCTAAAGCATCAGCGAAAACAAACGTCGTTTATTCTATGAAAAATCGAGCAGCATAACAGCTAAACTTTTCTAAAACCAAAATCCTGAAAAACCAATTGTTTTATAAAACACATTCAAAATACACCAAAAGACTTAAAATTCCATAATTTATCTACAATCCAAATTCACAAACCAAAACACAAATAAACACCACATCCCAGCAACACCATGGACAAGACGCCCCAATAATTACCTGCACCGGCATGCCCCGTGCGTCACCGATCGCTCCCTAGTCCTCGCCTTCCTCATCTGGCTCACTTGTAAAAACGTCGTCTCCTACACCACAGAACACAAAACGTAAGTCTAATGCTTAGCAAGTAGAGAATAATGAATGTAAAAACGAAACACAATGCACACACACTCAACCCCTAACCCATGCAGTTTCTACTCGCTCAATTGTTCTCTGTTAATTTTCATTTCATTAATCTTTCACTTTTCGATATGGATCAAAGAGGCCTACGTCCGAGCCCCGCTCATTGGACAGCCACACTTTGACCCAACAGAGCAAGATCGGACAGCCCCCATCTGGGCCCCGCCCATTGGACGGCCATACACGATTCCCTCTCATGTCGATCATAGAACCCCGTTCATAATCACGACAACTTACATACTTTCAGTGTATATCTCTTGTAGAGCCCCTCGCAAGTGCTACCCTAGCACCCTAACGTGATTAGGCGACTCCACTCAAGACACCATTGCATTTATTCTTATCTTATTACGTTTCATGCTCACATTTCAAAACCGTGATCAAAACTCTTTTTTCGTAGTTTGAAAACAATGATGCATGTCACAAAATGCTCAAACACAAAACAAATCAAACAATCAATAATTTAACCCTACCGTTCCATGGTGTAGGCCCGAAGGCAAACGTGTACACACTCCACTACTTACCTGGTTTCTCGGCACGTATTCAATTACGTCGACTACGCTAACTACTCGCTCATAAACCTAACAAGTATTAGGAAAAATTCACTTAGTAATCATTCTAGGAATTCTAGGAATTCTAGGGAATACTTAAACTAAAACTAACAACAAATTTAACCAACTTTAAAATCTAAAACCCTAAAACTCGAAATTCCCACATTTTTAGTGTCCAAACTTCAATCGGCCATAACTTACTCGTTTTTCAACGGATTTAAATGTTCCACTACATTCCGTAAACCTCTACACGTCTACAATCTATTGAATCAATCAAATTTAGTAACCAATCAACATTTCCAATCGGAAATCACAAGAACAGAATCGGTGACATTGATCACAAAACCCAGTTTTTCACTAACTTTCCCCAATTCTCTAATCTAACTACCTAAACAACCTAAACTAACCTATCTAAGGTTTAAATCATCAACAGTAGGAAGAAAACTAGAAAAAGAATGGAAATTTTTTAGCTCCCCCTTAGGGTTTCCAAACCCTAACAAAACCTCACCAAAACTCAACAAAAACACCAATAATCACTCCTCAATTGCATATAACATAAAAACCACTCAAACTAACCTTGATTCCTTGCCAAAATTGATGAAATGGAGAGGAGGAGAAACCTTCAATGGCTGTCAAGGGTTTCGTGGGAGAAGGAGAGGAAAGACAAATGAAATTGTCTTTTTACCCTCAAAATTCTCACTTTTATAAAACTAAATTTTTTCCACCTTTTAAATTTTTACCAAACAAGATTCATTTTTATACATTAACCCCTCCCTTTCCCCTTCACATCACCAACGTGAATGACTTTCTCCTAAGCACCATTCACTTATTTTCCTTCCCCTTTTCCATTTCGTTTTACCACTAAAACCCTAAACCCCGTCACTTTATGTTTTCTCACCAAATTCTCTTCCAACTTTCACTCTCCTCTCTTTTTAACTCTTATAATTAGAATAACTCTAGGATTAACGTTAAAGTCCCATAACATACCCTAACTAGGGCTACATATGTTATAGGAAATTTTTGGGTGTTACAGTGTGCTTCTTCTCCCTTTTTTCTTCTAATGGATTGGGCCTCCCACATCAAGATAGTTCTCACTTTAACCCAAATTAGCTACCCACAATACAACTCTAAGGGTTAATGCTTTTCGCCAAAACATAAAATAAAACTAATGTTTGTTTAAAAAAAACCAACGGAAAATAAATTACATAATTTGTCTCCGGGAAGACAAATTCCCGTTTCTGCTAATCCAACAAATTCGTTTCATCCTGTGCATCCCAAGAGGTTAAGTGATGAGGTTGATCCTTGCCATGTGAATTGGGTCTCCACTCCAAGCCTTCATTGAGTCCATTACCTACAAAAAAAAAAATCATTAGTAATCAAGTAATAAATAGTATGGGCCTTGGATATGGATTAGGCTTTAGTCTTGGGTTGAGCTTTTGGGCCTATTTGCACATCATTTATGTTGCTGCACAACTTTTGCAAAATTGGATACCCGAATTTCTACAAATTTGTTTGTTGTTAGAGATGCATAATATTGGTTTCAATTGCTTGCATATCTAGTTCAAATCTGGTTGTGAATTTTTGTGCTAGGCTGAATTGGAATAAACATTGTGTTAACAAATTGTTGCATCATCTACTGCATGAATCTATTTGCTGTTGTGATATATCCTGCTGGTTGTAATTGTTATAATCTGTGAAAAATTTGGGGAACAAAAGCATGTTAACCAAGTAATTAAATTTTGTTTGGCTTGTTAATTCGAATTTGTGATTTTTAGCTTGCTAAATTGTTGGCTGTTTTGACTCAATTTCTGGTATAAACTTGCTGCACCTTTTTACTGCATATTGCTGTGTATTAGCACTGCTTAATAGATTGTTTTTCTTGCTGCGTGATTGCTAATTTTTGCTGTGATTTTATTCATTGGATTATGTTTCTTTGGGTTGATTTTATTTGCTGATATTGTTGTTGTGTTTGATTGTTAGAATGGCTAGGAGAAACCCCCATTCCCAAGACCCCTATGATTATGATTATGATTATCAAGACCACTATGATTATGATTATCAACCTAGGCCTAGGAAATATGATAGATATTCTTAAACATATGAAGAATAAATCTACATTCCTATCTTTAGAGGTCCTAAGGATAGTGAAGAATTTTATTTTTTGGGTTGAAAAGGTCGAATTTTATTTTTCTTACGGGGATTATTTTGAAAAGGGGAAAATAAAACTAGCCACTGAGAAATTTAGAGACTATGATAGTTATTGGTGGGAAAACCTCTTGGACAAGAGAAGGAGGGATGGTGAGGAACAAATTACAACTTGGAAGAGGTTGAAAAGATTAATGAAAAGAAAACTTGCCCTAAGTTATGCCTATGTAGAACCAATCCCTCGACCTTCATCTCGAAAGCCATACATACCCGAACCACCACCTAGACTAGAACCTAACCCTGGAAAGTTTGTGAGGAAGGAGCCTCACAGTAAAATTAAGAAGACCTTAGTGGAAAGTCCCCCACGGTTGAGGACTAGAGATATTAAATGTTTCAATTGTGATGGTTATGGACACCTAGCTTCAATATGTCCTAGTAAGCCACCCATTAGATTAAAGGAAACTTCTAATGAGATTGAAAGTGTAGAGGACTTCAAGGAACAAACTCAAGAAGAAGAACCTACTCCTACGAAAGTCTTTTTTAATCAAAGTAAGCAACTACCCGAATTAGATGGCCCTTTGGTTATAGTATAAAATATTAGGCTAGAAGAGGTAGAAGACCTTGAGGAAAAGGAATTTGATGGAGAAATGGTAACCTTGGCACCAAGTGTTGAAAAGATAACAACCATAGATGAACCTTGTGAACAACCGGTTGAGGAATACAAAAACTATTTGGTAGAATTATCTATTCCACTCAACCTTGTTAACAATTTTAGTGTTTTTGAGCAAGTTGCAGGTTAAACTAAAAGAGAGGACAACAAAGCTATTGCCATAGCCAAAAATTTGAAGGAAGAGAAGGTTGACAAAATCTTTTCGGCCCATGGATGTAATGCAAGACTATTAGCACGTCACTTAACCAATCCTACCTACAATGCTATACCAACGTTTACTTCGTTAAATACTTTGATTAGTTGGTGTTTTAGGATTGGATGACTTTAAGCTTGCATGATACTAGTTTAAAAATTGAAAATAATTATGTTTCGTTGCATCTTATAGATTCATTTCATGATTCACTTTTAAAAGCCAACGAAAGAAAATTATCTAATGCTATGGATGATAATTCTTTAGTTATGAAACCGCCTAGTAAATTTAACTATCAAAGCAAGATTGAACATAAGTTAGTGATAGTTGAACAATGTTATTATGATTCCTTTTTGTGCCTAACTAAAGATGACTCTAATATTATGAAAAGTGAATATTTTTCTATTTTAATTTTGTGGAGTAATTAAAAGGGAAGCCCCTTAGGAACCTCGTGGTTTCCCAATCTTTTGATCACAATTGGAAATCATGGAATCAGGGAATTGGTTAGTGCAAAAACAAGAAGGTATTTTGTTATTGAAGTTGATTTGGTTCCTTGGCGTGATCTTTTTAGATATATTCTTTACTCGGATTATATTTTGGCATTTAAATTTAATATTAGCTTGCTTAAATATTCATGTCTTATTAAATGTGTGAATGCTTGGAAACTAATCCCTAGGCCTACTCTTGATATATTTAGTAGTGGAAATTGTAGATTTATAAATGAACAAATATGCACTCATAGATTCATTTTTCAAAAAGGATCTTGTTTCATTTTCATGAAGGAACTTAACAATAAGTATATCAATTTATTGAGTATAATGAATTTAGAACCATGTAATGATATCGATAGTTGGTCATACTCTAGTAGCTTCATGAAACATTTATTGCTCATAAATGGTTTGAAATTAATAGATAAAATCTTTTATTATTTTCTGAATTTTGAGATGGATCTTAATCTTTATTTCAAATCAAACTTTGAAAAAACTGGAATTGGTAGTAAGGTTTTGATTAAAACTATCTTGTGGTTATCTTTGATGAGCGACTATTCTAATTGTTTTTATCTATTTGAGAACCAATTACATTTTTCCTATTTGTAGGAGTTAACAACATCCGAATAGGCGACCTAGATTTGAGGACAAATTCTTATTCACCCGAAGACTATGATACTCGACAACCAACAAAGCACTAGATTTGAGGACAAATCTTCATTCACCCGAAGAGAATGATACGCTTCAGAAGCCGAAGACACAATGTAGAAATAAGGAAGGGCGCACAGCTTAAAGAAATGGGGTGCATGAAGAAATACACGGCTTAAAGAAATGTAGGAGCAAACAGCTTAAAGAATTATTGTGCATGCTTAAAGGAATTCACACTTCTAGCTAAAAGAAGGTGGCACGTGACCAAGAGGAGAAGAAACACACAAACAGTAGTGCACCAAAAGCAGCAGTGTACGTGCGCAAAGAAATACTACAGCCAAGAGCTAGCACACTTAGAGGTTGGCTGAGCACCATATTCAGCTTGGCGAGCACAAGGCACCACTAGGCAAGCTCAAACAAACTCATCACCAGTGCATCACTATCAGCCCACGCTAGCGCATCGTCATCAGGCCGCGCTGATTGTGCGCACACGTGGCCGAGCAACAACTAGTTTTCAGATGCTCCAACGGCTAGAAATTTCCTTTCTGGTTTATTATTTCCTTCTCTGTTTCTCTCTTCTGTAATCCTCTGATGATCAGGGGCTATAAGAGGCTTACTCTGAACGATTGTAAGCATCTTTAGATCAATAGAAATTTTGTTGAAGTTTTATCTTCAGTTTTATAGAGAGGTTTGTCAAACCTGCTCCCTGTCGGTGCGTAGCTCTAGAATCACCAGAGCCCGCCCTTTCATTGCGTCATATCTGAAGGGTTCTCTGTCGAAGGATGCCGAGTTCAGTGCGTAATATCTGAACTGGATCTTTCGGTCCATAACACTCGAAGGTGTATCATTTTTATCCATCGGTGCGTAATATCTGATCGGCTCGTTCGTGGTTAATTCTTCATCCATTCACTCCATCGGCATTTTCTGAGTAATTTACGCCAGGTTATTCTCATACCCATTTCCATTTCATCGTTTATCCATTTTTTTGTTCTCTATTCTGAGTAATTTTTTTGACATCACAAATTTTTGCTGCATCGGCCATTTATCTAATCTTTTTTAGTTAGAGTCCTTTTCTTAGTATAGGATCTTATCATTGACCCTAAAGTTTTATAAAGTACCTTGTTCTGTTGAGCGAGAGATCATTCGAGTCCAAGGCACATCACAAATTTTTGCTGCATCGGCCATTTATCTAATCTTTTTTAGTTAGAGTCCTTTTCTTAGTATAGGATCTTATCGTTGACCTTAAAGATTTATAAAGTTTGTGATGCTGGTATTATTATAGGTTCAGAGAAGTTTGTTGGTTTTGAGCCAAGTCCTAAGCATATCGTTTCCATTGGTAAAAAGACTATCATTGTTAAGGTAGAGGTTCTTTTGCTATATTCACACGTCTGATGATTTTCAAAATCTTTATTTTGTATTATATCACGTTGAAAGCTCTAGCATGTTATGATGTCATGTTTTTTTATAAAAATCTATAAACCTAGTGAGGATGTTTGCTATGTTTTGATGGTTTCCAGACAATCTTGTTCTTTGTTGACCTCTTTTTACTAGGACTATTTTCTACAAAAAATGGTAGTGACATTATTTTTTATTAGCTACGGTATAACATGTACCATTGTTTTCAATACTCGACCCACTAATGGTTTATGGAACTAAATTTTAAAATGATATTTTTTTTAATATAAATCCATGTATGGAGACATTTTCCATCTCACATTTTCAATTGATAAATAAAATCAACTTTCTCACTCATTAGGTATAGTGATAGGATCGTCATTAAGTTTGGCCAGCTCACCACAAATGGTCTTATTTTTTCCAAGAATGAAATTGTGGTAGCTCGGACCAGGAGTAACTAATTTTGTGGAGTTCCCCTTTTATTTTCTCTCCTTTGAGTGTTCTTGGTGAACACTATTTGGTTCTCTCTTATTTTATTTAGGGTTTGTATGATGCATATTGAGTGTTACACTTTCAATTTCCTGAACATTACTCGTGTCTTACCGTGTGAACTATGACTTTAAATTTGGTTAAAGTCTTTTGCAGTGAACCATGAACCATTAGCATAGGGCTGAGCATTTGAAACCTCTTTGAGGATCAAATCATTCAACCTAGAGTTTTTTTCTTGACCTTACTTTGGGTCGGGACATAAATTGTATGACAATAGAAAACTCTCTTTCATTGTTGCTTTCATAATCAAGTAATTAGCTGAAATTTCTTGATTTGAAATAATACTAAATTTTTCAAGTGGAAGGTTAAAAAAATAGAAGCTGATTATCTGTAGAGAGCTGCTTCAATATGTGGTATGTGATGTTTCCTTTTTTATAGTAGTAGATGAAAAGCTTCTTATCTAAATAATCACTCGCAACTTTTACGGTCACTACTTCATAGGAAGATTATAATTTTATCCTAATTAACAGTTGTTTTTTACTTTCATTTGATTTATGTATTCTATGGTTCAACCATACTACTCTTATGTGTGTATGTGTAATCTTGCTTAGGAGAGTTGTTTTTAGGATCTGATGTCATTTCATCTGACAATCAATAATGAACAGGGTGATTCGAAGTAAATGGGTTCATTGTAATAAAATAGAAAATAAACGAGGAAAGCCACAAGTCCAGCAAACATCAGCCCAAAAAACACTGCAAGTGATACTAAAAAATATCACTCTATAGAAAGTAATTTCACTTAGACAATATTCAATAATCATTCTGGACTCATCTTCTTTCCCACTAATTATAAGAAACTAACCTAATTATAATACATAAATTACCACCCCTTAATTAATTTATCATCAATAGAATGATGCAAAATTAAGTAAGAAAGGTAATTTAGGTATTTTAATTAAGTTATTCTATTATAAATAAGAGGGTATGAGAGTGTGTTAGAGATTATTGAATATCGTCTAAGTAAATTACTCTCTATAGAATAGTATTTTAGGGTATCTCTCGTAGTGTTTTTGATACACCACGAAGGCCAGTGACACGCTCACAAACCAATGTAAGTACACCTAGTAGTGATTCTAACAAGTTTGCTAATGTTACAGGGATTGATTTATTCTCCAATTTAGAGTGGGAGCGGAACCCTCTAGATATGGAAAAACCAATGCTTGTGCTCACGTGGGAATGGCTTTCGGATTCTACACATGTCGAAGAGGGAATTTGTCTTCCTGAAAGTTTCTCATTGTAACCTAGGTTTAATGTTTGGCAAACAATGGCCTTTACTGTATTTTGTTGGCAAACAATGACTTTTTGGTCTTTATTTTAGCATGCATGCATATAGAACTGTAGGTGTTGGACACATTAAAGTAACCTTGCAAGGAAGAAGACTTGGTTGAAGACTCAGATCAGCATGCATGAAGGCCGGCGCGCGCAAAGGAGCTCACCTCGCCGAAGATCCATGAAGGCAACATTTTTAACCAACAATGGGGGCACACATGGATTGGAGACATGGCCATAATCAAAGGCTAGAAACATCATCTCTAGAGCCTGCCATTTAGCCCCAGCAAGCAACAGCCAACCATCCAATGGGCGAAGCCACGCTGTCCTTGCAAGTACATACGGTGCCCGCGCACTCGCCGAGCGCTCCTCTCAAACGGCTATCTTTTTTTAGCCCTTTTCCTCCTCCAATTTTCAAATAGCAAGCTTTAGAACTTATGCCAAATTTAAGCATGAATTTTAGGATTGTAACTCAATTTTTGGTTGAATGAAATGGTGACTTTTTTCTCTCAAAACTTAAAGATCCCCGAGCTGCGTTGTTTTTAACCTCGGTAGGCATTGCAGAGCGGAGTAGCCCTCCATTATCTCTAAGTTATTTGGTTGCTTGTGGACTCTTAAAGACACATTTCCTCTCCTTCCTTTTGAGGTTGGAACCACGTTAGGGAGGTGGTAAACCAGGCCTTGAGTTGGAGCATTTCTTCACGGAGGAATCTTCATCCGAAGTTACTAGAAGTGACCTTTTGGACCAGCCAAGGACCCTTGCATAACTCCCTCATTCGAGCGTTTTTTCCTCTGAAAATTTATGCAGCCATCCCTCACTTGTCAAGTAAGTTTCTTATTAATTTTCATAGCATTTGGTTAAGTATTGACTGACTTTTACCTTTCTTGTTGGAGGCCCGGGTTGAGCCGAGAAGGAACATTCCTTTTATTGCTTGTCTAACTTGTTCTTGAAGGGTGATATTGTGTCATTCGGTATTAAAGCACAAAGTACTTCCATTGTGCACTTATCTTGAGTTTTATTGCTAAACTTACTTTAGATTAGTCCTAAGTTTCATTGATTCAAAGTTTTGCATGTAACCGGCTTAATCCTATAAAATCGAGAACACTTGAGAGTTATTTTCTTTTAGTTCATTCAAGTTTTAGTTTGATTGTTTAATACTTGAAACTTTGGAGCTTTTTATTGCATATCATAACTTGTTACAATCTAAAAATTTTTCTTGAGGTGTTTTGTCTTGGTTAAAACTCGTTCAAATCGGTTGTGACATCTAGCCGAACTGTGTTCTATCATTAAGGTTGATTAGTTATTTTCCTTGACTCAATTGATTTCCTCAAAACTTGATTAAGTTTAGGGGTTATCCAAACTACACAACTACTCCTAATACTTAGATCAAAATTGACTAGGAAATGAACACTAGGAGTGGCATAATACGTGACCAAACCCAAGATCAAAACTGGGATAATGAGTTGCTTCAAACCGAGGCTCAAACTCCTCAAAGTGGTGAATCAAGTGTCCAAGAACAACTTGATGCTCTTAGCCAAAAGGTGGATCTTCTTTTAGGAAAATTAGCCGAACGTGAAAGGGAAGACCAAGAACCATTAAGACGAAGGGAAACCGAGACATCTAGGGTCAAACCGCCAAGAAGAGAATACACACACCATGAGTATTTGAACGATGATTGGACCGAAGGGAATGATGAGGATTATACTCCTAACCGACGTAAGGATAATGAGGTCCTTAAACACATAAAGTTATTCATTCCCTCATTCAATGGATCTTTAGATGGAGATATTTTCCTAGATTGGGCTGACAAGGTTGAAAAGGTATTTGAATACTATGGATACTCCGAGTGAGTTAAAATTCAATTAGTGTCAGTAGAGTTAACAGGATACGCCTCTTTATGGTGGGATAATTTAAAGGCACGAAAAAGATGAGAAGGAGATCACCCTGTCACTACTTGGAGGGTTATGAAGGCTCTTATGAGGAAAAGATTCGTACCTAACCACTATCACCTAGAACTTTTCCTGCAGATGCAAAACCTTAAACAATACGGAAAGACTGTAGAAGAATACCTCACCGAGTTTGAGATGCTCAGGATTCGAGGAGGAATGGAGGAATTGACACGGGATCCCCTAGAGAAGGGTCCGTGCGATACCCACAAAAATAGGAAATGTGCTCGGGTGCAAGTGTTATGCAAAAACTTAAAATAAAGAGAAGGAAATGGAGAAGAAAATGAAAATAAATGCAAGTGATGTGTGTGATGAGTGAAGGCCGAATATTATAAGCATGGTAATGGCATGAACTATGATAGAAAATGGAGAAATAGATGAAGAGAAAGGTGTGTGAAAAGTGAAGAAATGAATAATAATAACAAGAAATAAAATGACAAGAAAATAAAGGTGGAGTGTGTGATATTGAGGGCCGAATTTAAAGGTGGAAATGTGTGTGAAAGTGAAGCGGAAATGAAAATAATGGAAATACCGTTGGCGGACCCGTAGAGCGATCTTACGGTTTAAGCTCTCGGATAAACGATTTTCCCGTAGGAAAACCGACCACCTAAGGCCTAGGTTTTCTTCCTCAACTCCGACTCCCGTTGGAGAAGGCGAGGGAATGAATAAGGATTATCCTAGCAACCCGAAGCTAGGATAATAATGGAGGGCTTCTCCACTAGGTTCAAAGAACCAAGGAAACTCTCAAAGGCTAACCACCTCAAAGAAGCAAAAAGAGATATTTTATAAATTGGCAAAAAGTTCTAAAAAACAACAATATACATGCATTATATAGACATATGGTGGAGGTTAGGGTTTCCATGGAAAGGATTGGAGCCGTTGATGAAGGCAAAGATGAAGGGACAAGATTGCAATCCATGTGCTTCATCCAAGGGTTGTGGTTCCTTCCTTGTTTTGCTTGATCAATGGTGCTAAATGGCCATGTCATCCATCCTTGTGGCCACTACTTGATGTACTTGCATGGGCCAAATCTTCAAGCTTGGGCTTTCTTGGGTTGGCTCTTCATGAGCCTACTTCATGAAGGTATTGCATCCAAGTGTAAGCCAAATATGGGCCAAGTGATGCTTCCAAATATGTGCCAAGTGATGATTCCAACGTATGCCAAGTAGTGGGCTTAGTAGTGGGCCTAACCACTTGTGGTCTTCAACCCACAACCATGCTACCAAGATGTGACTAAGTCTTACCAACAAAACTAATGCATGGATGCCAAAAACTAATGGCTAAAAGTTTGCCAAAAAGGAGATATCAAAGAAAACAAGCAAGAGAAAATTACAACGATTTGTTCCCCGGAAGACAAATTTCGGCTTCTGGTACTCCAACTGGTGCTCTAGTGTTTTCTTCATTCTGTTCCGAGCTTTTCAAGAGGGCATCCATATAGCTAGGCTTCCCATGTGACATCCATATCCAACGAGCTAGAATCCCACGTGGCATCTCCAACTGGATCAACACCTACAAAAGAAATATCATAATAAGTAAGAAGAATAAATAAAGTTTGGGCCTTTATCGGGTTTTCAAGTAATTGGGCCCCTAGGCATGTCATCCTCTCTGGGTGATTTGAGGATTTGACCTCAAATCCATTGGTTGGCTCCTTACCGAAGTTGTCTCCTCCAAAACTTGGGACAAGGATCTCAACTAGACTCTCTAAATGCTTGTATTTGATGATGAAGAAGGTGTAGTCTGCCAATAGGGTATGGAATTGAAATCCCTTTAACCACCAATAGTGTTCTTGATATAATTTCCAAATTTTGGGTGGTTGGGTGGTCTTTTCACAAAGTTCTTTGGTAAAGGTGAGAAAATTGAATTCATAAACTACTTCGAAGGGCATTTGCTCGGTGATGGAGTGAAGGTTTCGAAAGTAATAGAATTCTAAATATGGTAACACAATGTTATCATTATAACCCTTAAACCGTAGAATTAGGCCTTCTAAAATCTCGACCACAAATGTAGGCTCAACATCCATATGAACCTTAAGATAGTCTTTACTCCAACCAATCCTCAAAAGCCAAGTGATTAAATGGTCAGAGGGCAAATATCTTGTTGTTACCAAACCAACTGATTCTTTTTTCTTAGTACGATGGTAAAATTTGTGAAAATCACATGAAAAGGCTAGTTGTTTGGTTAATTCATCTAATTGCAAGTTAAGAAATTTGAGGGATGCATTAGGTGTAACTATCCCAAAGGATTGCCTAAGTCCCCTAAGGATAAAATCATTAATAATTATAGGGACTAAGACTAAATCCTTCAAAAGTCCTCTAGAAAAGGTGGTAATCTCAATATATTGGTTTAAAGTGGAATTATCCATATAATCATCAAATTGCATAGAATAAGGTGTACCAATGATCATAAGGAGGGGTATTATTGAGGGTTGAGGTGTGGGTACTTCATCATAAAGAAAATTGTCATACCACTTGATGTGGGAGTAGTCTTGGTTATACTCCTCTTCAAAAAAAGTTCCTTCTAAGTGTTCCCCATCCACAAAATCTTCAATTAGGTCATCCTCAACTTCAACCACTAGATTGTCCATAATAAGTTGACCTCCTTCGAGATGGCAAATCTCTTCTTCTAGTATTTCTTCCTCTGTTTGATTGTCCATTTCAAGAAGTGGACCTTATTCGGGATAACAATCAACTTCTTCTAGTGTCTCTTCCTCCTCTTCATTTAAGCTAGGCGTTTTCTCTAAAATCTCTTGTTCTTCAGCGTCACTTAGAGTTTCTTCTTTAATTTCATTAAACTTTTTGGGCATAGGAGGCGGTGGTTTAGGGATGGTTGGTGGGTTTGCACGTTCACTCAAGGTTTCTTGAACCCACTTTTCAAAAAGATGGGTAGTAATTTCAAGTTCGCGTATGCTTTTCTCTAGCCGACTTAAATCAATCGGTTTGGAGTGTAGAATTGGTGGTTGATTAACCCTAGTCCTTATCCCCATTTTATCCCTTAAAATTCTTCCATGAGTAGAGGGATATTCACGCATATTTTGATCCTTAAATTTGGAGGGGCTAGGATAACAAATAGAGTGATCTTCCTTAAAAATTTTGTTCCTTAAATTGGGCTCTTGATTTTGTCGTTTTTGGGCAAATTTCTTCTCCAACAATCTGTTCATTATTGTCCAAGTAATCAATTCTTCTTCCTTATTTCTTCTTCTCTTTTCTACAAATCTTTTCCAAAAATATTTAGCATCCTTGATTAAACTCTTAAAAACTAATTTAACTTTTTCCCTTTCATAATAACCCTCATAAGCAAAAAAATTTTCCACTCTTTCAACCCAAAAGAAATATTCATCCTTACCATTGAGGCCACTAAATGGGGGAATGTTTGGTTCATCATAATATCTTCGGATAATTCTTCTTCTAGTGTTCATGTCTTTAATCTAAGTTTTAGGAAGGTTTAACAAAAATAATCATGAGTTCTTAATCCTAAAGTTTAGATTAATTGAACTTTAAATTTCTGGGTAATTTGCTTAGGATTAAATTTTCAATTTATCTATATATATATTTTAATACGTGATTTAAAATTTAAATACTAATGATTTAGGAAAACCCAATTCAACAAAAATAAAAACTAACAGAAATTAACACTTAAATTTTAAAAACATATTTCACCAATTTGTAAGTCATTTTGCATGCATGAATTAATTAGACCAAAAGATTTTGCATGAAAGATTTAATTCAACCAACATGTGCTTTATATTCTTTAGCAGTAAAAATTTATGCGTAAGGATTTGTTTGGTTACATGCTCTTCTAGTAATAAAGAGTATATATATATATTTTTTAAATAGCAGCAACAAGAAAAGTGAATGGGTACTTGCTGTGGTAAAACAAAAGGAAATTACAGATTTAAATTTAACAATTATAAGCAACTGTAAATTTCTGTTACCCACGGAGCACTACTTCCTTACTGTACCAGCTTTGAAATTCTAAGAAATGCAGAACGTGATCTCGTAGCCAATGGTCGATTGCAAACCAACAACATTTAGCCACCAGCAGCTCACTACTCCTGCAAACCCACTACGAAAAAGCCAAATGAACGATTATTAACCTGAAATACATCAGCAAAACGAAAGCAACCAACTGGGTAATAAACCAGAAATAATCAATAAATCAACAGGTTATGAGTTTGTAATAGCAGTAAGCCAATAAGTTCAGTTTTATGCATTAAACCTCAGACATAGTAAATACAAGCTGTGAAAGTTTGATTACCACAAATATACCAGCAAATTTACGGTTACTGTAACGCCCCGAACCCGCCCCGGGTCCGGTGCGTCATTCACAACTCAATCCCGCCTTTAAAACGACGTTTAAAATAATTTTCGTAAAATATTCGGCTCGGTTTTGTAAAATTCCCGGCTCGGTTTTCGGGTTTTCCGAACCCTCTAATTTTCTTGGAAAACGTGTCTAAAATACGTTGAAATACGTTGGAAAAATTTCGGGTTAAAACGGTTTAGAAATTAGGAGAAAACGAAAATTTAAAAAAATTTTGAAGGAGGGCGCTGCAGGGCGCTGGGCGCGCCAGGCCGCGCGGCGTGCACGCCACGCGCGCGCGCGCGCCCTTGCTGGCTGCGCGGCACTCGCTGCACGCGCGAGCGCGTGCCGCGCGCTGGGGCACGCCAGCGCGCCCCAGCCTCCTCTTCCCGCGTGCTCCTCGCGTTTCGCGGCGAATACTCGCCTCCGGGTGGCGAATAATCGCCACCCTCTCTGCCCTTTTCGCCCAGAATCGCCCCTGAGGCGATTTGTGGCGTTTGGGTGGCGAATAATCGCCACCCCCTCGGGTTTTTCGGCCAAAAACGCCCAAAAACACCCTTTTTCCGACCCTCTCGACTTTCCTTCACATTCCTACACTTTTCTCCACTCCCGACACGTCCAAAAATTCTGAAAATTTAAACATACCTTCCAGACACCTAAAATTACAAGTCCCGTAAAAATCTCGCAAAACCGACTTAAAACGAATAAATACAAAAATCACGAAGTTAACCCGATGTTAATTATCTTAAAACCAAAACGGGCGGCATAACGCCTAAAACTTTAAAAACCCAAAACCTGAAATATGAACACAAAATATATATTTTCAAATTCTCAAATACAACAACCATCATCAAAACTCCATCGACTCAAAACGTTAATATTTAATACAAAAACATTTAATACCAAAACGTTTATAAACACAATGTATTATAACCTAAGCAAACCACTATTTTTCCTTTCCAAAATATTTACCACGCTCTCACAAAATACCCGAAGAAGGATAGTGATCCAGACGCCCCGACAATGACCTGCACCGGCGGACTCCGTACTCCTCCGACTGCGGCCTAATCCTGAGCTGTCTCATCGACCTCACCTGTAAAATACTCGTCACCTACACCACAGAACACAAAAAGGTAAGCCTAACGCTTAGCAAGTAGGGAAATAATGCACAACGACACGCTAATGCTCGACTCAATTCTAAGATGCAGTTTCTACACACTCAGTTACTTTCTTTTCATTTCGGTTACGTTTATCTTTCACTTCCAGGTGAATCAAGTAGGCACACGCCCCCACACAGTCCAGGACGGCCACACCTTGATCCACGGAGCTAGACCGGAGGCACACATCCCAACACAGTCCAGGACGGCCAACACGAATCTCCCCCAATCGATCGTAGAATCCTCATTGTGCCCTCACGCACGCACAGGTCGAGGCATTCATACTCACGATTCATTACGTACATTAGCATAGCATCTCGAATAGAATCCCTCGCGGGGTGCTCAACGAGCCACTAGCCCGACGAAGCTATTCTACTCTGAGACCACGTTGCAATCAATTCTTATCTTTTCATTTCATTCTCACCGCTCAAGCATGCAAAACACGTAGTTCGTAGTTTAGAAAACAATGATGCATGAAACACGATGCATGACACAAAACAAAACAAGCAAACAAACAATCATTCCCTACCGTTCTATGGTGTAGGCCCGAAGGCAACAAACAAGCACTCCACTACTTACCTGGTTGCTCCAAATACTTTCCGTCACTTCGTCCGATCAAATCACACGCTCGATTATCTAACAAATAACGAGAACTTAATTAGTCACAAACTACAGAATTCTAAAAACTCAACTCACTTAAACTAACTCTCCCTTTTAACCTAAACTAACCAACAATCTCACACTTAAATACCTAAACCCGATTTTCACCCATAAATTGACCGTCTAACTTCAAACGGTCGTAACTCCCTCGTTTTTCAACGGATTTCGACGTGCCACCCCAACTCGGAAACCTCTACACGTCCACTACCCATTGAATCACACAAATCAACCAAACAAACACTTTGGCCATCTCGAAAATCCAGCAAACAGAATCGGGTCTAAGGTGTTCTTCAACCTATTTTGTGTAACACTCACTCAATCTTCCAACTAACCCCTCTAACAACCTAAATCATTCCATTCAACAACTAAACTACCAAAATAGGAAGGAAATCTAACATCCAAACTCAATTTTTCGGAATCCCTAATCTAGGGTTTTCCAACATTCTCCAAACTCAACCAAAATACCTAAAAACACTTCTAAACTTCATCTAAATGTACACAACCCAAAACCCAAGTGAAATTACCTTGAAAAGTCTTCAATAGATGAAGAAAGGAGAAAGGGGATCGATGGCTATGGAGGAGAAGAAGAGGAGCTCGATGAGGAAGAAGAAAAGAATGAAAACCTAATCTTTAAACCTTAACTTTCATCTACTTTTACCTTTCCTCCAATTAACTTTTTAAATTTACAAAACCACCCACACCTACACTCCTTTGTCTTCCAACGCCAAGCCCCACCAAACAAACACTTTTCCATCCATTAATTAGGTGTTTGCAAAGTTTAATTGGTTAAGAAAGAGTTGGACTTTTTCAACCCTAAGGCTTCCACCAATCACCAGTTAGTTTGACTTGTCAAACTTCTACTCATTTCTCTTTTCTATTTCACTTCAATGCACAACACTAGACCTTCATAATTAACTCTCCTAACACGTCTAATCCAAGGTTATTCACGTAATAGTAAATTCCCGGGTGTTACAGTTACAACCAGTAAAAGCTTAAAGTTACTGATTTAGCTACCAGATCAACAGAAAGATTAAAACAATCCTTCACAGTTTTTCGGTTTTATCCCTATTCTTTCAGTTAACCTATCAAACACCTTTAAAACTAATAAATATTCAGCAAAACAAATTATCTGATTGGCGTTAATACTAAACAATAAGTAAAACACATCTTCATTCGTTAAACCCAAATCAGAATGGTAAAGCAAAAACACCCAGCTAAGTAATAAACCGAAAATGATTAGCAGCAAAACAACAGGTTGACAATTTTATGCATTAACTTCCAACACAGTAAAGACATGCTGTAAAATCGATTTCATCAAAATATTATAAGCAAGTCTATGGTTTAAACCAACGTTAGCATCCCAAAATGAAACAGAGTGACAACAGCCTCAATTCTGCAGAAAACTCGTTAGAAATAACAGTACTTTCACAGATTCAATTTAATACTCATATATTAAGGTAATCCCTTCCTGCTGTAAAATGGTAATAGCAGAACCAATAAGTCAATAAAAACAGATTATGCAGAACCTGATAAACAAACACAACAGCAGGACGAAGAAAACTATCAGGCAAAGGCTACGAAAACCCACTGACGATGCTCAAAATTTCACCAAGCTTAAGGAGATAGTTAGATGATAGTGTATGTAGCTTAAAGAACCAGATAAGAACACATTTAAATGTTGTAGATCAACAATAAACAACAGCAAGCAAACTCGACAATAGATTCAGAAAGTAATTTTTTTTCAAAAAAATTTCGGTCAAGCATTTTAACAAATAGCTGGTGGGCACGTTCATGCACAATAATAATCAGCTTCAATTATATAATGTGTAACCCAAAATTTCTTAAACAAACAGCTCAACAGGACAATATTACGTGAATAGACCTGCTGGAACAACTATTAAGCAAAGAGGAGCAGCACAAATCACAAAACAGATAAGATTCCAATCGATAAAAATCTGAAGTTTAATGGGTCTACTCTGTTTGCAGAAAACTGATTCAATAAACAAAATTATATGCTTAACTCTAAAATGTGATTTTATATTAATGTTTAGGAGTTACTATCCGATCAAAACGTGCTGGAAATGTAAAGAACAGAATTGAAATGCAGCAAAGAACAACAAAAAAAGAATTAAAACAGAGAAAGGAAAACAAAACCAGAACCGTGGAAAACAGAACACTATTTTAGTCGACTCTCATGAAACCTTCAAAACAACGAAAATAGATTAGAAGAGGATATTATTCTGAGCTTAAAGAACTACATAAAGCAAGAAAAAAAGGTGAAGGAAATCGTTCGAAATAGGAAAACACAGCAGCTAGAAAATGGGTTGCGAAAACTGTTTTTTTTTTTGTTTTTTTTTTCTTACCCGGTTTTTGAAATGAAATTGCAGCTTCATTTTTCCAGAGTAATGAACGATATGTTTTTTTTAAATATTATTGTTATTATTATTATTATTATTTTGTATTTTTTTTATGAAAGTGGTCACAGGAAGCTAACCTAGGCTCTGATACCACTTGACACAAAATCCCTTAGAAAAGGGGTTGTGCTCAAACCCACAAAATGATAAGAAATGTGCTCGGGTGCAAGTGTTGTGCTAAATGAAAATAAAGAGAACAAAAATAGAAGAAAAGAGCAAATAAATAAAGGTGGAGGTGTGTGAGTATGAAGGGTGGCCGAGAATGAAGAGGATGGGTGTGTGAATTGCAATAAAATAGAAGAAAATAGAGAAGTGAAATGTGTGTGGAAAAGTGTAGAGAGATGAGATGAAAATGAAAGAAAATGCAATAAAATAAAGGGTGGAGTGTGTGTGTTTGATGGCTGAAAATTAAAGAGTGATATTGTGTGGATGTGATAGCAATAAAAATAAAGAAAATACCCTTGGAGGTTCTTTAGAGTGATCTTACGGGTTAAGCTCTAGGATAAACGTTTTTTGGGAGGAAAACGACCACCGTAGGCCGGGATTTTTCGTCCTCAATCCAACTCCCAATGGAGAAGGTGAGGGAATGAGTAAGAGCTAACCTAGCAACCCAAGCTAGGCTAGCAATGGAGGCTAACTCCTCTTGGTTCAAGGAACCAAGGAAAACACTCCTAAGGATACCCTCCTTTGAGTAGAGAAATAGAAATTTTATAAATGGGCAAAAATTGTCATACATGCACCAATGCCATGAATTTATAGAGTCCTAGGGTGGATTATTAGGGTTTCCATAAGGATGAATGAATGGTGGCCCTTGGATGAAAAATGATGGATGGCCAAGATCAAAGCAAACAAGCACACATCCTAGGGAGGAGATGAATGCCATGCCTCAAGGGATCAATGGAGGGAATCTTGCCACATCATCAATCCATGTTGGCACTAACTCTTGTACCTGCAAAATCATACCTTTAAATATGGGCTCTTCTTTGGGCCATGGCTTCCTTTGGGCTCCATTTGTTGTAGACTTTTTCCTTGAATATTTGAGTTGAAATTCTTCAACCCATAATCCACCAACATTCATCTAACCCTAACCACACAATCTAATGCATGCAATGCAATTTATAAAATCCTTACAATAAAGGCGAATGTATGCCAAATAAGTTCGAAATAAAAATTACAAAAATAGGGCCCGGGAAGACAAATTCCCATTGGGCTAAGTCGTGACTCCTCCAAGTGATCCATAGGCGATCCTTCTTCATAAATTTTCCTACAAAAATAAAAACACGTAATAAATAGAGAATTTAGATAAGGCAAGAGATTTTTACTAACTTTCATTAAGTATGCATCCCGAGGCATGTCAGGAACCTATGGAACAAGTGATAGCCCGATTCATCAAGGCCTTAAACCGAGATATTGGGGACACAGGCCTTAGATTCAATAAATATGGTGGTCCAATTAGCCCTAAAGGTTGAAAGACAACTTAGAAGGAACAAGAAGACTACCGCCCACAACAAGTTTAACCCTAAGTCCCAAGAGACCTACTAGTTGAAGGGTAAGGTAGAAGAAAAGGAATGCACTAAGGCTGAAGGAAAGAAGCCTTTCATACCAAATTGGTCAATCAGAGGAATGGATAGCAAGCCCTCCACAACCAACACTGATCGACCAAAGGCGATGGCTCAATGTCCTAATAGGTGAGTAATGTTGATTAGGGAAGGCACTGGAGAAGTAGAGAGTGAGGATGAACCAATCGAAGCAATCGAAGAGGAGAGTGATTCCTCTAAAGAAGTGGTCCTAGCACCAGAAGGACCCTTACTTATTGTTATTCGTCGGACACTCGTAACTAAGAACACGGAAGAGGACTGTTAACATGAAAATATTTTCCATAGTCATTGCATGATAAAGGATCAGGTATGTTCATTAATCATTGACGGAGGTAGTTTCACCAACGTCGCTTCCAGAGACATGGTCGAGAGATTAGGTTTAGAAACCCATGCACACCCACACCTTTACAAGTTAAGATGGCTAGATGACAAGGATGACGTGAGGGTCTCCAAGCAAGTAACTATCGAGTTCACCACGAGAAAGTATAAGGATTCAGCCTTTTATGATGTTGTTCTCATGAATGCCAGCCATCTACTTCTGGGTAGACCTTGGCTGTACGACCGTAAGGTGTCACACGATGGATTTACAAACTATTATTCTTTTAAGTTTGGTGGAAGAACAATTAAGCTGGCACCTTTAACACCTAAGAAAATAGCTAAAGACGAGATGGCCAGGAAGCAGGAAAGAGACAAGGTTAACCTTTTATTGTCAAGAAAGGAAATGGAAGCATCCGTACTAAAAGGAGAACTCCTCATATTAGTTTTGTTCAGAGAAAGGGTAAAAGAGTTGGGGGATATCCCTATCGAAGTCCACAGTCTTTTGAAGGAGTTCCAGGATGTGTTTCCCGTGGAGTTACCTCAAGGTTTACCCCCTATTTGAGGTATTGAAGATCAAATAGATTTACAACCGAGAGATATCTTACCCAACCGACCAGCTTATAGGATGAACCCTAAGGAGACTAAGGAACTCCAAGGACAGGTTCAATAATTACTAAAGAAATGCTATATTAGAGAGTCTATGAGCCCTGGTGCTGTACCTACCCTCCTTGTTCCAAAAGAAGACGAATCAATGAGAATGTGCATGGATAGTCGAGCTATCAATCAGATTACCATTAAATATAGATTTACTATCCCACGATTGGAGGATATGTTAGATGAACTCAGTGGAGCAGTGATCTTTTCAAAGATAGACTTAAAGAGTGGATACCACCATATCAGGATGAGAGAAGACGATGAATGGAAGACTGCCTTCAAGACCAAATATAGGTTATTTGAGTGGATGGTGATGTTATTCGGCCTTTCAAACGTGCCTAGTACATTCATGCGATTAATGCACCATGTCTTAAAGGATTTCCTCGGCAAGTTTATAGTGGTGTACTTCGATGATATCTTGGTCTATAGCCTAGACTTGCCTTCACACTTAGATCACCTATGTACCATATTTCAAACCCTTAAGGATGCTAAACTCTTTAGTAACCTTAAGAAATGCTCATTTGCCTAAGAAAGGGTATACTTCCTTGGTTTCATCATTACTAAAAATGGAATGGAGGAGGATGAAACTAAGATTGAGGCCATTAAGAATTAGCCCACCCCCACATGAATAACGTAAGTGCGTAGCTCTATGGCTTAGCCTCATTTTATAGGAGATTCTTTAAAGATTTCAGTTCCATTATGGCTCCTATCACGGACTGCACTAAGAAAGGACAACAGAAACTTTGTCACTCACCTATTTTGGCACTCCCAAATTTTAGTAAAGTTTTTGAAATAGAAAGTGACGCTTCTGGGGAGGGCATAGGCATTATTCTTATGCAAGAAGGAAAGCCTTTCACTTATTTCAGTGAAAAACTCAAAGGGGTGGTACTTAATTATTCCACATATGACAAGGAATTTTATGCGATCATACGAGCCCTTGAACAATGGCAACATTACCTCATATCCAAATAATTTATCATTCACACCGACCACTAAGGCCTAAAACATATTAACAGGCAGGACAAGTTAGACAAGCGATACGTAGGTGGGTCGAATTTCTAGAAAGGTACCCCTACATCCTCATATACAAGAAAGGAGAGTCCAACGTAGTAGCCAATGCATTATCTAGGAAACGAATTCTTTTGACTGAACTGAGAACAAGATTCTTTGGCTTTGAATAGATCAAAGCAAGCTATGAGTCAAATCCAAACTTTGGCCCTTACTATCTTAAATGTAAGGACAATGCTGAAGGGGACTACCATATCGGAGATTGGTAGTTACTAAAGGCAGTAAGTTCTATATTCCTCATGGTAGTTTGAGAAATTGTCTGATCAAAGATGCTAACAACGGGGTTTATCTAGTCATTTTGGGGCAAAGAAGTCCATTGATGTGCTTAAGGAACATTTCTTTTGGCCTAATCTAACATGTGATGTCCATCGATTACTGGAACGATGTAAGGTGTGTAAGAAAGCTAAGAGTAAGGTCTTACCTCATAGGCTATATCTACCCCTACCCATACCATTGCACCCTTGGTAGAAATTAGCATGAATTTCGTTTTAGGACTCCCTCGCACAGCCAGGGCTAAGGATTCTATCATAGTACTCATAGATCATTTTTCTAAAATGGCTCATTTTATCGCTTGCCATAAAATCGACGATTCTATCTTCATTGCCGACCTTTTTTTTTTTTTAAGAGATCATTAGATTGCATGAGATATCGCAATCTATCGTATCAGACCGCGACACAAAATTCTTAAGTACATTTTGGAAAACCGTATGGAAGAAGGTGAGAACCAAACTTCTATTCAGTACTTCTTTCCATCCCCAAACTGATGGCCAAACTAAACTGGTAAATCGTACCTTGGGTCCCTCTTAAGGACTTGCGTGGGAAAAAAATTATCGGATTGTGATGTCAAACTCCCACAATTGGAGTTTGCCTATAATATGAGTGTTCACTCCACCACTAAAAAGACTCCTTTCGAAGTTGCCTATGGAATCCACCCTCGTACTTTTTTAGACCTCACACCCTTACCTATGAAGGACCTTGCAAACCCCGTTGGGGCTAATAAGGCACAACAAATCAAAGAGTTGCACAAAAAGGTCCGTAGAACCATTGAAAAGGCAAACAAGAAGTACGCAAAGCAAGAAAACAAAGGACGAAAAGAAATGATCTTTAAAGAGGGTGACTTGGTGTGGCTCCACTTGAGGAAAGAGCATTTTCTTCATCAATGCCGATCCAAACTCATTCCCAGGGTGGATGGTCCCTTTAAGATCTTACAGCGAATTAATAATAACGCTTATAAATTAGAATTACCAGGCGACTACGAAGTGTTTGTGACTCTTAATGTGCAGGATCTTTCCCCGTATGCGGGCAAAGAAGTTGATCTCGAGCAGGGCAAATCTTTGGATTTGAGGTCAAATCCTCAATCACTTGGGAAAGATGATACACCACGGAGGCTAGTGACGCGCTCACAAACCAAGGTAAGTACACCTAGTAGTGATTCTATTAAGTTTGCTAATTTTGCAGGGATTGATTTATTCTCTAATTTGGAGTGGGAGCCGATCCCTCTAGATATGGACAAACCAATGCTTGTGCTCACGTGGGAATGACTTTCGGATTCTACACATGTCGAAGAGGGAATTTGTCTTCTCGAAAGTTTCTCATTGTAATCTCGGTTTAATGTTTGGCAAATAATGGCCTTTATTGTATTTTGTTGGCAAACAATGGTCTTTTTGTCTTTATTTTAGCATGCATGCATATAGAATTATAGGTGTTGGACACATCAAAGTAACCTTGCAAGGAGGAAGACTTGGTTGAAGACTTGGATCAGCATGCATGAAGGCCGGCGTGCGCAAAGGAGCTCACCTAGCAGAAGATCCATGGAGGCAACATTTTTAACCAACAATGGGGGCATACATGGATTGGTTGCATGGCCATAATCAAGGGCTAGAAACATCATTTATAGAACCTGTCATTTAGCCCTAGCCCCAGCAAGTAGCAGCCAACCATCCAATGGGCGAAGCCACATTGTCCTTGTAAGTACGTACGGCACACGTGCGCACTTGCTAAGCGATCCTCTCCAACAGCTATTTTTTTTTAGTCGTTTTCCTTCTTCCAATTTTCAAACAGCAAGCCTTAGAACTTAGGTCATATTTAAGCATGAATTTTAGGATTGTAACTCAGTTTTTGGTTGAATGAAATCGTGACTTTATTCTCTCAAAACTTGAAGAGCCTCGAGCTGTGTTGTTTTGAACCTCAATAGGCATTGCAGAGCGAAGTAGCCCTCCATTGTCTCCAAGTTATTTGGTTGCTTGTGGACTCTTATAAACACTTTTCCTCTCCTTCCTTTTGGGGTTGGAACCATGGTAGGGAGGTGGTAAACCAGGCATTGAGTTGGAGTATTTCTTCACGGAAGAATTTCATCTGAAGGTACTAGAAGTGACCTTTCGGACCAGCCAAGGTTACCCTTGCATAACTACCTCATCTAAGCGAGTTTTCCTATGAAAATTTAAAGAACCATCTCTCACTTGTCAAGTAAGTTTTCTATAACTACCTTTCTTGTTGGAGGGTCTTACCCGAGTTGAGCTGAGAAGGAACATTCATTTTATTGCTCGTGTAATTTGTTAATGAAGGGTGATATTGTGTCAGTTTTCCACATTGGTGTTTGTCGAACCTATGCCTTTCCAATTTATTTTCTGTTTTATTACAATGAACTCATTTACTTCGCATCAATGGTATCAGAGCTAGCCCAATCCTCAACTAGAAAGGATTGGGAAGAACTTGCGAGGTTTGAGAAACGACATTTAGGTGGTGTTGGATAGATTATATGCAATCATTGATCAACTCTCCATCTTGCTGCAAATAGTGACCGAAAGTGAGGTCGTTGAGGATGGATTAAAAGAAACCGTCTAATACACTCTCCAGCGAACCTTCATCCATTGTAGAAGTGTTACCAAAAAAACATTCTGTCCAAAGTTCAACATTCAAAAAAAAATTTCAGGTGATTTTTCCTCTTCTATCAGAGGTGAAGGATCATACCATTTTCATTTTCCTGTGAAACAACAAAGGAATATTCATCAAAATTTTCAACGACATTAGGAGCACTTGTTTGGAGGTTTTACTCAAGAGCAGAATCATGTTAAATAGTAGTTTTTTTAGTTATAAAGTCAACCGAAAAGAGTAGAGGTAATAGAGAGTTATCTTTGCTGCCGAAACAACCCTCAATTTTTTACGCGATGTCTGGAAATTGGTAGTGAGAAAGACACCGACAATAGACATTGGACAAATTCATTATTTGAACTAGGACAATACCCGTCTAGACTTAGTCTTGTGAAAATTGTGTCACTGAGACACTTCGCGACCATTCATAGGTTGTCAAATTGGGTTCCTAGTCTTGTAATAGAATTCATCCTTGTGTCTTTCCCTAGTGTTGAGTTTGAAAAATTATGGTTTTTGTTTTTCCTTATAGGCTCGGATGAGTTTGTTGATTTCATGACAGTTGCAGAAGTTGTCGCTCCTATAAGGAAGATGAGTAGTCATCGTCAAGGTAGATATTTTATGTTTTCTGCATTGCATAGCATGTTTTTTGAAAACTTTATTTTGGTGGGTTGACACCTCTAAAAGTATGATGGGGCAAGCTCGCCAGCATGTCAATTTTATAAGTATATGTACGTATAATTTTTTCATGTTTATTTACAACATACATGATAGTTGTTTTTGTTGTGTTATGTTGAAAGAATGAACCCTCTTGATACTTTGAGCAGTCTTGGCATCAAAGTATCACGAGGCTATCATGTTACCTCTTATGTTTTGTAAAGGTTATGTTGTATGTACGTATGGAAAACTGGCAATAGGGCGATGGTGACGCGCTCCTTGGGTTTCGAATCCTTAAACCTTATTAGGATGTTTATGGTTTGGGTTGGTTTCATGACAAATTGCTAATCCCCAACCACTTGAGTGATGGGCTGGATCTTTGGATCGCTGTCATGGTTTCCTTCAGTCTCATGGACGTTGCTTGGTCTTCGAATAACTGTCTTTATGTGACACTCCATTTTCCCTGAGGATATTTTTGTTGTATAACCACTTATGTACGTGACAAGTTTTTTGAATACCCCACTGAGTGCTCATGGAGTCAGTTTTGTTAAAAAGAAGGAAAGAGATTTCCTTAACCGTCTTTATAACTAATGCATAGTTCAAAGATTAATAATGATTTTACATTAAAGATAAGAAAATTTGTTTTTGAAATAAGATGCATTAGGTATAAAGTATCAACTGAGTTAGTCACTCACTCCAATGATCTTCCTCCCAATCAAGGTAAAGAGAAGAGTGGATAGCTTAAGTAGATATCGGAGGAGGCTATTAGTATTTTCATTTCCTGTTAGAACTTTATTGTATTTTCTTTGTAAGAAGTTAGTATTTGATTTGAGTCTGTAACCATAGCTGATGAATTGGATTTCCCTTTATTTTCATGCACGTTTGGATGATTTTTAAGGTTTATCTTTATTATACTACCTGCTTGGGATTTCACTTTGTAGGCTTGGCTGTAATTGTTCCTCAAAACTTTCCCTATCAAATCTAACAATGGGCTGCGAGATCAGGTTTCCTTCCTAAAAATTGTATCGTTCGACTTGGCGTTTCTTCTCTGGCTCGCTCTTAGGTCATGACAGTTGGACTTCGACCCACATTGCTAGGTAACGGTGACAGCGATTAATGAAGGAGGTTTTACGTTGTTGGCATATTCATTGACGGCTAAGGTTCCATCCTCTGTAACTCTTTCTAACTTTTTGGTGGAATGGGCTATTAAAACAATGGTGAAAGAGATAGAACTGGCCTTGACTGAAAAATTTAAGAAAGATTGGGCCAAAATAAAGGTGAAGGAAAATGGTTACTTGCACTAGATTGAAACAAGAGCAACGACGAAAGATAATTTTTTTTCTAGGCTTGGCTTAAAACTTAGTGGAGAAGAATGCTTTTTACATGTATTGGTCTGAGTTAATGCATGCTAAATCAGAAAAATTGGTGGCATTGGCTTTAATGAGATCATTTGGACTATGGAGGTCAATATGCGTAGAAGAGTACGACGAATAATTTCAAGAGTTGGCAACCAACAAGGGAAATGGATAGAGAGGCAGTGTTGCGAGCATTTTAGAATGGGTTATAGAGGAGTTTTAAGATGATGTTTGTATCATACAACCCAAAAACGTGTGTGAATCCTTGTTACTAGCATCAAGATATGAATGCAAAATGAAAGCCTAACTATTAAGAAGGGGTAACAGAACGGGCTGGATAGATAGTGAGCCCAACAAAGCCTTCAACCAAAGTACTAGGGCACCCTTTTCCTAATCTAGACTTGGAAACCTCTGCGACATCTTAGGGACGCCGACCAAATCTCGATTAGGCCTTTTTGTTGGTAGTCGGAGTGTCGAGCAAGGTGGAGCCAAAGCGGCGACCACACAAGCAGAATGGCAAAGATGTCGGGAGGCTAATCTATGCTTCTGATGTGGTGATAAATGGGAAGTGGGTCACCGTTGTAAACAAGGATTAAACATTATAAAGGAGAAGAACCCTAAGACTCTCGACGAGGAAGAAACACTAGAAGAAGAGGAAGGAAGTGAGGAAGGGTTGTTGCTTCTACAACTAGATTTGTCCATGCTTGTAGTGGACGGTGTGGATGGCAACCGTTCATTCAAAATGTTCGCCCACCTAGAAATCAAAAAAGTCCTTGATGTGATTCAAGTTGCCAACAAGTTCAAGCTCAAAGGACCTCAACCCATTACAAAACATAGAAATTCCAATGACAAGGCAAGGAAGCAAGAAAAGGCACAAAAGGCCCAAAAAACATCAAAAGACCGCAAGAAAGCACGGAGTGCGCACAGCCCAAATTAGCTGCACGTGCCCAAACCCAACAATGTGCGAAGACCCATAGCGTATGCACCCAGCCTGTGCGCGCCCAAGTCTACGCGCCTCACACCTGGCCTGCATTCTTTTGCCTACGTGCAATCCCATCGCGCAGCAAGGCTGCGCGCCCCACAAGCCCCGTCGCGTGGCCAACGCGCCCATTCGCTACTAACCTTTAGCTTTTAGGGGTTTCTTTATTTTATTTTATTTTATTTTTCTATTTTATTTATTTTGCCTGTTTAAACATATGAGTTAGAATTTGTTTTAAGAGTTTTTGATTATTAATGAAAATTAGTTTTTTGCTTCTTGAGAGATTTGTGAGAATTCTCTCTTAAGTTCTTTGTGAAGAACTTGATTTGCATCAAGTATTAACTTGATATATCACATTTGATAGCTTTGATTTTACCAATGAGTTTGGTTTGGGTCAAACTCTTATTTTGATAACTTCGGTTCTATCGGCAAGAATCAATCAGGGCCAAGTTCCAATCTTTTTTTGAATCACATGACAATCCTATTGTTAATTCCGCATTGTTGGTGGGTCCTAGATTTTCTACATCCAAGGTTCGGATTAGTTGGTATCAGAGTTTTGGCTCCCCCGATTCAAGGGACTATTTTTAATTTTTGTTGTCAATCTTTTTTTCATTTTATTTTATTTGTCCTACTAGTCAAAAAGCACAAAAAAATCATTTTTTTTTTATCCTTATCATCAAGTTTCGATTTTTATGATCAATTCTCTGTTCTCATGAACTTGTCTTCTTGAAATTCAAAAGGTACAAAAAAAATCTATTCTTTGTTAATTTTTTCAAATTTCTACAAAGGTCAAAAAAAAAATTTGTCAAAAGTAGAAAAAAAATTGTGAAAATTAAAAAAAATTAAAAATTTTGTTCTAGATATTTTGAAAATTCTATTCTTTGAAATTCAAAAAATTCGTTCTTAAATTTCATAGAAAATTGTTCTTCTAATATTCAAATCGTTGTTCAAATCTTCATTGAAAATATTGTCCTTATCCAAGTTATGTCTTATTCCTATTCTACCATTGATTTGACTATTCTTAAAGTTCGAATTTTAAGCTAATTCATAGATTATTATCCTCTGATTATTCAAATTGTTGTTCAATCTTCATTTGAAATATTGTCTTTATCCAAATTTTGTCTTATTCTAATTCAACCATTGATTTGATCATTCATAAATATTCAAACTTTACTGCTTTTAAAGTTGATTTATTTAATTTTATTAATTGTTGAATTTTCTCTTGATTGAGTTTGACATAAAGAACCAAAAGAGAAGATTGAGTGGTTAGCATATTATAGGAAAAAAAACTAATTTTTTTAGGTAAAACAAGAGTGGAGTGACATCCATTGAGTGGAAACACGTAAAGGAGAGAAAAAGTTCGTAAATTATTTTGCTTGATCACAATTCTCTTTTGTTGATTAACGTTTATGTATGGTTTCTTTTTGTTGACCAAAAACCATAAGTGGAGAACAAGACAAAGTAGATCTAAAATTGTTCATGAGCACTATGCATGATCAAGTTAGGGCCCTAAGCGTGAGATTGGACCGGATGGAATCGCCTTCCAATAGCCACATGCGTAGAAGCAAAGCACACATGAATCATGATTATGAGGATGTTATATTTAAGTATGGCAATTACAAAAGAGAAAATGATACAAGGACACACCGAAGGGATGAAAACCTATGCGATATCAAAAAGGTGATTCCTCTACTCCAAGGTAAAAGTGCATCCGAATCTTTTTTGAAATAGGACAAAAAGTTTAGTCTTATGATCGATAGTTACATTTACAATGAGGAGAAAAAGACCAAATTAGTCGTCAAAGAGCACATGGAAGATGAGATTGTTGTTCCTCTAAAAATTGAAGCTTTGGAGGAAAAAATAAATTTCAATAGTGCAACTGTAACACCCAACTTTTCTGTATCATGTAATTGTCCATAAATTTCTTTGTACAACAGAAACTTGCTATAAATATGATGTATCTTTTCGTGGAATTAGGACGCCAAAGTATAAGAGTTAAAGGGCTAGAACGATCAAAGAGGGAGTTTTGGTTGAAAGGAATTGGTTGTTGATTTATGAATGATCATTGTTGGAAGTTAGGATTGAAAAATGTTAAAAAAAAAAAAAAAAAAAAAAATTTCAATAGTGCAACTGTAACACCCAACTTTTCTGTATCATGTAATTGTCCATAAATTTCTTTGTACAACAGAAACTTGCTATAAATATGATGTATCTTTTCGTGGAATTAGGACGCCAAAGTATAAGAGTTAAAGGGCTAGAACGATCAAAGAGGGAGTTTTGGTTGAAAGGAATTGGTTGTTGATTTATGAATGATCATTGTTGGAAGTTAGGATTGAAAAATGTTAAAAAAAAAAATAGGGTAGTTTTTGATTTTCTGCTATTTATGGTGTTTGGTTTTTGATAAATGGATTCTACCATGTTAAATGAGACATCTTAAGGTTTAATTTGGCTGTTGAATTATTGGAATCAGATAAGAATGGAATAAGTTATGAATTTTAGAAGTTATTGTACAAAAACTGGAAAATTTCAGTGGGCAGTTCGGTTTTGATTTTTTTGCCATTGATAATGCTTTGGTTTTGGATGATGGATTACGCCAGCATAAACTATACGTTAAAAGGTTTCCAAAACATGTTGAATCGTCAAAAATTGATAAAATTTGAGGGAGTTACAATCGTTTGAAGTTGAACCAAAAATCGGTTGTGAAATCCAAGTTTTGATTGGTGTTTATCGAATTTTTCGTAAATCAAATTGGTTGAAGCTAGTTGAATTGGTTAGTCGATGGTGTTTGAATTTCATTTATATGGATGCTTGAACGTTTTGAATAAAGTTTTGGATTAAACTAGAGTTGTTGAACTTGTAGAATTGGTTATTGAAATTGTAATGTATTAATGAGTTCAATACACATGTTTAGGTTCTAAACTCCAAGGAAAATATCAAGGTTGCTTAAATTCTGAAGGATCAAAGATAAGATTATACTGTATGTGATTGGCTCTTAAGGCCTACATCACCAAGGTACTAGGTTTTTATGCTTTAACGAGGTATGCTTACGGGTAATTTAGGTTTTAGGCAAGTATTATGTTACGTGTTTTGTTTGTTATAACGCTTAAGGATATGTTTTCATGTTATGTGTATGTTATGTTTATGCATACCGTATGTTCATGCATTACTTTTTCAAGGAAACCATGAAAAAGTTTTTATACACATGTTTAATGTAAGAAAGATAAGAAAATGTTATGTTATGAAATGTACCAGTTAAGTTGTGGGATGGAGAATAGCATACAAAATCGTCCATCGTAAGCCCTGGGTATCCTTACCGCTAGGTGGGCTATGGGGCGGTTAAAACTCCGCGAATCCTAGGGCTGACCTTGGCCAAAGGGACACATGTTATATTTCTGGTATTTACTTCTCTAATACGCCCCTTCAACCACCATGTCACAGGAACTAAATGAAAAGTAAAGTATATACATATTTTGAAAAAGTATCATGCATAGCATGAGCTTTGTATGTCATTGTTATGATAATGCTGAGCGTTAGGCTCATTAGTTAAACTTCGTAATGTAGATACTGACCAAACTCACGAGGACTTGAGCCTCAAGCTGATGAGTAGACGCAGTTGGATGAACGAGCTTATAGGGGTTGATTGTGGTAGTCAGGCAAATTTTGACTCATTGGTGAATTTCTAAGGTTTATGTTTATTTTTTAAAGTTTTTTGGAATAGGATGTACAGTTAGTTTTCGAATTTGGAGATTTTCTGGAACTGTTTTGGAGTTTTTTATTCTGTATGGATATGTTTAGTTTTTAGAGTCATCCATGTAGTTCGTTTTCGTAAATTTCGCTATGCTTTTGGCTACAATTTTTAATTATGTTTTTTAAAACATGTTTCAATCCGATATTTTACAATACCTTTCAAACGTATTTTATGATCGTTCCTCACATATTTCAAAGGATTTAAACGTCTCAAAAACCGGTTTTAAGTTTTAAAGAAAATAAAAAAATTTACGCTAAAAATGCTATAAAGTTCATGAAAGTCATGTCAAGTACCCTGACGGTCCATTGGGGTCGTCACAGCAACAGACTTTACGATGAAGAACAACCAACCAAGGAACACTTAAAAGAGGATGGTTATTTTTCTTCCAAAAGATCCAAGTTTTAGGGAAGTTCAATAAGAGAAAGTTGAAACGGTGAAAAAAAGTGTGATATTAGCTAAACAACATACACTTGTACCTTGGTGCAAGAAAGATTATTTATCTAATGATCTAGCGCTTTCTCGATCAAGTGTTGTTTTTCATATTTAGGAATTTAAATATCAATGCTATGAGGGTTGTTTGATAAACAACAAAGTCACGGGCCCAATCTTCAGGGACAAAGATTCAAGGATGAATTTTCTTGAAGTGAGAGGAAATGATGTGATCCAAGGTGCCAACAAGCACAAGCCCAAGGACCTTAACCCATTACAAAACATAGAAGAGCCAATGACAAGCCAAACAAGTAAGGAAATGCACAAAAGGTCCACAAAACATCAAAAGACAACAAGAAAGCACACATTTGGCATGCCCTGGCCTAGCTGCGCTCGCCCAGACCCAACAGCGCATGCGCCCACCCCGAGCGCCTCACGCCTGGTCCACACCCGTCTGCCTAAGCACCAGCCAATCATGCTGCAAGCCCATGCGCGCCTGACTTTCAATCCACACGCGTAGACTAGCGCGCCTACCAATGCCCACTTGTGTGCCTCACAAGCCCTGTCGCACGCCTAACACACTCATGTGCAACTAACCTTTAGTTTTTAAGGTTTTCTTTATTTTATTTTATTTTTATATTTTACTTATTTTACCTATTTAAACATATGGTTTAGACTTTGTTTTAAGAGTTTTTGATGATTAATAAAATTATTTTTTTCTTCTTTAGAGATTCTTAGAAATCTTCTTTTAAGTTCTTTGTGAGGAATTTGATCTTCATCAAGTATTGACTTGATAGATCATCTTTGATAGCTTTGATTCTTGCCAATGAGTTTAGTTTGAGTCAAGCTCCTATTTTGATTACTTCAGTTCCATCGATAAGTTTCAATCGGGGTCAAGTTCTCATCTTTTTTTTGAATCCCACCACGATCTTATTGTTAATTTTGCGTTGTTGACGGGTCTTAGATTTCCTACATCCAAGGTTCGCATCGGTCTGGGTGCTGATAGATTCAAGGGCCAATTCCTCCTTCATAAACCATCGTTTAGTAACAGAAGTACCACTCCAAAGCAGTGTAGTGCTAAAATTTGAAGTAAAAGTGGGAGACGGTTTTCAAGTCACCATCAACTCTATGTGTCGTGACATGAAGTTATTTATACAGGGTGTGGAAATTCAAATTCCACTGCCGATATTATTTTAAGGGTGGATTGGTTGCACACGTTGGGTACTTTCCAAGCCAACTTTACCCATCTCTGGATAAAATTTGTTAAAGATGGGAGCAAGTATACACTCCAAGGTGAACCTCAATTATCCATTCAGCGAATTTCGATCAAGACAATAGTCAAGGCAGCTACACGAGGGTAAGAATGCTACTGGGTCGAATGGAAATATGAGCAGAATCGTGCTAGATCAGTCTCGGAAGGTTCCGAATACACGGTAGCTTTATACAACGAATATGCTTGTGTTTTTTGGGGCAATTAACGCTTCCCCTAGTGCGTAGCCGCAACCATATAGTTAGATTACATCCAGGGGATACTCCTCCCAATATCCGATCATATCGCTATCCCCACTTGCAAAAAAAATCAGATAGAGAAGTTGGTTGGAGACATGGCTGCCATGGGTTAATCAGACCTTGTTAAATAGAAGCATAAAAACTACGAGTTTTTAGTCATGACGTTTGGTCTTACAAATGCCCCAGCCACCTTCCAAGCTGTCATGACAGATTTCTTTCGCCTTTTTCTCCTACAATTTGTGTTGGTTTTTTTGGACGACATTTTAATCTATAGCCAGAACAAGATGGAGCATTATGGTCATTTACAGTCGTCGTTGGGAGTGCGTTTGACAAACTCAAAAATAGAATGACAACAGCTCCGTTTTTTGGATTACCAAATTTCTCAGACACATTTCAAATTGCAGTAGATGCTTTTAGAGAAGGTTTGGGGGTGATTCTTATGCAAGTTAAACTTACTGGTTCCGAGTTCAATATCCGATATAAACCTGGAATAGAGAGCAAGACATCTAATGCCCTTTCTCGCCGGGGAGGCTGAAAGGACAATGATATGTTGTTTACAATTTATGGTCCACAATTGGTGGATATGACTACTTTGGCAGAAGCTATTTCAACATATGCCAAATTGCAAGAAATCAGAAAAAAAAAAAAAATTCTACAAGGCTCAAACGGGTTGTTATTGTTCAAGGACAAGATTGTTATCCCAGCAAAGTCATCCCTTAAAGAAAGGCTTTTGGAAGAGTTTCATAGTACTCCCATGGGGGGACATTCTGGCACTTGGAGGTTTTTCAAAAGACTAAGTGTCAATGTGTATTGGAAGAGTTTGGCAAAGGATGTCAACCGAATAGTGTCCAACTGTGCCATTTGCCAAAAAAAATAAAACAGAATCCACAAATCCCGTTAGCCTTCTTGCAACCTCTATTCATCCCAAAACTAGTATGGGAAGAGATAGCAATGGACTTCATCGAAGGGCTTCCTAAATCTTGGGTTACTCAGTGATTTTTTGTGGTGGTTGATCAGCTAACCAAATATACTCATTTTGTTGAGTTATGGAGCCTAATTTAGGTTTGGGGTATTTTGATCAATATGTATCCTATTATTCTATAATCCTAAATTGTCTAGTATATAAAGACGTATTTAGGTTATCGAGTGTTACAGAGAGAGTAACTGAGAGTGTGAGGCAAAACTATTGTAACTCGTTTTAATCTTAGTGAAATATGTCAGCGGCCAGTGGATGTAGCTCTCACAACGAGAGTGAACTACTATAAATCTGTGTTGTTTCTTTTTCAGTTTCTCAATCGTTCGTTACAGGTGGATTAGGACGTCTAATCCTAACAACTGGTATCAGAGTTTCAGGTTGAATGTTTTCAAAAATCATGGTTTGATTATGTGAAGTGTATCGATCGATTTCAAGTTTGCAATTTCGGTCAGTGAAATTACAATTTTGGATGAGAAGGAAATTGAAATAATAAAAAAAGGGAAAAGAAATAATTTTTTTTTTCGTTCTATTGTTTTTCTTCAACATAGAAGAAAAACAGTGTTCTGGTCGTCGCGAAGAACAGAGAGCTACCAGCGCCAAAGAAGAAACTCATCGCTGCCGCGTGCGCCGTCTGACAGAAGCATTGCCGCTGACATTACTGTTCAAACGAAGTTTTTTGGCTGCCTCTATGAGCCCTAATCGCCGCGCATCACACACAGAATACGCCGAGAGAGGAGAAGCGATGTTCACCTGTTCGCAGAACCGCTGCACGAACAGTCGAGCGCCGATCAGAACCCACCGCATAGCCGACAACAAACAGTGCAGTGCCCAGTCGCACCGACACAGACCAGAGCAGAATCGCCGCCACCACCCATTCTTCAACTCCGATTTGAGTTCGATCTGATCCACTAGTTGCGAGGATATCTAGATTGAAAGGAGAGTTTGTGATTCAAGAAGAAAATTTTGCGACAAATTTTAAGAAAATTTTGCGGAGTCTGTTTGTTTTTTAGGAAAAAGAAAATTTGTTTTTTTGGGATAATATATTTGTTTAAAATATTTTAGGATATTCTGATCTGAAATAATTTGTTGGGCAGATTTACCGTTACTGTGGAGATTGATTATTGAGGTTGAATAATTGATTTGGAAATATCTGTTTTTGGGGCATTGTTTTTATAATGATGGCAGACGACGATAGCACAGGACACGTTATTGAGAAATTCGATGTGACAGATTTTGCGTTCTGGAGAATGCAAATTGAGGATTACTTGTACGGAAAGAAACTTCATCTTCCTTTGAGTGCGAAACCAGAGAAGATGGAAGACAGTTAATGGAATCTCCTTGATAGACAGGTTTTGGGAGTCGTCTGATTGGCGCTAGCCAAAAGCATTGCTCATAACGTGGCGAAGGAGAAGACCACCGCGAGTCTGATGAAGGCTCTGTCTGATATGTACGAGAAACCACCACGAATAATATAGTATTTCTGATGAAGAATCTTTTTAATATGAAGATGATTAATGGTACTTCTGTCGCAGTACATTTGAATGAATTCAATACGATTGTGAATCAATTGCTATCTGTGGATATTGATTTTGGGGATGAGGTTCGTGCTCTAATTTTGTTGGTGTCTCTACCGAATAGTTGGGAGCCTATGATGGCAACAGTCAGTAATTCAGTCGGAAGTGCAAAATTGGTATTCACCGATGTGAGGGATCGTATTCTTGCCGAGGAAGTTTGTAAGATTGATTCTGGTGAAACATTGAAAGGCTCAGCTCTTAATGTTGAAAACAGAGGAAGAAATAATGAGAGAAACTCCAACTGGGGTAGGGGCAGATCGAGATCCAAGTCAAAAAATGGAAGGAGTCAATCTAAGTCCCGCTAAACACTTGAGTGCTGGAATTGTGGCAAGTAGGGTCACATGAAGAAGGATTGTAGAGCACCGAAGAATAACGGAAATGACAAAGGTGATGGAGCAAATGCAATAACGGTAGATATCACTGCACACAAGAAATTAATGGAGAATTATATGGCTAGAAACTATAGGAAGGTCTACCTTGCAGATGGTGAGCCACTGGATATTGTGGGCATCAGTGACATCAAACTGAAGATGGCAAACGGTTCTGTTTGGAAGATCAGTAAAGTGAGACACGTGCCAGGGTTGATGCGAAATCTGATTTCAGTTGGATAGCTTGATATTGAAAGTCATAATGTCAGTTTTGGAACCAGTACTTGGAAGGTAACTAAAGGATAGATGATCGTCGTTCGAGGTTAGAAAATAGAAACCTTATACATGACTTCTACATGTAGAGACACAGTTACCGTTGTTGATAGCTCGAAAAACACAGAGTTATGGCATTGCAGGTTGGGCCACATGAGCGAGAAAGGAATGAAGATTCTTGTCAAGAATGATCAGATTCTGAAGCTGAAGTCTGTCGAGCATCAGCTATGTGAAAGCTGCATTTTTTGGAATAAAAAACGTGTCAGTTTTCTAAAGGTTGGGAAGGAGCTGAAGAAGAAAAAACTGGAATTGGTGCACACTAACGTGTGGGGAACCGCACCCATTTTTTCTCTTGGTGGATCATACTACTATGTTACGTTCATAGATGATTCAACAAGAAAGGTTTGGGTCTACTTCATGAAGAACAAGTCTGATGTATTCAGTGTTTTCAAGAAGTGGAAGGCCTTGGTTGAGAATGAAACGAATCTGAAAGTGAAGTGTTTGAGGTCTGACAACGAAGGCGAGTACATCAATGCAGATTTCAGAGAGTATTGTGCTATGAATGAGATCAAGATGCAGAAGACTATTCCTCGAACGCCTCAAGAGAATGGAGTAGCTGAAAGGATGAACAGAACGCTGAATGAACGTGTAAGAAGAATGAAATTGCATGTCGAGCTGCCTAAAACCTTATGGGCAGATGCAGTCAACACAGCAGCCTACCTGATCAACAAAGGCTGTACCTCTAGATTTCAAAATTTCAGAAGAAGTTTGGAGCGGTAAAAAGGTAAACTTTTCTTTTCTGAAAGTATTTGGTTGCTTATCATATGTTCATATTGATGATTATGATAGAAGCAAAGCTTGATTCGAAATCTAATAAGTGTTTTCTTTTTGGTTATGGTAACGCCTAATTTGGTTATCGTTTCTGGGATAATCAAAATTGGAAGATCATTTACAGTAGGAACGTCATCTTCAACGAACAGGTTCTTTACAAAGATGTTGTTGGTAAGACTTCTGACAGTGGGAGTTCTGTATTGAAAGAGTCTATGTGGTCAACTTGAAAGATTTTTCAACTGATAATAGTCCGACTGCTGAAGAAAATCGAGGTGTTGTTGAAGAAGAAGTTGACGAGAATGTGGCTCCAGAGGTAAATCCACAAATGCCTATTGCAGAACTCAAAAGATCATCCAGAATCAGGAAACCAGTCTAGAGATGGTCTCCGTCTCTTAATTACATTCTGCTGATCGACGCAGGCAAACTAGAATGTTATGAGGAAGCAGCACAGTCTGATGATTCGATTAAGCGGGAGGCAACTACGAAAGATGAGATGGACTCCTTGAAATCAAATCAAACTTGGCAATTGGCTGAGTTGCCAAAGGGTAAGAAAGCACTGCACAACAAGTAGATTTACCGAATTAAAGATGAACATGATGGGAGCAAGCGGTACAAGGCTAGGTTGGTTGTCAAAGGTTTCTAACAAAAGAAAGGTATTGACTACACCGAGATTTTCTCAGCAGTGGTGAAGTTGACGACGATCAGAACTATCTTGGGTTTGGTTGTGAAAGAAGACCTTCATCTTCAGCAAATGGACGTGAAAACATCTTTTCTTCACAGTGATTTAGATGAGGAGATCTACATGCGGCAACCACAAGGTTTCGAGGTGAAAGATAAAGAGGAGCTTGTGTGTAAACTTCAGAGGAGCTTGTATGGCTTGAAACAGGCTCCAAGGCAATGGTACAGGAGGTTCGATAGCTTCATGAAGAATAACAACTTTGTGAGATGTGAAGCCAATCACTACTGCTACATCAAAAGGTTTGATAATTCCTATATTATTCTGCTCCTTTACGTTGATGATATGTTGATTGCTGGAGCAAACTTACATGAGATTGACAGGCTGAAAAGGAAGTTATCTAAAGAGTTTGCAATGAAGAATTTGGGTGCTACAAAACTAATCCTTGGGATGAGGATCTTCAGGGATAAGGAGGTTCTCAAACTCTCACAATAAGAGTACGTAAAAAAGGTTTTTAACAGATTCAAGATGCACGATGCTAAGCCAGTTACTACACCGTTGACTAGTCATTTTAGACTATCTAAAGATCAGTCATCCTCGACCAATGAAGAGAAGGACTACATGGCTACTGTTCCATATGCCTCTACTGTTGGTAGTCTTATGTATGCGATGGTTTGCACACGACCAGACATTACACATGCAGTGGGAGTTGTCAGCAGATTTATGAGTAATCCAAGACGGAAACATTGGGAAGCCGTAAAATGGATCTTGCGATACTTGAAGGGAAGTTCAAATTTCGCTTTATGTTTTCAAAAGTCAGACTTGGGCTTGGATAGATACGTTGATGCTGATAATGGTGGTGATATTAACAGGAATAAGAGCAGGATTGGGTATGTCTACACCTTGGGTGGTACCGCAATCAGTTGGGTTTCGAGACTTCAAGATGTCGTTGCTCTTTCTAGTTGTGAAGCCGAGTATATTGCAGTGACAGAAGCCACAAAGGAGATGATGTGGTTGCAGCCTTTCTTATGCGAGTTAGGCCAAAACTACGATGGGAGTGTATTGCATTGTGATAGCCAAAGTGTCATCCATTTGGCAAAGAACTCGGTTTATCATGGCAAGACAAAGCATATACAAGTGAGTTATCACTTTATCAGATCCGCCTTAGAAGATGGAGTATTAGCGCTTAAGAAGATTCCAAGGAGACGGAATCCAGCTGATATGTTAACGAAAGCTGTGATGAGTTAGAAGCTGAAGTTGTGCGCAACTTCAGTCGGATTTCTTGGATGAGACATTGAAATGAAGCCACTACAGATGGAGAGATGATGAGATTAGTCTCCAAATGGGAGATTGTTGAGTTATGAAGCCTAATTTAGATTTGGAGGTATTTTGGTCATTATGTATTCTGTTATTCTATAATCATAAATCATCTAGTATATAAAGACGTATTTAGGTTATCGAGTGTTACAGAGAGAGTAACTGAGAGTGTGAGGCAAAACTATTGTAACTCGTTTTTATCTTAGTGAAATCTGTCAGCGGCCAATGGACGTAGCTCTCACAACGAGAGTGAACCACTATAAATCTGTGTGTTGTTTCTGTTTTGATTTCTCAATCGTTCGTTACAGGTGGATTAGGGCGTCTAATCCTAACACATTTTATAGCCCTCAAACACCCTATGACAACAAATGGTGTGGCAGAAATATTTTGCAAGGAGATTGTTAGGTTTCGTGGCATTCCACGGAATATCGTCAATGATCAAGACAAGACATTTACCAGCCTGACAGGAGTTGTTCAAGTTGCAGCAAACTAAGCTCAAAATGAGCTCTGCTTACCACCCCCTAAACCGATGGGCATACGAAGTTCCTCAACCGTTGTTTAGAAGCCTACCTCAAATGTATCCTGCAAATTTTTATACATTGATTTTCCTTTATTTAGGCACACTTACATTTTTAAAATACCACCTATAACATTTAGAATCTCGTCTTCTTTTTAGTTTTCAATTCTTTTCTTGAAGAGTATTTTCTATATTGAGACATTATTTCTACTATAGTTCGTATCATTTATGTTGAGATTATTCATATCATGGTGTTCATTTTTTCAATGTCATTTTAGTTAGACTTTATTATTGCACTACATGTGATGTAATTGTTGAACATTGGTTTAACATAAAGCTTTTTGAGTCATGGCTCTCTATTTTCTTTTGTTTCATAAGTTTTTTGTGCTATGAAGGCCATCTTATCCTCGCAAGGGTCCGTATGTTCTTTGCTTCTGTCACAAGCCTCTTGAGGTGTCACATTTTTTATTATTGATAACAATTTTAAGTTTTATTGTAACACCCGAAAAATTCATATCGCAATTATTAATTTTATGTCCAATATTTTAGGATTTATCATTCATTCTAAGGGTATAAATATTTTTTTAGAATTTAAAAAGTAAATATGTTATGAGGTTAATTGAGTAATTAGATTTGAGGAGCAAACCAAAATAAGGTAACTACTAGTTGGATTAAATGGAAGGGCAATTTAAGAACATAAAAGTGGTAGGTGGTAGAGAACCACTTAGAGGATGCCACCTCATATCTTCTTCACGAAGCTAAATGTTTGGAAATTAGAAATGAGAAAAAATGACTAACCTCATTTCATTTAACCCCTCTCCCCTCCCACGTACACATCTCCCCTCCCCTCATTTCTCTTCTCTCCCTCACGGTCCCCTTTTCTCCTCTCCCTCTCTCCGCCGAACCATCCCTCCATGCAAAATGCATATTTGATTGGATTAATGGGTTGTTTTGGTTGATGATGGATGCACGAAAATGTTGGTTCCTTTGCTGGATTTTCTCCTCATTTAGATGCTTGATTAATTCATATAAACATATTGATGAATTAGGTTCGAAAGTAATTGTGGATCGGTTGTGTTGAAGAAAATTAAAAAAAAAAAAAGGTTGTGTAAAGAGCAGTTTCTGTTTTTGTGAAATTCGGCTAGGCTAATTGTTTTGGTTTGTTAAATGGATTCTACCTTAGAAACTAGACATCTTAATGGTTCTATAGGATTTCAAATCATCGAATTCGGACATACATACGATTTGTTATGAATTTTTGAAGTTAAGATAAAAACTGTAAAATGTAATCTGGGCAGTTACGGTTTTAGAAATTCTGCCATTTGTTGTGATTGGTTTTGTAACGCCCCGAGTTATCTGAACCCGGTTCGTCACCCAAAAGTCCGTACACGACTAAGAAATTTCAACCATATTTTAAAACTTCTCTCAACATTCAAGATTTGACATTTGCTAGAATCTCAATACATTTAAAAATTTGCAGCGGAAATCATTTGAGCGACAATAGAGTTTAAAAAAAAAACTGCGAAACATTGTTTGAAATGCTAAGAAACAATTATCAATTAGGAAATGAAGGTTTAAACCATGGAATACTTGAGAAGTTTCAGAAGTCAAACGCATCTGCCGATGAATAAAGTCAACGGAAGAAGCAGAAACAGAAAATAGAAGGCTTCTACCGATGACGTCAACCAGAAGAGTTGGAAACAAAAGACATCTCTCGATGGACTGCATATACCGATGACGTCAGTTGGATAAATCAATTATCCAACATCAACCGATCGCAAAACGACAAGTTTTATGACTCGCATCTACCAACGGCAAAACGACAAAAATCTCTCATTCCCTTCTTCCGATAGAATAAACTGCATACACCGATCACTAAACGACAAAGCCTAATACCCACTCATACCAATAGTGTAAAATCTACATCTTCTGATAGAATTTAACCTACATCATCCGATTGAATAAATTTCATGTACCGATGACTTTATTGAGACATCATCCGATGGCTTTACTGAAGACATCTTCCGATAGACAACATAACTATAACTCAACATCTACCGATAGACATCATCTACCGATAGAGGACAGAGCGACACTTCAACTATTTCTTGCTATGCAAACACAACTCTAAGTACAGAAAAGAATTTACTACTCCACTGAAACCATTCAGAAATAATTCGAATCATTGCATTACCCAAATCCAGTAAAAACCAACATTTAAAAAAAAAAAACTCAACAGAATATCTTTATTAGGAAATCTCAAAACGTATTCGAAATATTAAAAACCACTACTGTCATGAAAACTCAGCATACTTAAATTGAAACATTGTCAACTAAACCTTCACACCAACTGACACCAGTTAAACCTCGCCATCAACTGCCAGAATGTTACATAGATGCACTCCTCCAACCAGACTAGTCCTCAGCAAACTCAGTAAACACACCTGCTGTCACTTCTTCACTTACATCACAAAACTCATCTATTAACCTAATGCTAAGTAAGTAAAGCAGTAATGAAATGAAATGCTGATATCTGAATCTTAAACATGCAATTTATACTTTCTCATCTCAGTTGTCGTTCAACGTTTCTGTTCAGATCCCCCTATGAATTTGGGAGTTGGATCAACTCTCCCAAAGTATAAATATCCACTGGCTCATTACGGGGTGGATTAATTTCCTTAACAGTAATCTGATTCACATAGCTGTTTCCGATCCCCCTGTGAAATTGGGAGTTGGATCAACTCTACCAAAGTACAAATATCCATTGTCTCATTAAGGGGCAGATTATTTCCCTTAACAGTAATTCTGTTTCGCATAGCTATTTCATTATGTTCATTCCTTACCATGCCAACATGCATTCAAATTAATTTTCGTATACTTTTAAAACATGATGCATAACATACAGACACATTCAAACAAACATATTCCTAATGTTTTGTGATGTAGGCCCGAAGGCGCAAGCAAATTTCACTTACCTGGTCTCCTGGAAATCGCTCGTTTTCAACTACTTTGGAAGCCCTGGTCACCTAATGTCATAAAAAAAATACCATTCAGATCTTCACTAAACCTCATCCTACACCATTCACAAACCTAAGGAGCTAGTTTAGAAGTTCGGATCATCGCACATTCTTGATTCAACACTAACCCGAACTCAACTCACTCACAGCATTCTAAAAAATACACTCATTGCACCCTCTCTGCTATCTAGCCACTAAATCTTGAGAAAACAAAGGGAAAACTTACCTAGTTTGAGGAATGGAGATTGGAGGGGAAAATCACCTGGAGCTCTGTTGATCTTGAGCTGAATACCGAGAAAGGAAAAAATGAGGGAATAGTGGTGGCTAAACCTCATTAAACCCTCCCTTAAATACTCTATCCACAATAAATTACAATTTTCTATTTTGTCCTTACTCATTCACTTATTAACCTAATCTCTAAATCACTCAATTTCAATTATAAAACATCCTCTATAAATGGAAAAGGTAAATCGGTTAATAGAAACCGGGTGTTACAATCTACCATCCTTAAAAGAATTTTGTCCTCAAAATTCAGTACCTGAATAATTCTGGATGTTGGTCCACCATGTCTTGCTGGCGCTCTCAGGTTGTCTCTTCTATGTTCTGGTTGTGCCATAAGACCTTTACCTAGAGGAACCTCTTTGTTGCTCAATACTTTAACCGCATGGTCTAAGATCCTTACTGATTTCTCCTCATAAGTAAGAGTAGGATGAATTTCAATACTCTACTATTCTACAATCTGAGATGGATCTCGTACACATTTCTTCAACATGGAAACATGGAACACATTATGGATTCCTTCCATAGAGGTTGGTAGCTGTAACTGGTAGGCTATCTTCCCAATCCTTTTCAAGAATAAGAATAGTCCAATAAACCTGGGGTTCAACTTTCCTCTCTTCCCAAATCTCACAACTCCTTTGAATGGTGACACCTTGAGAAAAACTTCATCACCTATCACAAATTCCAATTCTCTACGCCTGCAATCTGCATAGCTTTTCTGTCGACTCTGAGCTGCCAAAATTTTCTGTCGGATGAGGGCAACCTTCTCAACAGTTTGTTGCACAAAGTCAGGGCCAAGCAACTGTGCTTCACCAACTTCATCCCAGTACAAAGGAGATCTGTACTTTCGTCCATACAATGCTTCATAAGGTGTCATTCCTATTGTTGCTTGAAAACTGTTATTATAAGAGAATTCTATTAAGGATAGGTACTTGCTCCAGGAACCTTGAAAATCCAATGTGCATGCACGAAGCATATCCTCTAACGTTTGAATGGTCCTTTCAGACTGTCAATCAGTTTGAGGGTGAAAAGCTATGCTAAAACTAAGCTGCATGCCCATAGCCTCGTGCAAACTCTTCCAAAACTTGGATGTGAATCTAGAGTCTCGATCTGAAACTATAGAACTTGGAACTCCATGTAGTCTAACAACTTCGTGCATATACAACTCAGCAAGCTGATCCATCGAGTAAGTCACCTTTATTGGTAGGAAGTGAGCTGATTTGGTTAGTCGGTCAACTATTACCCAAATAGCATCGTGCCCCTTTGCTATCTTAGGCAATCCCATAACAAAGTCCAGCGCTATTTGTTCTCATTTCCAATCGGGAACTGGTAATGGCTGTAAAGTCCCTGCAGGCCTCTGATGTTCAGCTTTAACCTGTTGGCAAATCAAACACGATCCTACATATTCTGCCACACTTCGTTTCATACTTGGCTACCAATAATGTTGCCTGAGATCCTTGTACATCTTTGTACTCCCAGGGTGAACAGAGAACCTGGAAGAATGTGCCTCTGAAAGAATCTCACCTCGAAGTTCTTTAACGGCAGGAACAAACCACCTATTTCTAAATTTAAGGATTCCATCGACTGAATAGTTGAAATTCGAATTAACAGTGGATCCTATGCTTAATTTGTACTTTTTGCATTTCACATCATTTGCCTGAGCTTCCTTTATTTTCTCCAGAATAGTAGGCTTTAAGGTTATGGCTGAGAGTATGGTTGATACACTAGATACTATTTCTAGATTAAACCGCTGGAATTCTGACTCTAAGGCTAATGACATATCGAAAATCATAGATGGGGTTGATGTTGTTACTCTACTCAAAGCATCTGCCACAACATTTGCTTTATCGGGATGATATTTTATCTCAAAATCATAATCCTTGACAAATTCCAACCATCGACGCTGCCTCATGTTTAGTTCCTTCTGTGTGAAAATATACTTCAGGCTCTTATGATCTGAAAATATCTCACAAGATTGTCCATACAGGTAATACCTCCAAATTTTAAGTGCAAATACCACTGCAGCTAATTCTAAGTCATGTGTAGGATAGTTCTTCTCATGTGTTTTCAACTGTCTAGAGGCATAGGCTATCACTTTTCCATTCTGCATTAACACACAGCCAAGACCAATTTTGGAAGCATCACAATAAATGCTAAATTTACCATCTTCAACTGGAAGGGTTAAAATTGGAGCATTGGTCAGTTTCTGTTTCAAGGTCTGGAAACTATGTTCACATTCTTCAGTCCATATATACTTCACATTTTTTCTTGTTAACTTAGTAAGAGGTGTAGCAATCTTCGAAAATCCTTCAATAAACTTTCTATAATACCCTGCAAGTCCAAGAAAACTCCTGATATCTGTAGCATTCCTTGGTTGGGGCTATTCCTTAACTGCCTGAACCTTAGCTGGATCAATAGATATCTCATCCCCAGAGATAACATGTCCTAAAAAGTGAACTTGGTCCAACCAAAATTCACACTTAGAAAACTTGGCGTAAAGTTGGTGCTGTTTTAATATTTCCAACACCAAGGTCAGGTGCCTAGCATGATCATCTTTGGTACGGGAATAGATCAGAATATCATCAATGAACACTATGACAAATTTATCTAGGTATTCATGAAACACCTTATTCATAAGATCCATAAAGGTAGTTGGGGCATTTGTCAACCCAAAGGACATAACCAAAAACTCATAATGTCCATACCTTGTGCGAAAGGCAATCTTTGGGATATCTTCAGATTTAACCTTCAACTGATAATAACCGGACCTAAGGTCAATCTTAGAGAAAACTCTTACACCATTAAGTTGGTCAAATAAATCATCAATCCTTGGTAAATGATACTTGTTCTTGACAGTTAACTTATTCAATTCTCTATAATCAATGCACATACGCATTGATCCATCCTTCTTTTTGACAAAAAGGACAGGTGCACCCCACGGTGAAAAGCTAGGGCGTATGAACCCTTTCTCCAACAAATCCTCTAACTGCTTCTTCAATTCCTTAAGTTCTGTAGGTACTAGTCTATATGGATTTTTAGACACAGGTTCGGCGCCGAGGTAAACATCTACAACAAATTCAATTTCCCTATCTTGTGGTAAACCAGGAAGGTCATCTAAAATACTTCGGGGAAGTCTTGGACGATTAAGACATTTTGAGGATTTGCTTTTCCTACAAGCTGTGTGTCTAAAACACTAGCTAAGAAGCACGAATACTCTCCACACAGGGAAGATCTAGTGTTAATAGAAGTTATCACAGACATTTCCTTACTCTTCCTTGAAGCTTGAAAGGTATGTTTCAAATTATCAGGGGGTTGAAAGCTAACTATTCCAGTTCTACAATCAATTGTGGCGTGGTGTTTAAACAACCAGTCCATACCTAGAATTACATCAAATCCTAATATATCCATAATTATAAGATCAGCAGGTAGACTTACGTTCCCTACTATCACGACACTGTCAAACATCACCTGGTTAGAGTGCATGCGTTCACCGGAAGGTAATACAACACTAAACACATTCATGGAAGGGGTAAATTGTACACCTAACTTAACAGCAAATGCAGATGCTATGAATGAATGTGTCGCACCAGAATCTATTAAAGTAAAAGCAGGCACAGAGTTAATCAATATAGTACCTGACACAACAGCGGGCTGTTCCTCACCCGACTCCGTCATGGAGAATATTCTTGGTTTAATCATAGCAGGACCATTCTTAGGAACTGGACAGTCTCTGCTAATGTGGCCGACCTTGTTACAATTGTAGCATCTGGTGATTCTAGGTTTCGAGCATTCCTTGAACGTGTGTCCAACCTCCTCAAAATTGAAGCACTTCCCAAAGCCCAGTCTGCATTCCCCCGGGTGGTTCTTAAAACACTTAGGACACTGGGGAAATTTCCTGACATTCTGTACCTTTCCTCCTGCTCCTTGGCTACTTTGGCCTTCACTTGGCCTCTTCGTTCCTCTTAGTTGGTGTGGCTGGTTAAACCTTTGCGGGACCTGCTTTGGTTCAGCACATTTCCTTTCAGCTTCTTCCACTTCCAGAGCAGTGGACACGACCTCGCTGAATGTCAAGCCTTTAATACTACAAAATTTAACCCTTCGGTAGATTTCTGGCCTCAGTCCATGCACAAATTTGAACACTTTATCCTCGTCCTTGTGAGAAAAATGTCCGGCAAACCTGGACAAGGACTCGAATTGCCTACTATACTCGGCCACAAACCCTGTCTGCTTCAAGTTTATAAACTCTAATTTCTTCGCGGTTTGGACTGTGCTATTAAAATACTTCTCATAGAAGACGTCCTTGAACTGTGACCAAGGCATCGCCATAACATCAGTGGTGGTCTCTATTGTTTCCCACCAGAGTTGAGCTTCACCAGCCAAGTGGAATGTTGTCAACGTGACCTTGTCTCCTTCTCCAATGTTGGCACACCTAAACATACTCTCAATCTTTCTAAGCCATCCATCAGCAACAACTAGATCAGATGACTGTCCATCAAACGTGGGTGGTCTTAGTTTCCGAAATCTATCTCCAGAATACTCATTGCTAGAACCCGAGTTGGCACTTCCTTGCACCTCTCGGTTCAACAGTACTCCTAGTTGGTCAGACTGTTGGCGCACTAGATCAGTTTGCTGACGCACTAAATCCGTCAGCTGTCTAATCACACTAGGCTCCTCTTCCTCTCTCACATTTGGCATTTCTCTTGGCACTCTAGGTCTTCCTAGGTGTCTGGCCATTGTACTAAATTCCTGCACAGGGTTAATTACACTCTCAAATATCTATTAACTAAGGTTAACATAAACACTTACAGTTGTTGAAGTACTTCCATGCAACGATTGGCACTGATGAGTAATCTTTTGAACGGTTTAACTGAATGTCTCTGATACCATACTGTAATGCCCCGAGTTATCTGAACCCGGTTCGTCACCCAAAAGCCCGTACACGACTAAGTAATTTCAACCATATTTTAAAACTTCTCTCAACATTCAAGATTTGACATTTGCTAGAATCTCAATACATTTAAAAATTTGCAGCGGAAATCATTTGAGCGACAATAGAGTTTAAACAAAACTGCGAAACATTGTTTGAAATGTTAAGAAACAATCATCAATTAGGAAATGAAGGTTTAAACCATGGAATACTTGAGAAGTTTCAGAAGTCAAACGCATCTGCTGATGAATAAAGTCAACGGAAGAAGCAGAAACAGAAAATAGAAGGCTTCTACCGATGACGTCAACCAGAAGGGTTGGAAACAAAAGACATCTCTCGATGGATTGCATATACCGATGACGTCAGTTGGATAAATCAATTATCCAACATCTCGCAAAACAACAAGTTTTACGACTCGCTTCTACCGACGGCAAATCGACAAAAATCTCTCATTCCCTTCTTCCGATAGAATAAACTGCATACACCGATCACTAAACGACAAAGCCTAATACCCACTCATACCAATAGTGTAAAATCTACATCTTATGATAGAATTTAACCTACATCATCCGATTGAATAAATTTCATGTACCGATGACTTTACTGAGACATCATCCGATGGCTTTACTGAAGACATCTTCCGATAGACAACATAACTATAATTCAACATCTACCGATAGACATCATCTACCGATAGAGGACAGAGCGACATTTCAACTATTTCTTGCTATGCAAACACAACTCTAAGTACAGAAAAGAATTTACTACTCCACTGAAACCATTCAGAAATAATTCGAATCATTGCATTACCCAAATCCAGTAAAAACCAACATTTAAAAAAAAAACTCAACAGAATATCTTTATTAGGAAATCTCAAAACGTATTCGAAATATTAAAAACCACTACTGTCATGAAAACTCAGCATACTTAAATTGAAACATTGTCAACTAAACCTTCACACCAACTGACACCAGTTAAACCGCCCATCAACTGCCAGAATGTTACATAGATGCACTCCTCCAACCAGACTAGTCCTCAAGCAAACTCAGTAAACACACCTGCTGTCACTTCTTCACCTACATCACAAAACTCATCTATTAACCTAATGCTAAGTAAGTAAAGCAGTAATGAAATGAAATGCTGATATCTGAATCTTAAACATGCAATTTCTACTTTCTCATCTCAGTTGTCGTTCAACGTTTCTGTTAAGATCCCCCTGTGAAATTGGGAGTTGGATCAACTCTCCCAAAGTATAAATATTCACTGGCTCATTAAGGGGTGGATAATTTCCTTAACAGTAATCTGATTCACATAGCTTTTTTCCGATCCCCTGTGAAATTGGGAGTTGGATCAACTCTCCCAAAGTACAAATATCCACTGTCTCATTAAGGGGCGGATTATTTCCCTTAACAGTAATTCTGTTTCGCATAGCTATTTCATTATGTTCATTCCTTACCATGCCAACATGCATTCAAATTCATTTTCGTATACTTTTAAAACATGATGCATAACATACAGACACATTCAAATAAACATATTCCTAATGTTTTGTGATGTAGGCCTCAAGGCGCAAGCAAACTTCACTTACCTGGTATAACGACCCATTTTCCCAGCAAGATATTGTCCGCTCTAGGGATTGGGTCGTAATCCAATATCCTCCCCTCACGGCTTTGTTTGGCGAGAACTTCCTGGAAGGTCACCCAACCTGGAATTGCTCTCACCGAAGCACTTTTAACTTCGGAGTTCTTATGGGATCTGTTGCCAATCGTGCTCCAAAACGCGTCTTACTATCTTGGGAGGGATCTCTTACATATGTTTCATTTCCACATACTTCCCCAAGCGATGTGGGATTGTGACGACCCCCACTTTAGGACCTGTCACCTTCCGGTTCGCCTGCGCAGACGTACCGCCATCCGGGTTCCGGTTCGTGCAGCCATCGTACACATACTTACACATTCGGGTCATCACAATCACCCCTCTCGGGGGCCCAACGTCCTCGTTGGCCACATTTCCGGTTGGGTACAGGCTTTGATACCATTTATAACGACCCCTTTTCCCAGCAAGATATTGTCCGCTCTGGGATTGGGTCGTAACCCAATATCCTCCCCTCACGGCTTTGTTTGGCGAGAACTTCCCGGAAGGTCACCCAACCTAGAATTGCTCTCACCGAAGTACTTTTAACTTCGGAGTTCTTATGGGATCCGTTGTCAATCGTGCTCCAAAACGCGTCTTACTATCTTGGAGGGATCTCTTACATATGTTTCATTTCCACATACTTCCCCAAGCGATGTGGGATTGTGACGACCCCCTCTTTACGACCTGTCACCTTCCGGTTCGCCCGCGCGGACGTATCGCCATCCGGGTTCCGGTTCGTGCAGCCATCGTACACATACTTACACATTCGGGTCATCACACCTGGTCTCCTGGAAATCGCTCGTTTTCAACTACTTTGGAAGCCCTGTTCACCTAATGTCATAAACTAAAATACCATTCAGATCTTCACTAAACCTCATCCTACACCATTCACAAACCTAAGGAGCTAGTTTAGAAGTTCGGATCATCGCACATTTTTGATTCAACACTAACCCGAACTCAACTCACTCACAGCATTCTCAAAAATACACTCATTGCACCCTCTCTGCTATCTAGCCACTAAATCTCGAGAAAACGAAGGGAAAACTTACCTAGTTTGAGGAATGGAGATCGGAGGAGAAAATCGCCTGGAGCTCTTTGAGCTTGAGCTGAATACCGAGAAAGGAAAAACGAGGGAATAGTGGCGGCTAAACCTCATTAAACCCTCCCTTAAATACTTTATCCACAATAAATTACAATTTACCATTTTGTCCTTACTCATTCACTTATTAACCTAATCTCTAAATCACTCAATTTCAATTATAAAACATCCTCTAGAAATGAAAAAGGTAAATCGGCTAATAGAAACCGGGTGTTACAGGTTTTTGATGAATGATTTATGTTACGTGAAATAAGACTTTTTAAGGATTCCATAACCCTTTGAATCATCAAATTTGGTTGAGAATTCAATTAGTTATGATAATTTGAAGTTTGGGCAAAATCTTGGTTTTTGAGACTTTGGCAAAACAGGGCAGTTTTGGGTTTTACTATTTTTGCCCAATCTATTGATGTGTTTTGATAAATGGATTCCACAATGCTAAACTAGACTCATTAAGTGGAATTTTGGCTTTGGAATTAGTGGATTCCGATAAACGGATCAAAAGTTATGAATTTTCAAAGTTTGGCCAAAATAATAGGCCAAGAGTTAGAATTCGAGTTGTTGAGATAGAATTGGTTGAAATGTGGTTTATATGAAGTGTTTGAATTAAATTGTGCATAATGTAACTCATGTTTGGATAATTATGGTTATTGGGCCGTATTGGATATTTTGTAGTGATTAGTTGATTGACTTGGAGTTGTTATGAACCTATAATATAAATGGTTGAATTGTTGGTAATTTTAGAATTATGGATAATGCACGAAAGTGGGGAGGTCATGCCCGAATTTTTAGTGGTTGTGCCTCTTAAAGGTTGTTACTTGGATTATTGATAGCTTTTGGTATTGAGAATGAATGAATTGATATGTTTTATGTTAAAGTACCTTGCTTGGATGTTTGGATTGATTGGAAACTTATGTATGCCTTTCTTTAGATTGATTGTTGATTTGGTTATGTTATGCTAATGCGATTGGTTTAATGGTTAAGGAAAGTGAAATGATGAATGTTAATAATAATGTTTATGTTAATAGGTCATCCAGTTGCAAGGTTAAGTGAACAAGTCGAATAAATTGCTAAGGACACCAGGTAAGTTCATATTGCATGTGTTCGGCCCTTAAGACATACATCACAAATGTACCAGGATTTATAAGTTTTATGGGGTATACTAATGGGTAGCTAGGATCATAGAGTACGTGTAGGTTGAGTGTTATTGTTTTACAGAATTGTCTTGATGATTTGTCTATGTTTATGCTTCGAGGACATGTCTATAGTTATGTTATGTTTTATGCACACTGTATGTTCATGTATCATGTTTTCAAGAAATCATGCAAAATGTTTTTATGCACATGTTTTATGTAAGAAAGATAAGAAATGTTATGTTATGAAATGTACCGGTTAAGTTGTGGGATGGGGAATAGCATACAAAATCGACCACCGTAAGCCCTACGTATCCTTACCGCTGGGTGGGCTTGGGGGCGATTAAAACTCCGCGGATCCTGGGGCTGACCTATGCCGGAAGGACACATGTTATGTTTCTGGTATCTACTCCTCTAATACGCCCCTTTAACCACCATGTCACTGGAACTAATTGAAAAGTAAAGTATATACATGTTTTGAAAAGTATCATGCATAGCACGAACATTTTACGTTTATGTATGAACTTACTGAACGTTAGGCTCATTAGTTGAACTTTATGATGTAGGTATTGACCGTACAGGTGAGGACTTCGAGCTTCAGGTGGATTGTTAGGTGCAGTTGAATGGGTACTTTCATGGCAGTGACCTGGCTATTGTTAGGGCAATTTCGACCGTGGACAAGTATGTATGTCATAGTTTGAAAAATGTAAAACCTACTATGTTTTGAAAATGTTTTAAATATTTGGTGTGTTTGAAAGGTTCGAAATATTTTTAAAGGTTATGGTTTAGTAGTCAGAATGTTTTGAAGGTAGGTTGTTAGGTGATGATAGTAGAAATAACCAGAAGAGTAGCCGATCGATCGGCGTAGTACTGTAGCAGTACTGTTCATCAAACAAAAAAAAAAAGTTTTCGCCATTTTGCTTCAATGTTTCAATTTTGGTTTTAAACGAAAGATTTCCACGAAAAACCAATTCTTCCACTGTGAGATTTTAATGTTTTAAACAGAATAGTTTTGAAGTAAAAGAAAAAATTTAAATTTTACGTCGAAAACGTATTAAGTAACTGAAAAATCATGTCAAGTCCTGTGACGACGTACGGATCGTTACATTCATTGTTGCGATATACCCTTATAATAGAAATATCATTTTTCTTACTTTTTCATTGTCAATTAGTGCAATCGTAATAACTTTTTTTAATGAAACTCTTTTACCACTTATACTATTTTAATGTTATAAGAATTGTGATTTTTTTCTCAATTATAGATTATTGCCATATTATGTCCTCAATTTGCACACGTGCATAGAATGATGTTAAGAATAAATTATTGTTTATTTTTTAAAGAAGAAAAACGGATAATCAGAATTAAAAAAAATTATATTTTTTGGGTTTTTCTTACTTGAACTAAAAGAAATAATAACAAATTTCAATTATCAAACATGGTTGGGAATGTCAAAATAACGAACAAACACCATAACACAATGCAGAAACTAAAATCATCCAATTATACTCCAATTTCTCATGTCATCGACATAACACAAAAATTAAGAAAAACAAACATTCCTCTAATGACAGTTTCAAGCTAGCCTTCTCTTTGTTAGAATCACAAACCCTTTTTAATGTGTATAACTATTCACACTATAACCTAAAAAGGCAAATATCAAAATCATGTAATTCCCTATCCAATACCAATAACAACCACACACGACAACCAAAACATCCTTTACAGCTTTCTACAGGTAGGTGTTCAGCTTTTACCCTCGTTAAAAAACCTAGTGTGGTCGTACCTTAGACAAATAAACCAAAAGCATAACCATCCAATAGAGAGTAAAATAATGAGAGAGAGAGAGAGAGAGAGAGAGAGAGAGAGAGAGAGAGACGAATCGTTGGAGTTATGGGTTTGGGTTACTCATCTCATTAAGTGCAGACGATTGCCGAGACAGAAAATGGGTAGGAGAAGGTGTTTGCATACTGAAAGGAAAGGGTGCCGCCGTTGAGGAGAGGCTTTCCGTCGTTTACGAGACAGTCATTGTAGCGGAGGCGTTTGAAGACCTTTGGGTTAACTAGATGAGCGGAGCTGAACCAACCACAGGTCAAGTGAATACCGGAAATGTCGCACCCGCTGACACATACGTTCATAATTTCCACAGTATAAGTTGGAATGCCGGTAGGGAGCGGAGAAGTGGGGCCTTGGTTAATCACAATGTCCGATCTGCTACACTTTTCGCCCCACATTCTGGTAGGTTCATCTGTTGCAGGTTCTGTGAAAACGTATAAAACAAGAACAGGAATAAGCCAATAATTCAGAGAGTAAACCTCAGGCTCGCAAATTAAAAATAATTCCAGACCCACTAATGGAAGAGGCATCTACAAACAAAAAGTATTCTCTTTGGAGGCTATTCACCAGAAGTAGTGGAAAGAGCATTAAAAATCGATTCAAAAAAGTTTACCAGAAGGATTGATAGACGTATTATATGATGTAGTTCCTTTAATGAATGTACCCGTTTTCTTCCCAGCTACTTTTTTTTCCCTGAAAATGGATTCCAACTAAAGGCTCTTACATCTATAAACCAAAATCTTTTGCCCTTTCCATTTATCTTTGGGACAACTCTTTCACTGATCAGAAGCTAAATCTTTGATATTTTTTTTTGGGTAATCTACTATCCACCTTTCAAGCCATTGAACATGAAAGGATTGAAAATGGTGATGGGAAAATTAGCAAATCTCGTTGAAGGATTTTGAAAAATATATTCCAATCCAAACAGTATTTGCATAGAAAAGATGGACATCATCACAAACCCCAGAGAATAGGGCCATGCATATCTGACATAGCAGCCACAAACTCGTACGTCTCTGAACCTTTAAAACAGTGTGTAAATATCGTTTTCAAACAAATCAGATAAAAGCAGATCTCATATTCTCAAAGGAATAAAACAATAATCAAACCATACTCGATCAAAGAATTTAAGAATCGACTCAGATCTTCCACCATAGGCAATCTGATTGAAAACAAAGTAACCAAAGAAATTTTGAAGAAACTACTTGCCTGAATTAGCTGGATTGGACTCCGTCTTATTTCGAAGAAGAAGCTTACGGTGAGGGGCTCTGAGCGTGCTATTTTCAATCTCATAAGTCAGGAAGCTCATATTCAGAAAGTCTCTGTCGTTTTCCAAACCTGCAGAATGGAATCCTGAAAGAGTGTTGTAAAATAGAACGAAACAATGGAATCGTCGTTTTCGATGTCGTTAGAAGACGGAAAGAGAGCAATAAAATAAACAAAGAAACAAAATGCACAAAACAACGAGGAAGATTTTATACCTGTAAAAACCGCAACCACAATTAGGAGGAAGAAGAAAATCGTCGCAACAAAAATCAATATGCGCCGATTTGAGAAAACTCTCATCATCGAAAACTAGAATCTCGTTGATTTTTTCTCTCACAAAGAAAAAGAAATCGTGTGCTGTAAAGTCCCACTGACAACTTAATGGCAAAGACGAGGCGAGAGTCGCAGCTCAGAAAACTTGAATACAGAAATCAAAAACCTGCATCTAATAGGGAGAGAAGTTGAAAACATGAAAATGCGAAAATATGAAAAATGAAGAACACATCACATCAATGAAATAAAATCGGTCAAACAATAGCCGTCGATCTGAGCAAGTAGGTTTAGTCTGACTCAAAACGAGTAAGATTCACGAGGATGACCTGATCAGCTCTTGCACTTACCCGTATAAAGAGGCAAAGCGACAACGAGTTTGAAGCAGAAGAGAACATGCAAGCGACGCACAAAAAAACGAAAAGGAATCGAACTCCAAAAGTCAAAAGTGAAGATCGAGAGAGGAAACTTCAAAGAGACTAGAATACTCAATCAGATGAACATAATAGCGTCAAAATTGACAGAATGAAAAGCAATTATACCGCTAATAGTTTTCTTGAAAATTTAAGCACGAGAGAGGAAAGTTGAAGAGAGAATGGACAGGAAAGTAGGTTCAGCGAATTAACTGCAGAGGAAACAATGAGACAATGCAGAGACTAGGTACGCGAAAAAGCACAAGGTGCACACAGGCAGACAGAGAGAGAGGGAGCCATTAGCAGAGGCAGCAGAAGCTCCGCAGAGACAACAATGGCAGAGAGAAATCGTAGAAACCCTGAAATGATGAAACACTAAAATCACCAGAAGCCTAATGCTCCCTCATCCGTGCATTTATTATTATATGTTCTCACAGCACATACCTACGAAATGTTGTTCCAAAGATGGAGAGAGAATCTAACCAGCTCGAGACATGGAGAGAGAGAGAGAGAGGAGAGAGAGAGAGGGTTGGGAGAAGAAGGTATAAATGTGGAGAAGAACGAATGGTTTTCTAAGACTATAGCGTGTGAACTTTGCCTATGAGCTATTAATTGCTTGGTTAATTATCAATATAAATACCGTTTGAACTAAAAGTCTTAACAACTAAAATCTTAAACTATCTAATTTTAGGGGTGCTCGAGAAAGGAAATCTCCACCACGGAACGGTCCCTTGTTCTCAAGCGTAATTTTTAAGAACGGGGTCATTTAGGGGCAAAGATCCCCCGTTCTGCGCCCTAATTTTAAGAACGGGGGGTCGTTACCCCGGAACGGGGGACCGGTCCCCGATAATATATAAGAAAACGGCCCTCCATTCTCACCCGCTGGCTCGTAAAACCAGACTCTACACTATTTTCTCTACTCTCCGACGAATTTTCTCTATATTAGCGACATCAATGGAATCTGATTCAAGTAGATCGATTGATTTAGACGAGACAACAGCTTGTGATGCCAATATGGACTGATATTTGTACTCCACGCCCATATATGATGATCTTCGAACATTAGATCACCTAGAAGGAAATGAAGAAATAGAGGTACAGTCGATCTCGAAAACTCTAGACAATGAGCTTTGAACACCGGTCAACTCGGAAGATGATGAGGTGGAAAACATATCTGTAAATGAAGAAATTTTGATGGAATTTTATCTAAGGAAAATTATAGTTCTTTAAAGAAAGACAATGAAAGAAGAAATAGTAGAATATGCTTTGAATAATGGTTATATGATCAAATTCATTAAAAATGAATCTAGGCGAATGACAGCAGTGCGTGAAGACCGATGTGATTGGCGACTGTATCGTTCAAAGATGCAAAATAATCTTACGTTTCAGATAAAGAGTTTCAACGATTCCCACAATTGTTCAAGAAAAATTGATAATCGACACGCTACTGCAAAATGAGTAACAAATCATTATTTGAATAGGTCAAAAGTCAACCTACGTGAAAAATTTCTTCCATTATCGAGACAGTGAGGAAAAATTTGAATGTCAATATTACACCAAGTCTTGTCAAAAGAGCAAGATGCGAAACTCAAAAACTTAATGAATGGAAGGGTGATGAATAATACAAGTTATTATAGTTGTACGCATAAGAAATACGTAGATAAAATCCGAGTAGCACATTGGGCCTACAGACTCACTTGGTAGGCTCTGCCGATAATAAATCATGTGTATTCAAAAGAATGTATATGTGTATGGCTACTTTAAATGCAAGTTTGATGTACTGTGGTAGATCTATTAATTGCTTAGATGATTGTCATCTAAAGAGCTCGTGTCCCGGCCAATTATTGACAACCGTTAGCATTGATGGAAACGATAGAATATATCTCGTTGTTGTTGTCAATGTGGAATCAGAGTGTATAAACTCATGGACGTGGTTTTTGAAATTATTGAAGGAAGACCTAAATACTGAATCGAGATACGGATGAACATTTATTTCAAATCGACAAAAGATATAATGCATTTCTGATTATTTTTTCAAATATTGGGGCGTTGTGGTAGTTATATTGTTTTATATTGACTCTATTGTTCTTTCAAATATCAAGGGTTGTTACCTGTTGTGCAGCAGGAATTAGCGTCAGCCGAACACCGCTACTGCCTTCAGCATATGTATGCAAATTTCAAAAACTGATTTTTGGGACAGAGTATACATAGATACTGTTAACTTAATTAGTGTTTAAGTCTAAATATGTTTTTGATGATGTGTTTATATGCTTGTAATATAATTTGATTATGTTTATTAAATGATAATAATGAATTATGCATTTGAGTTTAATCTATTGGAAATGCCCTTGGAAAGGGTATTTTAGTTATCTAATGCATGTGATTAAGTGTACAGGGCTGCATAGTTTTTTTTTTTTTTTTTAACAGAGTTAAATGAAGAACTCCACCGTTCGCTAGACGAAAAGGGCGGAAGATTTCAAGAAGACATTCTACGTTCACTAGACGACAAAGGCGGATGACTTCAAGAAGACATCCTACATTCGCTAGACGACAAGGGCGGAAGACTTCAAGAAGACATCCTACGTTCGCTAGACGACAAGGGCGGAAGACTTCAAGAAGACATTCTACGTTTGCTAGACGACAAGGGCGGAAGACTTCAAGAAGACATCCTACGTTCGCTAGACGACAAGGGCGGAAGACTTCACTAAGACATCCTACATCACTACGCTCACTAACGACAAGGCGGATGAGAAAAATGAAGATATCCTACGTTCGCTAGACGACAAGGACGGAAGACTTCAATAAGACATCCTACACTCACTAAACGACAAAGCGGAAGACGTCTAAAACTTCGTCATCCGATACCGGTTCAAGCAGGATAGCATTTTCTCATCCGATGCCGGTTCAACATTTTAAAGTTGTATCATCCGACACCGGTTCAGTGTTTAAAGATTCATCATCCTATACCGGTTCAACATTTTGAAGTTGCATCCTCCGATGGCGGTTCAAGACTAAAACAACATTGTCTTCTGCCAGAATTCAAAGTTAGCGCGGAGCTACAGTGACGTCGTTTTCAGCTTTAACTCTAGAACATTAATGGCGACGACGAACAGCAATTTCAGATGCAACGGATATCTGCTTAAGTACGGATGCTTCCCAACGGTAACATTTTTCCATTTGAAGAAAGAAGCATTCAAGTCTGTGAAGCAGAAATGAGACAGAGTATTTAAGCCAAGGTTAGAGCACGAAGGAATAACTTTTGCGAATTTTACTCTTGAGCCCTAATCTGCGAAAATTTATCATACTCTGAATTCTTCTACACCTCTCGATTTTAACTTGAGATTTAATCCTTGTGAGAGTGTAGTCTGAGCTTACAATTTACAAACTCAAAAATTCTGTATAAGGTAGTGGATTGTCGCCCGTGAAGAACTATCCAGATCTGTAAAAGGCAGTTGATCGGAGCCCGGAATTTCGATCTGTTTATTCTCGTGAGGACAAGGTTAAGGATCTTCAAGGGGGAACCTTTAAGCGTGGATGTAGGCAGGTTTTGGCCAAACCACGTAAAAACTCTTGTGTTGGTTTTTCTCTCTCTCTCTGTTATTTTTATTGTTGTGTTGGTTTGCTGTTAGATTAATAATTTTAAAAATGTCTAATTCACCCCCCTCTTAGACAATCTCGATCCTACAGATACAATATGGAATGCATCTAGATAAACCACAACTTTTCATTTCGAGAGAGAAATGAGGAACCTATATCAGATTAACTTGGATGCCCAAGCATATCTTCGAGGCACAAATCATAAATATTGGGCTAGTCATGCATTTTCTTCGATCTCAAGTGTGAACTGAGATTGAATAATGTATGTGAGTCATTGAATGACTCAATGCCGTTCTATTACCTGTAAGGGACAAACCAATTTGACCATGTTCGAGATGATCCAAAAGTATTTGATGACTAGAATTGTGAAAAAATATGAGAAGTTGTCATCGTCAACAGACGTCTTGTGTGTCCCCAGATAAGAAAAAAACTTGTGAAGCTAGAACGTGCATCTCGAAATTGGAATGTTATGTTTGCAGGAGCTACGCGATTTGAGGTCAGCAACGACAACGAACAATATGTTGTCGACATGAATACATGTGTGTGCAACTGTTACAGATGAGAGCTTCCTAGAATCTCATGTGTCGATTCCATTCTTTGCATTCATTTCATTAGGGGTGGGCACGGTCTGGGTCGGTCCGGTTCCGAGCCCAGACCGATGTTTCGAGATTTTTTTCCTGAATTCTGGAAATGGTCCTAAGAGGGATCGAGATCGGGACCAAACCAAAAATTTCACTCCAATCCCAGTTCCTCCCACCAACAGTGGGCAGCAACAAATTCATTTACTAGCACAAAAATTACACATACAGTGAGCCGAGCACCGAGGACAGGCGAGCGTGATGACAGAGTTGAGGACAGGCGAGAGTAAGGACAGAGCCGAGCACCGAGGACAGGCGAGCGTGATGACAGAGTTGAGGACAGGCAAGAGTAAGGACAGAGCCGAGCACCGAGGACAGGCAAGCGTGATGACAGAGTTGAGGACAGGCGAGAGTAAGGACAGAGCCGAGCACCGAGGACAGGCGAGGCGAGCGCTAAGGAGGGACTGCAAGACTAGGGTCTAGCCGTCCGGTAGCAATGGAGCAGAGCGCTGAGGAGGGATTTGCGAATTGCTGATTACTTAAGTGAGAGTGATCGGGTAAAGCTCTTCCGCAATCAGCCATTCAGCCATAACTTGTTGTTTTTTTTAATTATCGCTCTGGTCCCAGTTTTTCAACATTTTAGGATATGGACCGTGGATCGGACTGAAATCAGAGGGAATTTTGTGGAAGGACCGAAATTGGACCGAGGACCATGGATTTGGGACCAAAACTGGTTGTCCGGGCCAGTTCTCGGGACTCAGTCTGGTCTTGCCCCCTCTACATTTCATAAGACTAGCACCAGAAAATTACATTTATCAATACTATCACCGAGATATTTATTTGCATATGTACTCACACTTCATTCATCCGCTTAGTGGCCAACACATGTGGCCGCCCGTAGAAAATATGAAGAAAATCATTCCGCCCATAAGAAAGCGTCAATTACTAGGAAGAAAATAGTGCGAAATTTCGATGAGCCGCCAAGTTTGACAATTACTAGGAAGAGCTCAACAATGTCGTGTGGTATATATCGGCGTCAGTGACATAATAGTCGCACTTGTCCTGACAAGGGATCCACTTCAGGCGCTGCTTCCGCTTCTACTTTGCAAAATACATTTATGGGTTTCCACACATTTGACGGGACACAAGTACATTTCAACACATTTCACTTATAAAGACACTTTAATTATTTTCTAATATAGTTTTTCATTTATGTGCATGAATCTTCTATACACAGCCGAGACATAAATTTATGACTATTTGGGCTGTAATTTATGTATTTATTATAACGTGTAATTTATTTATTTACTTTAATAAAATAAAGTTGTAAATTTGGACAGAGTTTCCATTTATTCTATGACTCTCCCACTGTTAGTTTCAAACAATTTCTGCATATTCAAATCACAATTGTATAACTCAAAGTCAAATCCAGATAAACTAAAGTACAACTATAAACTAAAGTTACAAACTAAACCTAGAGTTACAAACATAAAGTAAAGTACATAAAATCAAATACAAAACATAAACTAAACCATGGTGGGATATCGTTGTCATCTCTCGCCCGAAACGACCTCCCGTTCTTAAACATAACTTCTGAAAACGAGACCTCGATCCAAGGCGGGGACCCTATGTTCTCGACTACCTTTTAAAATGGAGGGGCAGAAAATGAGGGCCCGTTCCAAGGCGGCGACCCCCCCCCCCCCCCCCCCCCCCCCCCCAAAGAACCCCTGAAATGAGAGAGACATAGAACAATAGACTGTTCCATAAAGGGGACCCCCCCTGGTTCTCGAGCACCCCTAAAATTGGGGTGCAAGGAACGGGGGACTGTTACGGGGCGGGGACCCCTCAATCCCGAATCACGTGCGGTGCATATTGAACGGGGGTCTCCACCCCCCACATCGACCCCTCCAACCCAATATGTCTTGTAATACCCGGCTTTACGGGATATTAATATTTTAATATAAATGATATTTTTGTAAATATGTCAAATCAAGTCTATTTTGAGAATAGAAAGTGTTATTACGATTCTAATAATTAATATGGATTTTAAGAAAATTTTGGGAGTTTAACGCTAATTTTACGAGAATTACGTTTATCGTAATATAAAGAATACTTTGGTAAAAATAGTAAACGGAGTTCGAATTGCGAACGGACAGTTTTAATAGAACCCTGATAATAAGTTGAAGTTATTGGTGAAATAAGAAAATTTGGAGAAACTGAATCGTTGGACAATTAACGAAACGAGCGACGAAACAAATAGAAAACAAAGGAAGGGCAAAAAGGTAATTTGTCAAGTCAAATTTTAATTAAAAATCAAAGTTTTCTTTTCTCTTCTCCCTCATTCACGATCTCTCTCTCTCCCTGCGAACCTCTCCCTTCTTCGGTGATTCAACGGCGACCCTCTCCTTTCCGACGATCGTTCTTCCTCCGATCGACTCGTTTTCTTCGTGTTTTCTCCTCCAATCAACACTCTAGGTAAGGTTCTATGGTTTTGGAAGGTTATTGTTCAGTTTTCGCGAAGTTTCGCGGTTAGGGTTTTGTTTAGGTTTTGTTAAAAAACGTAGTCTAAAGTTAAAAATCGGTAGAATTACCGTATTTGTGAGTATATTGAACGTATTAAACGTTATTGGATGAAATCTAGAGTGTATACGGTGTTTAGGTTGAAAATCGAATATTTGGAGCTTGAGAATCTCCATCAATGGAGTATAGAAATTTACGAACGCGGGTTGCTCGGTAAAATGCCTCATTGAGCTAAGTTAGAATTTTAGGAAAATTACCTTAGTTAAGGTTTCGTTAAATTTGGACATTTAACGGTTTAATCTCGTTTTAACGACAACTGTTGTGTTTTGCCCAAGACAAACAACGCTCGTGGACGGAGCTCAGTGCGCTACGGACGACAGGTAAGTTCTCGTGACTTACTAGGGCCGATTGGCCTTCACCGTACGTCAAAGTCGCGTCGAGGATCATTGGTGAATTGCTTGTTTATATGCTTTGGTTGGGTAGTTAAGATTAGTTCTTTTATAGGTTATGCTTGTTTATTGTCTTGATGGTATATATGTAGAATATAGATTATGTTTTTTGTTGTCTTGATGGTATATATGTTGAATGTTATGTTATGCACGTGTTCATGCATCATGGTTTTTTTTAAAAGAGCATAGAAAATGAACTTCCGCACGATATTTTCATGAAAAGAGATGTGGCCCGAAAGGGGGCTATTGATCTATTGTGTAGGCACAAAGGGGTCTGTCACAATACCACATCGCCTGAAACTAAATGAATCTACGTAATCTGTTATCTGGTCATGCGAGGTGGGGCTCAGACATGGCTGTTGTATATGTGAACATGTACCCCCCTCCGCTAGATAGAAAGGGTTGTCCGACCGCGGGATGAATCCTCTGCATTTAGCGGGTTGATATCTCGGTGACAATATGTCTGCGACGTAATGATAAGAAAATGTTGCATGATTTCTGAAACTCATACGCATAGCATGCATTGCATTTACGAAACTTACTGAGTATTTAGCTCATAGTGTGTCTGTATGGTGTAGGTGATATTGAAACAGGTGAGGACGACGCTCCTCCTCCTGATGCATGAGTTCAGTAGAAGAAGAATGATCGCGGGAGTGTGCTGGCACAGTCGAGGCGTTTCATGACCCGTGGGGACGTATGTAGGTATTTTGGGTTATTTTGGATAGAAAATGTTTAGGTAAAATATTTGTATAGATAGAACATTATAGGATGTTTGGATCTGGACTAGTTGATAGGTTTATGTTTTGAAATTTTTAAACGTTTTGGAAACTTGTTTTGTAACTGCTTGGTAATTTTACTTTATAGGGATATGTTCAGTTTTTAAACATATTCATGCAGTTTGTTTTCATAAGGTTTTACTACGTTTTAAATTACGTCTCGAGTCGGTTTTGGGTGAGATTATGGAGGGTGTATGAGTATCGGGTGGTTGGTGTCAAATTGTATTATGTGGTGTTAGTAGTAATTGAGGAAGAAAAATGGTTATGTGTTTAAGTTGGTATGCAGGGAAGAAGAAGAAAGAAAGGGGAGGGAGGGGAGCCGAGCTCTCTGGAAAATTCCATAGAGCTTGGCGATCGGTCGCCTGTTTCAGGCGATCGATCGCCTTCCCCTCTTTGGTCGCCCCAAGCGATCGCCTCACCAGGCGATCGCTAGGCAAAATGATCGATCGCCTATTTTGGGCGATCGATCGCCCCTCAGCTTTTTCATCTGGCGATCGATCGCCTGTTTTAGGCGATCGATCGCCCCTGATTTTGGGACATTTTTGCCCCTGTTTTGTCTGTTTCCACTGCTTCAATTGTTTTGTATGTTTTATTGTTTATTTAATTGGTTTTAAGGTTTGTTTTAAACGGTTTTCTAAACGACTATAACGATTTCGATTTCAATTCAAATTCCGCTCGAATGTTTTAAAAAAATGATTTTCCGCTGGATCGTAATAAAGTGTATCTCAGGATAAAAAAAATATATAAATAAAATAGTACGAGAAAATAAGGGTACAGTGTTAGGGTCGCTACATGTCTAGTATCACGTAAGTACTGGACAGAACGGGAGGTGATTGCCTTCCTACCAAGGTTTGACTTGTTACATTTTGGATAGTTTAAAATGTAAATTGCTTTTATTATAAATTTAAATTGCTTAAATTTCAAATTTACCCTCCGTTAATTTGCCATTAACACTTACTTTTTTTTTTTTTCAAGAGCACCTTAGCTTATCGAATCTAAGCTATTAAAGTTCAGTATGACTCAAATTCTATTTGAGCTGGGTCGGACTCATATATCAATATTAGAGTTTTATGTTTTCTCTATATATTGATGCTGGAATCGCAAAACTCAACACAAAAAAAATTCGTTGCCCGGGTTTCTCAGCCTGGTATCCTGCACCTCACGTCATGATATTTGCATTCAACTATGCCCCAGATACACGGTCGAAGCACGCCCAATGTGCTTCTTTTACAACATGCACTGGTCCCGGGTATCTTCTAGTGGGCTTCTAGCATTAGAAGAAGTCGTGTCCGTCATGGACATCTGTAACATTAACAATTCCTTCCTCCTCTCATTCGATAGCTTAAACCTTGAAGTTAAGACTTATTCAATTTCCTCTTGGCTTACTAGCTTTGATGATGGGTCCAATAGCAACATAAAGTGGAGAGCAAACATTTCTTCTTCACGCACCTTGATCGGGGCCATTGATGACACCTCTTGCATTCCAAACAATGACAATTTGTGAAAATTTGTGAAATATAGTGGGGTGGGGTATTTATTCACGAAGGAACACCAAATTTGGACCGGACCCTAGTAGTCGTGCTCTTACCCAGGTGCTGCCTAAGATTGAAATATCGGAGGCTTTGTACTTCATTTTTTATTAATGATTTTTCTGCTTTGTTTGTGGTTTTTCTTAAAAAAAAAAAAAAAATTCAACGTAAATATAAGTGTCATTAATTTTTTGCATTTAATTTTTTTTTTAGATTATTAGTGTTCATTCTCAACCTAGCAATTTGCATATTTCCATCCGTTAAAATGCACATACGCAATTCACGTGCATAAACCCGTCAACATCCACTCTTTCGGGTAATATCCAAAATCGACGATTTCTCCCCATTTAGCTCTAATCGATCCATATGGTGAAACAATCGATCGAAAATTCTTGAGAAAGAAGCGATTCCCGCTACAAAGGAGTTCGCAAGAGAAAATGGGGAAATGGATTTCTGAACATCAATGGGGATCAATTTGGTCCACTTTTCCGGCCTTAAACTTTTGCTCCATCATCTCTGGTCAGTGCTGCAATGGTAGATTACAGTCTTTCGCTGCAAAACCCATAGCCTCCATTACCCACGTACTTTCCCGCAGACTGCAAAGATCTGTACGCGTGGTCTGATAGAAAGTGTTGGAAATGAGAATGCAGATGAGAAAATCTCAGATCAAAGAAACGAAATGGCAAAAATAAAAAGTAGGGATTACTTAGAAGGCATGATCAGCGATTATGTACGAGAAAAGACCAAATCGAAGCCTCAACGGAGTACTTCAACCCACTGATCAGAGTTTGGCTTTTCCGATCGAAAAAACCATCGTCGTCATTGAAAAATATAGATCTGATTTCTACTTCCCAAGATTGGAGTTCAAAAAACTACCACAAGAAGTTGGGTAGGCTTCCATTTGCCTTCCAATATTTTCAATTGCAGTCGTTTGTTGAGAAGTCTGCCAATTGAACTCGCCGAGCTTGCTGCCAGAGAGAGACGGACGGACTGAAATTCCAGAAGTAGCAGAAGAAGAGGCCAGAGTGAGTGCTTTTTAGAAAGAGAAACCTTTAATGCGCATGTCTATTCTAACTAACAAAGAGTTCACTAAAATATTTAAATCAATAACACAATACAGGATAATTAAAGTGCAATTAATGTATTATATAAGTAGTATTGATAATTATATCCATTTATTTTACATTTTTTTAATTTATTAAATAAATTAGACACTTGTTAAGATAGTGCATCAGCTACTCTTAGGTAATTTTAGTGATTAAATAATTATAATAAATTTTAAATATTTAAAATCAAAGGAACAATCTTACTATGATGTTTTAGTAGGAAAGGATATTGTCATATCTAACACGTGTGTGAATTAAATGCTCTGAATTTATAATTTATATTTGCAATAAATATTATGTTGGCAGGGGTTGATGTGCACGTGGACAGCTTTATCATTAGAGCTTGATTTAAATGATTAGCCAGACGGATCTGGATGTTGGGCCCCACAATAAGTGCTACATGTCCTCAATTTTGTCCTTCTTGCGTTCTCCTGCACCTCCTTTAAAGTTGGCCATGTTTTTGTTAATTACATTTGGTCTTTTGATGACGTCAATTATTTAGTATTTAAAGTGTGACAATGGATCATTTAATATGAAAATATATTTAATAAACACAAGACTCTTCAACTTAAACACGTCTAAAAGACTAGTAAAATAAATTAACCAACATTTAAAAAAATGTGCTAAGATATATGAATTACTAAATTAATTTCCAAGTCGGCCTCATAAGCGGGTTGAGCCGCATCGACTCGCTAAAACACAATCAAGAACGGTCTCTTCTAGCCTTGGGTGGAACAAGGTCCGAGCTTGACTTGACTCACCTTAAATGTGGTTATCTTAGATCAGGCGCGCCGGCCTTGGACCCCTGGCCCATCCAGGCCCAATTTGTTTCCTTTACTGAAGAGGCAGCGCCGAGAGAGATATCGGCGGCCAATGACTAAAACAACTGGTGGGCCTGATCCAATGACCAGTAAATAGGTATTGTAAGTTTCAAAACAACTGCAACAAGCCTTCTACCTCACAAGTAATACTATTATTTGATTAAATTTATATAATTTTTTGACATTTTCAAATGTAACACGTAAACACAATTATTCACGAATCAATTACTACGACCTAGATAAATGGCATGACAAGAACACCCCATCATAATCTTTGGGTCCAAACGTCCAAAGAGGTTTGAGTTTTCATTTAGAAAATTCATTGTTCAATTACTCTATGCACTGTGAGTAGTTCACGTAACTTTACAATAGAAACAGCATCAAGGTCCACAAATCCAACTCCCCAAGAGAGAAGAAACTGCAGTGATTAAACAACAAATGCAAAATAACCATTCTCTTACAAAAAGTTAGGCACTAGAGACTCCTCTACCATACAAAACCTTACCCATCCTCAAAAGAATCAACATTATCACTTCTAATTACGCCGCGTTAATGTACGGTTTGGGTACGGATAGGGAGAACCTAGACGTGGACAACTGCAAACTAGTCAAAGAATCACTATACATACCTATGTTAGATGACTTTCCTAAAGCTCCAAATTTCATTTTGAAAAACCTTGTTACTTGAGAGCCTTCATCTTCCCCATTAATTTCATCTTATCAAGCAACTCTTGTATGGTATTTGATGCATCCTGCAAAAAGACAAAAAAATGGAAGATGATTTACTAACGCAGGTCAAATGAGACCCTTTATGAAAATCATTAATCGAATTGCGGGCAGTAAGAACCTGCAGCTTCTTTCTCAAATTATTTTCCTCCTCATCCCGTTGTTCTCTTTCTTCGGCAAATATTTCGATTAAGCTTTCTTGTTCTTTGTTCAATTCCTCTATTTTTCCTTCTGCTACTTGAAGCTGAACAAAGAATCGTTGAAAGATGATAAACATAGAAAACAAACATCAGTCTACGATTATCATTCTCAATAACCATTTTCTGTTTTTAAAATACCCAAAGAAGCAATTTCTGGGCAGCCCACAAGTTTTCAAAAGCTATTTCAATCTAATCCGGCTTTTCAAAACACTAATTTTCTGTGTTGGAAAAATCAATGAAAACTATTTTGTTACCATTTTTTTTTTTTTTTTTTTCAAAAAAAATTTTGAAACTCCACTGTAAAAACATCCCAAACATGTCCCAAATGTTTAGAAACTTTTAGATATTAAGCAAAGCCTGGTTGCTCCATTTCTGAACATGCAATAAGCTGCCCATCCTAACGGCTAAAGGGTTCATTTTATACGCAAAACCCACATCAAATGACTTTTATTTTCCATTTCAATAGGCAATGTGAACGAGAATGTCAAATTGAAAGAGTTTAATGCTAATTCAATGCTTATTTAATAAAACCCCCACAATATCAACAAAATTTCAACCAAAGTGGGTCAATTTACCATGAATGCAGACACCACGTCCATAAACATGGTCTCGGTCCATGGTCCAATAATTCGGAACAATAAAACAAGCAGATGCACTATGACTATATTATATAAAAGAAAAAACTCCAATGTCTCCAGTTTCTCAATTAAGATACGAAAGTGGAGAAACACACCTTAGCTTCAAGGGATCTACATTTCTCTCTCTCATCTTGCAAGTCTTTTTGTAATTCACGTACAGCAATCTCTTCCTTTCTCTCCAATCTTGATAGAAAAGGTGTGTAATTAGTAATTAAAAATAAGGCACATAATTCCTATTCTGAAAAAAGTTATCACCTTTTCTTTAATTCATGATTCTCTTCTTTCAACTTCACTAGAGCATGTTCAAAACTCGAAGGGGATTCATCGCCATCCTGAGATGAACGTTTAAAACCAATCTATCACTAATGATACATAATTTCCATTAGCATTTGCATCCACATTAACAACACAAAGACTTGGAAAGAGTGAATGAGAAAGGATTTGTTAAGCTAAATATCAAATAAATAACATTTGACTGGTGGTACTGAACTGCTCAAATTCATCCATCATAGCAGTTCTTTGCCAACTATATACAATGATATACATAATTGCCATTAGCATTTGCATCCACATTAACAACACAAAAACTTGGAAAGAGTGAATGAGAAAGGATCTGCTAATCTAAATATCAAATAAATAACATTTGACGGGTGGTACTGAACTGCTCAAATTAATCCATCATAGCAGTTCTTTGCCAACTATATACAACAAGAAAAAAATACCTAAATTCTCTCAATCTCGTAATCTTTTATGTTGGTAAATAATAGCTTAACCTAAAAGTTAATTGACATAAAAAACTAAATGCTTTCGATAGTAAATAATAATCAAACTCCCTCACGGCTGGATGACACTACAAGGGCAAAAAAATGTTGATTTTCATATTTCATAAAAAAATCATTAAAAACTACAAATTTAAAAACCATTCAAAATAAAAATTAATAAACATACCTTTGATGAGACTTGAGTAGTAGTTTGAGTACCTCTATCGCCAAATGTCTCATGCTGATATCCAGTATCTTCGAGATATGAAGCTGATCTAGTAACACAAAAACTATCTCTTGCACCATAATTCTTTGAGAGCAGATTCGGACTCTTAACATTCATTTGCTTCTCAAGTATCATATGACTAACTTGGGTAGGAGGTGAAGAAGGTTCAGGAGGAATTGATTTCCTAAGTTTTGTATCATTTGTAAGCAATTTGGACCCTTTTTCCCCACATTTCTGATTTAAGTGGGAATTGAACTTGTCAGATTTTCCACTGCTTGAAAAGCCTTTCTTTCCAGAAAGGGAAGGTGTCTCCGGAAGATAATCAGGAGACGAATCTAAAAGCCATCCAATTATTAGTCAGGTGATACAGTCTATTTACTAACTAATTTTCTCAACTTATATGCATTATTACATTTTTGTTTGTCAATATCATACATTTTAGCAACATAAACCAGAAACTATGATAACTTTGTTTATTTTGATCGCGGACAGGGGTGATGAATTCATCAACAACGGTGCAAAAATAATGAAGTACCTCCATCATGAGACCCCTTAACACTCTTCTTAATACGTGGTGCATAGCCAATTTTATGGCACCTGGAAGACCTGTGCAATATATAAAAGAATAAAATCAATGACTAAAAAATAGATCAACATGCAAGATCTCAATAAGAACTATCTCTCATTATTCAACTAAAGGAAAAGACAACAAGCAAACCAATATGTTTTTTGCATCTGTATTAACCGTGCTTCAAGTCTTCCAAGAACTGTTGTTCGCTCAAAACCCTGCTTATCATGAGCTGGTTCAACAAAATTGGCTTCTAATACACCTGGCATAAAGAATAAAACGTAAATGTGAGTATATCAATAAACAACAAAAACTTAAAGTTTCCAAGTAGTAAGAATACCTATTACTCCACGACCATCACTTCCAGCAGCATTCCAGAGCCTCCAAAATGGCTGGAAATTATAATAAATCATAGGTTAGATTATATTCAACATGCTACCATATTGATGGTAAAAATGATTACTATTATAAATTAAATAAGTAAGAGTCAAAGAATACCTTAATTAGTCTATTCTTGTGATATACATTGAATCCCTGAACATCAATATGATACTTAGCATCTTTCACAAATCCAATGGTCACAACAGCAACCATCTGCTTGACAGCAAGGTAAGTAGTTAGTTAAGGACAAGAGTAGGCCTAATAAAAAAATTATATACAAAAATTACATTAATATCCTTTATGGCCGCATCAGGACCTGTCTGTGGTCGATAGGTGATTTCTTGAGACATCATCATATCATTCACTATATTATGGTGTTCAACATCCTTGCCTCGTAGAATAATGCGGAAGCCAGGAGGAAGCCTAAGGTAGAGAATTGATGCATAACTCTGGAGATTAAAATTGATTAAATTAATAAAATTGAGTTAAATAACAACGCGAAGAGAAAAGATTTTTTATTTCACAAAGGACAAAATAATTTTAAGATTTAACAATAAATTAATTACTGTCATCCATTAGTTCTACTAGCAGTATAACAAAAAAAAATTGTGGCATTGAAAAAAACGAAGAGAGATAAAAAAGATAGAATAAAGTGTGGATTGTAACTATTTAAGTACAATATCGAGACTTAATTACTCTTAATGAATGCCGATAAGTCAAAAAATGCCTAGAATTAGGAAACTGTTGAGCCATTTGTATATTCTTTTCATCTCGGTTGACACCCCTGATTTGTATATCCTGCAAAATGTGCATTACATGACATTATACTCAAGGGTACTTAAATTGGACGAAGAAACTAGTTTCCAAACAATAAAGCAGTCCCCAATACAAGGATGAGATACATGAAAATCAGCATCGAAGTCAAGCTCCAGCAGTCCTTGGTCATCTTCCCAAAGATTGTATATAATTACTCGTGTTCCATGATCTTTCATCATATGAAACTATAAAGAACAAAACCAAGAATTGGAAGTTAGAGCATTATCATGTACTTTTCTTTGTAAAGTACCGGAAAGATGATTTTCAAAGTTAGCCACATAAAAACATATAATCTCGTAGGCATGAGACCACAGAGGACTGCACCTTCATCATTCTTTAAATTTTATGCCAAAATAAAAATAGGGAACGCAGTCGAACTCATGAAAATTAGACGCGGAAGGAACTCACTTGCCGAAGAAGTTCTGCTTCACTGTTAAATGGAGACCACAGAACAATAGTTTCTATATTTATATCCCAATCAGCAGCGCTAGACCTTATCATCTTTTTCCACTCTCCTCCTCCTCTTATATAGTCAAGCTTCATCAAGTGTTTACAGTAACTTTGATCAGATGAACAACATAAAGATAGCTTTTTAAAGTTATAATGATAACAAAATCTCAGCTAAAATGAAGAAATTGAGTTTGATATGAAGAGATGACCACAAGTACATATAGTTAATAAAGAATAGACTTTTCCACTTTTGATCCATCTCAATCAATCCTCAGACGAAGATTTGGTTTTTCATTAAACATAGCGCCCTTGATTCACGGTCTTCCTTAGTAGTTTACCTCAAAACAATAGGACAAGAATAATACAAATAGCAATGAGAAAAAATAATAATCCTTGACCATTCAATTTCTTGATACATAAAGGAGTATGAAATAGATAAGCAAGATCATATTCACTATCAAGGAAGAAAAGACAACAAGAACCAAGGATCACATATGATGATCCCAGCTTATATGATAAGTTCATATTTATTAAGGGAGAAGTAATTGTAGATGTATAGGACTTGCTTCATTAATAAAAAATTGAAACGCTAAATGTATAAACATACGAATATGGCATCCAAAAATTTCATAGGTTAGGACACAATAAAGCAATTAAACGTTATTACCATGGGAACCACAATATCTTCTTTTCCAGTACTCCTTAGAAACGTATAGGACAATAAGCCAATGCTCTGTGAGGAACTAAAGTTAACATCCACAAATTAGTCATACTAACAAAACAAGTACGTGAAGCAGTAACCATATGCTAAGAACAATTTTTGGACTCCCACATCTATCAAAAACTTAAAAGTTTTAGAAAGGCAATCGACATGAAGGAAACAAACCTTTTCCCATCTCTGCCATGACATCGTGAGAACACAATCACATCAGCACCAAGCCTCATGGTACTTGTCTTAAAGCCATTTCCATCTGTAAACAGAAATTGTACATGAAATAATTAAGAAAAACCAAAAAGACATATTTTGACAGTTAGATACTTTAAACCAAAAACACAACTTTTGACAGTTGCACACTTTACATTGTCCAATGGTATTTGCTTGCTTGCTTTTTGCAGAATAACCTAATGACATGCAGTGACGCATTTTATCAGGATCCATTCCACCACCATTATCTGCAGCCAAAAACTCTGGTTGATATGAAATTGCAGAGTATTTAAATCACATTTCCATTCCAATCTCAGAGAATAAGTAATAGCATGAGAAACTTATTGTTTAATAGTCAATATGCGCATTAAATAAGTCATCAAGCTTATGTCAATATAACAGATCAAAAAAACATTTAATGGAAGTCTAATCTGATAATCGCGTCAGTAATGGGGGAGATAAATAACAATGTACCAGGACAGACAACAGTCACTTCTCTTAAAATTGAGAATGGTTTCATGACAATTTCTACAAACACCAACACTAAGCTTCCAAACTCACAAGAGATCTGCAGCTACCTTCAATTAACAGCATTCTGCTGCCATCTTTTTTATTCAGAAGCATATCTACATTAACATATGTAGCCCCATTGCAGACCTGTCATCAAAATTACAAAAGAAAGAACTATTAGCAGGAAACAAAGACATGTCAGATGAAAAGAAGATAGATGTTCTTTCAGGCTCAAGTACCTCGTCTAATGAGTTGTCCAAAAGCTCAGCAAAAGCTGCAAATGACATTTTTTACAAGAATCTATTAGAATTTAAAGATTTTAATAATCCAATTGAATCTGCTGAACAATTAGAACCTCATGGAAATATATTTACTGAAAGATTGTTGAAAATTTCTATGACATTATGAATGAGCTTACCTCCAAGCGCCCATTTATGACTGGTTGCATTGGAATGGAGAAACTTAGGATGAACCCTAACATGATCCATTCCCACTGAAAAGGTTTTAAGAAATTTAAGTCAGTCATTTGTTCCAGTTTGTGAAGTTCCACCAATAAATCTAATGCCTAGAAAATGTCACTCGAGTGTCTAATAACAAATCTCACACATAAATCTCACTATATAGTATAATAATAAATCATAGAGTATCCTGAAATGAGATGTAAATAAAAGTATAGTTTCAGTTTAGCAATTTCTCATAATAGACGGAGAGCTTAATAGCGCCATTATGTGACCATTTCCCGCACACCATAAAACTAGTGAATTCTCACACAATAGGTTTGCTATCATAGTACTCCCTGACCAATATATACATCCAAAAAAGGAAATACCATCCCCAGACATTCATACTACACAGAACCGTATACTTTAAAATTCCACATAAGCTTATCTGCCTCCAACTTAGATTTCTTACAAAACCATGGTAATAAAAATCCCAGGAACTATGCATACTTCTCCATTTAAGATAACATACTTCTCCATTTAAGATAACATACTTCTCCATTTAAGATAATAGGTAAGTCATTGAAGCTCACGTGGTAATATTAAATGTAGCATATTTCTAACGATATCTTCCCAAACTGTTGGACAAATTTACGACATTCTTTAAAAACCATCCGCCAATCACCCATCAATAGCTTTTGTCCTAGTAATCGGAAAAGATCGCTCATTGAGCTAGGGCAATATATTTTTCGAGATTGTTTCTCATTTTTCCGAAACTATAACAAACGTCTAAGACGTAATATACTATTTCCAGTCTATCAGCAATAAGTAGATGGAGAAAGATAAAGAAGAAAACTAATTTTAGCACTCATAGATAAGAAGACATACCTGACGCCAAATCCCAATCACCGCATGGAGCACCTTCATAATCTCCGGCTTTCCAAAACTGCTTAGTATTAGAACCTCTAGCACTTACACAAAACCCCGCACCGGAATCCTGCCCTTTAACGTCAGATTCAGGCGGCAGCAACAGACGCACTTCTTCTGGTTTGTCATGCAGATGAAGAGGCTTTAGAAACCCAACCGGCAAAACCACTCCTAACTCACTCAGTCTCCTCCTCTTCGAAGAACCTCCACCGAATCCCCCACCCGGAGTTTCATTGTTCGATTCGTCCCCTGAATTGGCATAATCATCACCGTTGGAATCCGAATCGCCGCTACTACTAAGTTCAATGTAAGCTAGAGGAGCCTTCGAAAAACCATCGTTCCCCGGCGGTTTCGACATAGATACTTCCGTAATTTCTCTCTTTACCCGAGTTTCCATATTGCAAATAATATGATTAGAGAAATACAGATTCAAAGCTCTGCGCGAGCGCGGTCTCTTTCCCGCAGCAGCCAGCAGGTATGGAAACGAAGAATTTATTTATATTTATATTTTGAATTTTCGAGAAGCGAAACACCAGTTGAGGTGCAATTACTCTTCACTCCTCGCGTTAGCTTTGGAATACGAGCTGCTGTAGTATGCAAGGAGGAATCGGTTTGATTTGGTTGGAAACCCAAGTAAAACCCAACTAATTGGTTCGGCCTTAAAAGTGGAGACCGAAACTGAACTGATTGAACTAAAAAACCGAACAAAAACCGAATCTCAATTTTTTATTTATTTGGTTCGATTTAGGTTCAGTTCAATTTTGAATTTTTTGTTTTGAACTCGATTTGGGCTCCACTTTCACTCGATTCGAGCTCGGTTTGAGTTTGGTTTTAGGCTCAGTTTTGCACTTTTATAAGTATAAAAATTCTTAAAAATTTCAAACTAAGAAGACATCCACCTGCTACAAATATCATCACAAATCAGAACTTACAAAATCAATCTCTCTTGTAAATTCTTCATTTCTTCCAAGCAAAATCAATTTTTTTTACTTCCAAATTCAAAAATTAAGATAACAAACTTAGACAATAAAAAAATCTAAGGAAAGAAAATTGTTAAGAATGTCAATGTTGAATGCACTTAAAAAAAAAAATTACTCTTGTAACAAAGAAGAATAATCGCAATTAAACTCGAAACAGTAAAAGTAAAGTCTAAAGATGATGTCTATCTTGATATCATTAATGTCCGCAAGCTCAGTCTTCATTCTTCAAGACATGCAAGTGTCAAATTTTTGATACGTGAATTTCATGAATGACCTATCAAATATTTCTATATTTAAAACAACATAATTATATATATATATAGTAGGATCGCAATAAAAGAATCAAAATTTATTTCACAAAACTACAAACAAAGAGAGTAGATAAACTTACGAGAGAGAGAGCAGAACGCTGGAGTTTTTATGCTTATAGAAAGACAAACTCTAAAAACTTGAGAAAAACTAAATTACCAGACTCCTTTTATAGAGGAGCAAAAGTAAAAAATAATCGTCATGGATAATGATTAACTTCATTATTGATAGTAGTGGACATCGTTGTCTTGGGCTCCACCATATTTGTTTGAGCATTGGAGGGGCCTACAGCATATGCTTTGTCCATCTTTACTGCAGTTTTTTCTGAAGTTTTGATTAAAAGCCAGTTGGCACTAAGCCATTTTGGCTGTTTTCTATGATTGATAGTGACACGATTGCACTTCATTGCAATCAACTTTAGCTTTTCCTTCGTGATTTGCTAAAATTTGAATCTTTTTATCCATTTGCTTTCTTTTGATAATAGGATCCCAAGTTTGAAGGGATTCTTCTTTATACTCTTTCCAAGAATAATAACCATCACGATATTCTTTGTATGATTTTGTAGGATTGAGCTGGACAGAGTGTACTGCTGGCCCGCTTGCTTTGATTTTGATAAAATAATTCTAATTCGTCACTTGTGAAGGTTTGCTGACGAATCTCATCAATTTTCTTTTCGGCATAAGCTCTTGAACCAGCAGCGCCTTTAGGATTACTTTTAGTATCCCAACGTTTTGCTTGATATTTCATATTTTCAATCTCATCAGGGTGGAGAGGCAAATACCTTTGAAGATGTTGCCAAAAATAAATTGGCCTGCGGTTTCTATTTGATATAATAAAATTGTCATCCATATAATAAATAGGATAATTCATTTATGAGACCTTTTTCCTTTGTCTTTGTTTTGCTTTTGTTGAGACAAATCAATAAAAGATTCCCATAGCTCCAGATCAGAGAGGGTATCGTTAGGATCCTGTGATTCACCTGCTAAAATAGAGAAAGATCCAGAATGTAACGACTGACTAGGTTCCCCTGGCCCAGCCGTGCAGTCCGCACTACAGGCCCAGGCACTGCCACGTGGCAGCCACACAGGCCTACAATGTGTACTCAAGTAGCTCAAGTGGTACCAGGGATGGTGAACCCATGGTTATGAAGCCTGGGAGCTTGGGTTCGAATCCTTGGGGAGACAAAAACTTCCTTCAAACCAGGTGGGGGAAGAAGATCGTGAGTACACATGGTGGGCCTATGTGGCTGCCACGTGGCCGTGCCTGGGCCTGTGGTACGGATTGCACGACTGGGCCAGGGGAACCTGGTCAGTCGTTACACAGAATGCATTGATTCATCACTTTTGTTATCGTCTTCTTCAAAATATTGATCTTTGATAGCTTCTAATAGCTTTAGCTTTTGTTGACTGTTAGTGGTTTTACACACTTACACGCAAGTGCACGTGTCGCTAACGAAGTAATAGAATAAGTAGAGTATCGATTCCATGAGGATATTCTTAATTGTGTTTAAATTCGCTATAAAAATCTTATAAAAATATTGAGATTTTAAATGATGATAAATATAAATAAATTCAGAATTGCGATGAAATAAAGTAAATCAGAATAAAAGAGGTAAAAATAATAGAAGAAGGCCTTGGCTAGGATCGATTTCTTCGTTACGATAGTTTTACTACTGATGCTCTGGTAATGCTCTGCAGCATTATCTAAAAAACAGCAAGAATAAAAAGATTTTCTAGGATTCTTTCGAATTGCCTAGGTAAATTCATATTAGAATTTCTTTCTACCTTGAAAGAATGTAACTAATATTGAATTTCCTATATGTGCTATTCTTATCGCCAATCAAATTAATGTTAACCACGTTGTAACAAAGTAATTCAATTAATTATTCATGCATCTAAAATTTACATCTATCTATCGATACAATATAAATATGAATAGTCAACCTATCTATCGATATGATCTGACTTAGCAAGTAAATTTCACAAATGATTGTTCAATAGATAAGTGCAGAAACAAAACCAAGATCGTAGCAAAATATCGCAACAAATACTATCGTCCTAACCAAGATTAAAAAGTTTAGCTACGAGACATAATAAAACTAAAAGAATTGTTCATAGAAAAATAATGCAATAAAGATAAAAGAAGAAGAAGAAAAATCCCAAGAAGGCCGTCGTAAGTCTGGTTCTCCCTCTTTGTTCCAGAATTTCTTCTCCAGCAAGTAGTCCTCTCTCTGCCGTCAGACTCCACACCAGAATACCCTTCTGTTTTTTTAAAAAAATTCTCCTTTTTAATTTTGCATGCCCACCTTCTTCTCTCTCTAGCCGCGTGAGGGATTCTCCAAAATCTTCTCTCTGCCAAACAAGGTAGTTACGTCAGAATTCTCCCCAGCCAGCTATTACACAAGAATTTCTTTTCCTTTAAAAATATCCCTTTAATATTTGCATGCAATCCTCTCTTTCTCTTTCCAATCTATTATTTTTTTATTTAATTGCTTCACCTAATTTTCCTTTCCATAATGACTTTCTCTCCCTAGGTTCCACGTGCTCCATGATTTTGCAAGTTTCTTTGTTCCAATTGGTCTTTCCTTCCTATTTTGTCCTCTTGTGCATGCCATGTGTCAATTCTTTTCTCTTTCCAAATTATTCTTCGCCTTGATTTTTGCCTTCACTTTCTCTTCACAAATCTCAGCATTTGAATTCGGATTTCCCACTATAAAAATAACATTCAATTATGAAAATATAAAAATTCAAAATAAAGAGACAAAATCTGCTTTCAAGGGAAAATTGACATTAAATATATTAAATTAAATCAAAACACCAATACTGCAGCATTGCATAGCATTTATAGTAAATCCATATCAATTTATTATAGCAATCACTCAATTCATTTAAGTTTTCTTATATAAAGTTAGTATAAAACGACTCTAAAATAAGAGTCATCAAATACCCCCAAACTTAAACCATTACTCGTCCTCGAGTGATGCAAAACAAACATACGTTTCCAAAGTAATATTCAAATTGATGTAATTTCTAAAATATCTAGTAACTTGTAAATCATTGAAAAGTTTCACCATCACAATTAAAAGTAATCAATATAGATTCAATTCCCAATAAACTAGTCAAAATGTGTGTGTGCTCAAACTCCATTTGAATTGCTAAGTTCAATAATCAACACTAGAAATCACAATACATATCATAAGATGTCAATTCTCTAATATCCTTCACAAATCCATTAGCATTCAAAAATTCTTCTTCTTTATTTTATTTTATTTTTAAATAAGTAAAGGGGTTAGGTTTTTTTTTTTTTTTTTTTTTTTTTTTTTTTTTTTTTTTACATTGACTTTATCTATAAGTCACACTACCTTTTTACGCGATTGACAACATTGGTAATGAAGTCCTCCGGTTACTCAATAGTGTCACCTCAAGATATATATACTCATAAAATAGAGGAGTATAGTCAATAATCATGCAACGGAGTTCCTCCCAAAGTTCCTCTAATTTATTTCTACCCATCGAGTATCCAAAAGGCTCACTCGAAATTGAAAATAGATTAGGAAATTGCACTTTTTTTTTATTATTATTTATTTTATTTATTTTTTTTATTTTTAACCCCCAAACTTATTATTTACTATATATTTTTAGAAGAAGTCTTTTATGACTAATCTCTTCAATCAAGCATTAAATTATTGACACCTAGATATGATTGTAATATCTAGGAAGGATAAAATTCCTAAACAACCAAAAGGAGTTTGTGTGTTAGAAACGACTAAGTTAATAGGAATAAATCTTAATTGATTTCTCATAATATGTGACAATAACATTGTTCAATAACTTACTACTTAGGAGATATTAGGAAATTAACATGTACTGTTCTTCATTTCTCAAATAGTCTATAGGTCTAACAGCACCCTACTAACCCAACAAGCAAATAGCACAATTTCACAGAAAAGAAACTTTAAGCAATCATGCAACACACTAAACCACATTCCGCATAAAAGTGCATATTCTAAGCAGTTTTCAGACATTCCCAATTAAACAGAAACAAAACATCCGCTTTAGACATCCAAACAAAATCAAAATGCATGCACCCCCACACTTAAAAATTGGCAGTGTCCCCACTGCCACACAAAATAAGGTCCAAAGAAGAAAATAAATTAAGTCCACGAAAAGAAGAAAAAAAAAAATGGAAATGCAGAACTTCCCTGGCGTTCATGCTTCAGGTTCTGACTCATCATCCGAGTTAGGTATCATCGCTGCAGGTTATGATTCGTCATCCGAGTCTTGTAAAAGTGTGGTTGGAAACTGCGGGAAGATAGGAGCTGGATCTGTCGGCTTTTTAGCTAAGCTGGGCGCTATTGCTGAATCACGGAGCTTAGTGTACTCCTAGAATATCCTATTTTTTCGTTTTAAATTCTTCATAGATTTTTGCAACCTGAAAAGGTCTATCCTATTCCATTCGAGCTTAAAGCGCACTGACCCAAGTTGGCGAGTATTTGCTGTTGGGTGTTGCTGTTATTGGATGTTGCCGCAGCTCCACTTGTATCTTTATCTGCAGGTTCTGGTTCTCCTGCTCCCAACCCCTCCGAGGCAATTCTCCTTATAATGATTGGTGTCATAACTGGGTTGGGGGAGAGTTTTTCTTCATCAGCATCATACATTACCCCAGCCATTTCACATAAACCAGACACCAAAGAAGGAAATAACAGCTGCCCTTTTGGCTTAAGGGCATTTGCACAAAGTTTTCTATAGATGACCAAACCAATATTTATCTTTTTATTGGTTAGAATACAATATAGCAGAATGGCACGATCCCTGGTTACATGCTGACCATGAGAAGAGGGGAATATCCTGAGTTTTAGAAAGTGATACCAAACCTTGGCCTTTGGAAGCAGAGATAGCCGAGGAATGGAGAGGAAACCTGTTTTCGATCTCACCCAATCTGTACCCGGCATAGCTATTTCCTTTAAAACCGATTCCAGAAATTCAGATGATAAATTATCTTCGTATTTGTAAAACTCATCTTCAACTTCCTCAAGGTTGTAAAAACTATTAATCGCTGAAAGTCCGAATCTTACATCGCACTTTCGAACCTGAATACACTCAGGCAATTCTCCCTCAAAATTTGCATAAAATTCTCTAACAATATTTTTTACTGCATCCCCTGGAACCTCACAAAATTTCTCCCATTTACGCTCCTGAATAACAGAGGTAATATAGTTCGGGTACCTTAATAGCTGCTCATCTGCGACTAAGAAGCCTTTTTCTTGAGCGAAGCTGCGTTGCTGCAAACCTTGCTCATACCTCAATTTTGCTTCCTCAGAAATAAAAGCCAATCGATGCACCTTCTTGGCATTTTTCTGTCCTTTCTGCTTTTGTCTCATTGTTATAGAGAGAATAATGCGCAATGCTGTAGCGTTAGTAGTAGCGTTGTGGGGCAGAGGAAAAATTTGTCGAGACTGTATTTCGGAGATTCACTGAATGTCGGCGGCGGGTTGTAAGCAGAAATTTACCCTAAAATCGCTTCGAGAGAAATTGGGTGAAGATGAGTAAGAGTGAAATTCAAAAATGCTTACTTAAACAGAAAAAATTATATAAAAATAATAGATAAAAAATGCAACTTAAAATTAATGCATAAAAGGATATATTTGAGGGTTGCCTCCCTCACAGCGCTAAGTTTTTTTATAAGTCTTCGGCCAGACTTCCATTTGCTCAGTTGTCTGCTGCATTTTGTAGAGAAATTGACATAATTTTTGTCAATTTCTCTCCAAAATAGTGCTTTATCCGTTGACCATTTACCTTAAAAGTCCTTCCATTTTTTTCATCATGCAATTCTACTGCTCCATATGGAAATACCTCCATTATTTCAAATGGCCCAGACCACCTCGATTTTAGCTTTCCTGGGAAGAGCTTCATCCTTGAATTAAATAACAAGACCTTCTCACCCTTCTCAAATGTCCTGGCTTGCAGCTTTTTATCATGCCATTTTTTAACCTTCTCCTTATAAAGTTTTGCATTTTCGTATGCGCTTAACCTTAATTCTTCCAGCTCCTGTAACTGCAAAAACCGGTCCTTCCCTGCTTTTTGTAAATCCAGGTTTAGGGTTTTGATTGCCCAGTACGCTTTATGCTCGAGCTCTACTGGTAAATGGCAAGCTTTCCCATAAATCAAATTGTAAGGCGTTGTGCCCAAAGGTGTTTTATATGCTGTTCTGTAAGCCCATAACGCATCATCTAATTTTAATGACCAATCCTTTCTGTTTGGATTCACCACCTTCTCCAGAATTCGTTTTACTTCCCTGTTAGATACTTCTGCTTGTCCATTACTCTGAGGATGGTAAGCTGTAGTTATTTTATGTCTGACTCCATATTTTTCCAGTAAACCAGTGAACATCCTATTGCAGAAATGTGAACCTCCATCACTTATAATTGCTCACGGTGTTCCAAAACGTGTAAAAATGTTTTTCTGCAAAAATTTCAGAACACTCTTCCCTTCATTATTTGGAAGTGCCACTGCTTCAACCCATTTAGATACGTAATCCACAGCCAATAAAATGTATTGGTTTCCAAAAGAAGGTGGAAAAGGTCCCATGAAGTCTATACCCCATACGTCGAATATTTCCACTTCCAAAATATTTGTAAGTGGCAGCTCGTGTTTCCTTGAGATGTTCCCTGTTCTTTGACACCTGTCACATTTTTGAACAAACTCATTAGCATCCTTAAAAAGGGAGGGCCAGTACAAACCTGATTGTAGAACTTTGGCAGCTGTTCTAGTTCCTCCATAATGACCGCCATATGATGCTGCATGGCATTGCTGCAGCACTGATTGTATTTCTTCTTCAGGAACACATCTTCTTAACAACTGGTCAGCACACTGTTTGAAAAGAAATGGCTCGTCCCAGAAATAATACTTAACATCTTTCATGAACTTCCTTCTCTGCTGATAATCCAAATCAAACGGTATTATATTGCTTACAATGTAATTCACAAAGTCAGCATACCAAGGAGCTGAAGACGTTTCCAGTTTCAGTATTTGCTCATCAGGGAAAGACTCTTTTATAATCCCTTCATTTTGCTGATTACCCATATTCTCCAGACGAGATAAATGATCGGCTACTTGGTTTTCGCACCCTTTTCTGTCACGAATCTCCACATCAAACTCTTGAAGTAAAAGAACCCATCTGATGAGCCTCGGTTTAGCATCCTTCTTTGCAACCAAATATTTTATTGCTGCATGGTCAGCGTAAACAATAACCCTTGTGCCAATTAAATATGCTCTGAATTTGTCAAATGCAAACACCACCGCTAACAGTTCTTTCTCCGTGGTTGTATAATTCTTTTGAGCCTCATTCAAAGTTTTGCTGGCATAATAAATAGAGTGAAATAATTTGTCTTTCTTCTGCTCGAGAACTACTCCCACTGCATAATCACTCGCGTCACACATAAGGATAAAAGGTGAGTTCCAGTCGGGTGCAGCTATTACTGGTGCTGTGATCAGCTTTTGTTTCAGCAAGTTAAAAGCTTCCAGACAGTTTTTGTCGAAGTTAAATGGTATATTCTGCTCCAGTAAACTGCATAAGGGCTTCGATATTTTAGAAAAATCTTTGATGAAGCGCCTGTAAAATCCTGCATGCCCCAAAAAGCTTCTGATTCCCTTCACTGTTTTTGGTGGAGGTAGCTTCTCAATAATTTCGATCTTCGCTTTATCCACTTCTAAGCCTTTGTTTGAAACCTTGTGTCCAAGAACTATGCCTTCTGGAACCATAAAATGGCACTTTTTCCAGTTTAAAACCAGGTTAGTTTCCATGCATCTTTTCAACACTTTCTCCAAGTTTTCCAGACACTTGTCAAAAGAATCTCCAACAATGGAAAAATCATCCATAAAGACTTCCAAACTTTCTTCAATCATGTCCGAGAAAATGGCCATCATACAACGCTGGAATGTACCAGGAGCGTTACATAACCCAAAGGGCATTCTTCTGAAGGCAAATGTTCCATATGGGCAGGTGAAAGTCGTCTTCTCCTGATCTTCTGGTGCTATTGTGATCTGGTTATAACCTGAATACCCGTCCAAGAAACAGTAGAATTTCTTTCCTGCTAACCTGTCCAGCATTTGATCTATAAAGGGAAGAGGGAAGTGATCTTTTCGAGTTGCTTTATTCAACTTCCTATAGTCCATGCATATCCTCCACCCTGTTACGGTTCTAGTTGGAATTAGTTCACTTTTCTCATTCGCCACTACAGTTGTTCCTCCTTTCTTTGGAACACAATGAATCGGGCTGATCCACGAGCTGTCAGAAATGGGGTAGATAATGCCCGCATCCAACCACTTGAGTATTTCTTTCTTCACCACTTCTTTCATAATCGGATTTAACCTTCGCTGTTGATCTATGGTTGGAGTGATCCCTTCTTCCAATCTGATCTTGTGCATACAGATGCTTGGACTTATTCCTTTTATATCCTTCACTGTCCAAGCTAAAGCTAGCTTATATCTCTTTAGAACTTCCACTAATTCTTGCTCCTGCATGTTAGACAAAGCAGTAGAAATAATAGCAGGAAATGTCTCTTTGAGTCCAAGAAATACATACTTCAGGTGTGGTGGCAATTGTTTGAGTTCCACTGTGGGTGTTTCTTCGCTAGATTGTTGCCAATCATTTTTGTCATCTTCGTTTCTGATTAATGCTTCAAACTGCCTTCGATATCCGCCTGAAAATTGTTTTATTTCTGCTTCTTTATTTTCCTCGGAAATATTGAAGCACTCTTCTTCGTCATAAGGATATTTCATGGCCTTTAGAACATTGAAGGTAACTTGCTGGTCGTTAACTCGCATCGTCAGTTCTCCTCTCTGAACATCAATCAGAGTTCTGCCAGTAGCTAAAAATGGTCTTCCTAAAATTATTGGTACCTCTCGATCAGCTTCATAATCAAGTATAATGAAATCCGCAGGGAAAATGAATTTGTCCACCTTTACTAACACGTCTTCTATCTTTCCCTGAGGGTGGGTTAATGATCGGTCAGTAAGCTGCAAAGTTACCGTTGTTGGCCGAGCTTCTCCAATTCCCAGCTTCTTAAAGATTGACATGGGCATCAGATTTATGCTAGCTCCCAGATCACACAGAGCTTTCCCAAAATAATTGTTCTCGATGGTACAAGGAATGGTGAAACTACCAGGATCCTTCAATTTTGGTGGGATCTTATTCTGCAAAATGTAACTGGTTTCCTCAGTCATGGCCACCATCTCATATTCTCCCAACCTCCTCTTTTTGGATAAGATATCCTTCATAAATTTAGTATAATTCGGCATTTGTTCAAGAGCTTCCACAAGAGGTACATTTATATGGAGTTGCTTCAAAACATCCAAGAATTTTTTAAACTGTTTTTCCTGGTTGTGTTTTTGTAGCCTCTGTGGAAATTGTGGAGGTGGTCTCTGGAATTGCTCTTCTGCATGTCGCTGCTGTGGCGATGCTGCGGGCGAAACTGCAGCATTTGTATTAATTTCTCCAGAATTAGAATTATTCTCTTCGGCCTCTTGAGGTCTTTCTTTCTCAATCCCCACTTCTCTTTCCTGTAAACCCTCAGTACTGGGTTGTTCTTCTGCTTCTCTTTCTTGGTCATTCTTCTTTGATTTCTCTGCCTTCTGTGGTTTCTCTGGAATCTCCACTTCTCTACCATTTCTTAATATTATTGCTTTACAGTGTTCTTTGCCCGATCTTTGTGGAATTTCTGTGTTGCTAGGTAATTGTCCATTGCTCCTCGAATTCGAAGATTGAGCTAGCTGCCCCAGTTGGGTTTCAATATTCTTTATCGAAGCTGCCAAATTTTGCAAAATTATATCTGTTTTTGCAGCATACTCCCTTGCGACAGCTCATGGGTAAGTCCAGTACAGTGCGTTCCAAAGAAAGGAGGAGTGACAGTCGTGACAAACCAGAAAAATGAATTGATTCCCACTCGAACAGTCAATGGATGGAGAGTATGCATGGATTACCGTAAGCTGAATAAAATGACAAGGAAAGATCATTTTCCTTTGCCATTTATTGATCAGATGCTTGACCGACTAGCTGGGAAAGAATATTATTGTTTCTTGGATGGGTATTCCGGCTATAATCAGATTTCCATTTCTCCTGAAGATCAAGAGAAGACTACGTTTACTTGCCCTTATGGAACATTCGCATTTAGACGCATGCCTTTCGGACTGTGCAATGCTCCAGCTACTTTTCAGCGATGCATGATGTCTATTTTCTCAGACATGGTCGAAAATTTTTTGGAAATATTCATGGATGATTTTTCAGTCACGGGAGATTCTTTTAAAACATGCTTGAAAAATCTGGAAGTTGTGCTTCAGCGCTGTACAGAAACAGATCTAGTATTAAATTGGGAAAAATGCCATTTTATGGTGACTGAAGGCATTGTTCTTGGACACCGAGTATCTAAAAGTGGAATTGAAGTTGATAAGGCAAAGATTGAGGTAATTGAGAAGCTTCCTCCTCCAACAACTGTTAAAGGAATAAGAAGCTTCCTGGGGCATGCTGGTTTTTACAGAAGATTTATCAAAGATTTCTCCAAAATTTCTAAGCCACTTTGCTCTTTACTGGAAAACAACAAGGCATTCTGTTTTGATGAAGCATGTCAGCAAGCCTTTTTAGCTTTAAAACAGAAGCTTATCACTGCTCCTATAATTGCAGCTCCTGATTGGTCGCAACCATTTGAACTGATGTGTGATGCAAGTGATTTTGCTCTTGGAGTGGTACTTGGACAAAGGAAAGAAAAAATATTTCACTCTATTTACTACGCAAGCCGAACACTCTCTGAAGCCCAACTTAATTATACAACAACTGAAAAAGAGCTGTTAGCAGTAGTTTTTGCCTTCGAGAAATTCAGACAATATTTGTTGGGTACCAAAGTGGTCGTATACACAGATCATTCAGCGATTAAGTACTTGATGCCAAAAAAAGTTGTCAAACTGAGACTAATTCGATGGGTTCTATTACTCCAAGAATTTGATTTAGAAATTAGAGATCGGAAAGGAAGCGAGAATCAAGTAGCTGACCATTTATCAAGATTGGATTCCGAAGGAGCATCTCACAAAACAATCCCCATTTTAGAAAAATTCCCAGATGAGCAGTTGCTAAATATCACAGAAGTACCATGGTATGCCGATATTGTGAACTATATTGTAAGTGGTATCATTCCCTTTGATTTTCAGTTCCAGCAAAAGAAAAAATTTTTAAAAGATGTTAGCCATTATTTCTGGGATGATCCTTATTTGTTTAAGTTATGTGCTGACCAAATTTTGAGAAGATGTATTCCAGAAACTGAATTTACAACAGTGCTGCAGCATTGCCATGCAGCATCATACGGAGGGCATTTTGGAGGAATTCGAACAGCATCAAAAGTTTTACAGTCAGGTTTGTATTGGCCTACATTATTCCGAGATGCTAACAATTTCGTTAAATCATGTGATAGGTGTCAACGAACGAGAAATATCTCACGGAAACATGAAATGCCATTAACAAATATATTAGAAGTGGAGCTGTTTGATGTTTGGGGCATTGATTTCATGGGACCATTTCCTTCATCCTATGGAAATCAATATATCCTGCTTGCTGTGGACTATGTCTCTAAGTGGGTGGAAGCTGTTGCACTCCTTACAAATGATGCTAAGGTGGTTACAAGATTTTTGCATCGCAATATTTTTACTCGGTTCGGAACACCAAGAGCTATCATCAGTGACGGAGGCAGCCATTTTTGCAACAAACAATTTCAGCAACTATTGGCAAAGTATGGAATTAAGCATAAAGTGACCACAGCTTATCATCCTCAAGCGAACGGACAAACGGAAGTATCGAATAGAGAAATAAAAAGGATTCTGGAGAAGGTCATAAATACAAGCAGAAAAGATTGGGCTGAGAAATTACCAGACGCCTTGTGGGCATACAGAACAGCGTTCAAGACACCCATTGGTACATCTCCATTTCGTTTAGTGTTTGGAAAAGCCTGCCACCTACCAGTGGAGTTACTACACAAAACATATTGGTCAGTAGCTAAATTGAATATGGACATGGATGCAGCAGGAGAGAAAAGATTGTTGCAGCTTAACGAACTAGAAGAATTCAGACTCGATGCTTACGAGAATGCTGTAATTTATAAGGAAAAAGTGAAAAGATGGCATGATAAAAAAATCCAGGATAGGATCTTTAAAGTGAGGCAACAAGTATTGCTTTATAATTCTAGACTAAAGCTATTTCCTGGAAAGTTGAAGTCAAGGTGGACTGGTCCATTTAAAATTACAGCCATTTATGATTTTGGAGTTTTGGAACTAATCAGTGAAACAACAGGAAAATCTTTCAAGGTCAATGGGCAGAGAGTTAAGCACTATTTTGAAGAAAATATGATGGATAACAGAAATATGTCCATCCCTCTAATGGATGCTCCGTGAAAGTAGAATCACATAGGGCTGTTAGGATAAAAAGAAGCATTACATGAAGGCAGCCCAAATTTTAGTATCCTTTTCTAGTTTCATTCTGGTAAAATAAGTGGATGCTGCAGCAGCCAGTAGCATCAGAAAAAAATTAATAAACAGCTTTAGTTCTGTCAAATTCTTTTATCGCATTTTCATTTGGTTACCGCTTTCTTTTTATTTAGTTATCGTTTTTCAATTTTTGTTTTATCACTCTTATTATTGTCAAGTAGGTTCAGCAACAAGATGGAAGCCAACATGCAGACCTACTTGACATATATAGCCAAAAGGAATTTCACCATTATGAATACATTCCAGAGTCAGTCCATGAAGCCCTGTTTTCCCTCCAACCTTGCAGTCTGTTAATTCACCTACTCAGCCACTCACAGAAGATAACAATGAAGAAGAAGAGAAGGAAGAATAAACATTCCAGGGAAGTTCTAACCCTTCTCCATTAGATTTAATTTTATTATCTAATTTTGTTATATGACTATGGGGACATAGTCAATTTTAAGTTTGGGGGGGGGGGGGGGGGGTGAGATGAAGCCTATTGTGTATTCTGTTTGGGTTAGAATGAAAATATCTCATAAAAAAAAATGATGTTGAACATGATGCCTAAAATACGATACCCCATAAAATTGAACAATTATTGAGAATTCAACTAAAATAAGGGAAGAATCATCTTAAAGTAATATATCCCCTTTTACACGTTTTGTTAGAAATAAAAATTTCCCGAAAATCCTTAGGCTTATGAAATTAATGTCTCAAATTTACGATTTTATACTAGATCTATATCTTCTCAACACAAAACAATTTGAAATTAGATCAAAAGGATTCATAAATAAAAAGGGTAAGTTTGGGGGAATATTAAAAAAAAAAAAAAAAAAAAATTTGTGATTCCCTAATCCACTTTCAATTTCGAGTGAGCCTTTTGGATACTCGATGAGTGGAAAATTATAAAGAGGGACGTTGGGAGGAACTCCATCGCAAATTGTTGGCTATATTTTCTTATATTTTCATCTCTCTTAGAAACATTATTGAGTAACCGGAGGCCTTCATCACAAATGTTGTCAATCGCGTAAAAAGGTAATGTGACTTAGAGAGAAGTCAACAAATAAAAAAAAAAAAAAGAAGAATAATTATTCCCCCATCAACTTAGAGAAGAATTAAATAATGAATCCTAAGTTCTAATTACTTTTTGTTAGTAGAGAGAATTTATGACACTATGTATGAAATATTGAATTAAGCATGATTGTATAAAACTTAGGTGATTTGAGAAAGTTTTAATTCTAACATATGCACACACACAATTTGAGGGGGTATATTGCTAAGAGGCTTTTCTAACTTTATTTGAATTTGGATAATCAATAAATTGTTATATTTGTGGAGTTGAGAATTTTGGGCAATCCTAAGAATTTTGGATGGTAATTTGTATTGGTTTGTAAACATTACTCGAGGACGAGCAATGAATTAAGTTTGGGGGTGTGTTAAGTCTTGAAAAAGACTTATTCTACAAGTGCTTTTAATTATAAATTGCTTAAATTTGAGTGATAAATCAAAGTAATGCATATATATTAACAGTGAATGCTGCAGCAAAGCCACAGCATCAGTATCTTTGTCAATTATTAAAAATACGTGTTATTTTTCAGATAATTATCACTAATTATTTTTATTTGCAGATTACTGATGACGTGGAAGATTTAAAAGATGGAAACACATGAGAAAGTAATAACCCTTAGCGGAAAAAATCAAATTCAAAAGATTCAGAATATGAAGAGAGAGAAAGGGAATGCAAAAATCAAGGAAAATCAAACCAATTAAAGATAATCTGGAGAGAGAGAAAAGGGGGGGCTGGTACGCAGAACAAAGGAGGGAAGAAAAGAAATCATTGAGGAGAAGTCATTCAACAAAGGAGGACGATTTTCAATAGAGAAGGCTCCACCAAATTTCAATTCTTCTTCTTCATTTTTTTTCTTACTTTATTTTATAATTCTATGGAATATTTAATCTCTTTATTTCTTATGAACTAATTTTCTTTTGGCTCGATGAGAGAGTACTAAACTATTTATTTCTTGTGGAATGCTTTTGATTTATGTTAAACAATTCAATATGTTTTTAGTGATTAATTTATTTTATGCACACCACATGAATAAATATTAGGATGCTATTTTAGACGCCATGAAATAGTTATTGAGACGTGTATTGAATTGCATGGATGATTGATGCATGTGACAAGTATCAATTATAAGTATTATCATAATGGTTGCTTAAATTCATGTGATATATAGAATAATGCTTAAGTGGAATTCTAGATTGTATTGATTTTTCATAAGTCTGAAAAATAATATAAAAAAAGAATTAATCAAGAGCATAGACCAAGCCTTGATTCATGAGGAAATTCTAGTCATTTAATATAAAACTATAGCATTCCCTATAATATTTGTAGTAAGAAATCAATTGGTGAAGGAAATCGAATCGAAGCCGCTTCTAATTACCTAGTTACATAATTTGGTTTAGTCTCCATTATTTTCATATTTGAATATTAATTTCTCTTAATTAAATTATTGTTCCACAAATAGTTTAAAATTGATTAAATTTTGTCCTCGTGGGATCGATATCTTTGTACTACTTGAATTGCGATACGTGCACTTGCGTAGTGTCATTTTTGCACATATTACAAACTCTAAAATAGGTAAAAACTATACATCATCCAAAATACCATTTCACCCATATCTTCCCGAAGACCATGGTCGAGACGCCCCGACAACTGCCCGCACCGGCATACATCGTACATCACCGACTGCGTCCCAATCTAGCTTTCTTCATTGCTCTCACCTGTAATAACGTCGTCACCTACACCACAGAACACAAAACGTAAGCCTAATGCTTAGTAAGTAGGAAATAATGCATATGCAAACATAATGCACACTTGACTCCTAACACATGCAATTTCTAACTCTCAATTGTGTTCATCTCATTCTCATTTCATAAACCTTTCACATAACCACAACAACGTACATACTTTCAACTGTGACTCTCTGATAGAAATCTCCCGAATTGCCATTCTTTCAGGCACTAATTCACGACGAGGCGACACATTGGGGTAACCTCTCGAATTGCCATTCTTTCAGGCACTAATTGTGATGACCGAATAGACACGTATGAGGAGAAATCACCCAGTGCTCCGCGAATCCCGAGTGAGACTTGGGCCGGAGGGTGACGTGCTGGGTTAAAACTCCGCGGATCCCGGGTTGGACTTGGGCCGGAGGGTTCGGTCGTAAAAAGGGGGTTGTCACAATCCCACATCGCTTGAGGAAGTATGTGGAAATGAAACATATGTACAGAGACCCTCCCAAGATAGCAAGACGCGTTTTGGAGCACAATTGGCAACGGATCCCATAAGAACTCCGAAGTTAAAAGTGCTTCGGCGAGAGTAGTACCAGGTTGGGTGACCGACTAGGAAGTCCTCGCCAAACAAAGCCGTGAGGGGAGGATATTGGGCTACAGCTCAATCCCCATAGCGGACAATATCTTGCTGGGAAAAGGGGTCGTTACACTAATTCACGATGAGGTTACACCACAAGAGACCACCACACATCTTTCGTGGAAACCTCTCGAATTGCCATTCTTTCAAGCACTAGTTCACGACGAGGTAACTCCACAAAAGGCCACATTACCTCGCATATTTTCTTATCTTTCTTTACTTTCCATACTCACAATTCAAAACATGCTCAAAACTCGTTCGTTTCGTAGTTCAAAAACAATGATGCATGTCACACACAATGTTCAACACAAAGCTCAACACAAAACAAATACAGCAAACAAACAATCATCCCTACCGTTCTGTTGTGTGTAGGCCCGAAGGCAAAAGTCACACATCCACTACTTACTTGGACTCTTGCACGTGTTTGTTCGCTTTAGCTAGCTAAATACTCGCTCGACAACCTAACAATTTGGGAGAAAATCACTTAGCAATCATTCTAGAAAATTCCTAAATACTTAAACCCAAAACTAACTACAATTCAACCAAAAATCAAAACATAACACTAAAACCCGATTTTCCACCCATTTTTAGTGTCCAACTTCAAACGGCCATAACTTATTCGTTTTTTATTGGATTTCGACGTCCCACCTCATTCCGTAAACCTCTACATGTCTACTATCCATTGAAACACTTAAATTCAACAACCAAACAAGTTGGCAAATTCGAAAACACCCAGAACAGAACCGGCTACAAATTTCACAAAACCGGTTTTCAACAATCTTTCAACATAACTTCAACCTAACTCTAAAAATCACCTAAACTAATCCATCCAACAACTAAACCATGAAATTTGGGAAGGAAACAAGCAATTATAAGAGAAATTTCAGACTCCATAGTTAGAGTTTTCCAAACCCTAATCAAACTTCACTAACATACCATAAAAACACTTAAAATCATCACCTTTAAGCAATAAACCAAAAACCCAATAAAAAACTCACCTAAAACTCTTGAAACCTTGATGGAAATGGAGGAGAGAAATGCCTCTAATGGTTGAAAATGGCGTGGAGAAGAAGAAGGGAGAAAAATGAGTTTTGCCATTTTTTAACCCTAACTTTACAAATTTTATAAATCAAAATTTTTTCCTTCTTTTAATTTCTTCCACCAAAAAACAAGGTTTTTATAAAATCACCCCTCCCCTTTTTCTCTTGTAAATTCCAACGTGGGACTCACCATTTATTTCTCTCATCTTTCACTTTTCAATTGTTGCTTTCCACCTAAATTATAACCACACTTTCTCTTTTGACTTTTCAAACCTCACCTTTTAATTTTTTTAACCATATCACTTAACCATTTTCAAAAGCAACTTCCTCCCATTGGTTTAACAAAATTCCAATGTGGAACCTCCTCATCAATCACTCTTCTTTTCACTTTTTATTTCCTTCACTTTACCAAATTTTAAAACATAAGTTTTTCCCACTTTTAAAACTTTACCACAAAATTTCATATTTTATAAAATAACCTCACTTTTGCTCTCTCATTTTTCCAACGTGAATGCCTTCCCCATATTCACTTTATCTTCTTTTCTTTGACTTCAAATCAATTTAACTCAATACAAGTTTCTATTCCACTAAATCTTAGAGTTTTCTCTTAATTCACTCTTTTATTTCTTGTTTTTCCTTTTCATAACTTAGGAAAACTATAAATTAGCATTAAACACTCATAATGTAACCTAGTCTAAGACTACGTGCGTTAAGAAAAATTTTTCAGGTGTTACACTCATTCCTGCTGATGAATCACCCTAATAATATAACACTTGGAGTGTGTGATAGGGGATTTCAAATTGCTTCATTAACATAATGATGAACTATTTGTACTGATTGTGATTCCATAAGAATTGCTTCATAATAATAACGAAACTTTCCTTCATGAACTAAATAATGTTGGGTGCCCATATAGCGTTCTTTAAAGAACCAGGTATCTTTTTGATTCAGAAGCATATCTTTTTCGGAAAGAGTGATTATAGTTCAACCACTGCCTTTTTGATAAATTGTGATCCTTTTTCAATGACCTCTTTTACTGTTTTGGATTTCTCTGCGGATGTTGAGGATTCCCCTAAAGTGGAAAAATTTGTTTGATATGCTGCGGATTTGAGGCCTCGGCCTCGGCCACGGCCTCTTCCCCTATAAGGGGTTCCCATCCTGTAAGAATTTGCGAGTTAAAAAATTTGGTAAAGAATTATTTGATCATTTAATATACTCAATAGAAAAATCAAATACAGAAAGAGCTTATTGCTATCGAGCAAAAATTTGTTTGGAAACAAAATTTTTAACATCTTTGGATAAAATCTCTTTTGCAGAAGAACAATCAACTCTAAGAATAAATTGTTGATTTAATAAATCATCTTGAAATTTAGAAATACATTTAACAATAGAAAGAATTTCTTTCTTAACTGTTGAATAATTCTTTTGAACTGGTTTCCAAACACCAGAAGTAAATCGAATAAGTTCTTCTGTAGAAGTATTTGGATTTAATTGCTTTAATATACCTCCAAAACCAATATCAGAGGCGTCTGTTTCAACTATTTTGTTCCAGCTGGTATTGGATAAAGAAAGACAGGATAAAGTTTGAGCTTTAATCTTTATTCTTTGAACAGCTTCGGTGTGTTGGTGTTTCCATGGTTCCAGATTTTTTCTTAATCTTTGATAAAGTAAAGCAGTATCCTAAGCTAAATTTTTATAAAAATCACCTAAATAATTGAGGCTACCTAAAAATCTTTGTAATTGAGTTTTGTCTTTTATTTCATCAGGAAATTTTGATGCGAATTCAATAATGCGGTTAATAGGGATAATTGTTCCTTGATTAATATTATGTCCTAAAAAGCGAACTGTAGTTTGAAATATTTTATTTTTGGAGTAGAAATAACTAAACCATTTCTTTTGATAACATCTTTTAATATTCGAAGATGTTTAAAATGTTGATCAATAGATTGAGAGTAAACCAAAATATCATCAATACAAAAATGAGAATAATTTGAAAAATTATCATTTATAATGTTTTGAAATTCAGATGGGGCTTTTTTTAAACCAAATGACATAACGTTCCATTCGTAGTGTCCAAAAGGGACAACAAATGTCGTTTTGTATCTATCATTCTCAGATATTTGAATTTGCCAATAACCTGACTTTAAGTCAAATTTAGAGAATATCAAAGCAGATTGTAATCTATCCAATAAATCTTTTTTGTTAGGAACAGGATATCTAATCCATTTTAAAACATCATTTAATGGTTTATAATTTATAATTAATCTAGGAACTCCTCGTTCCTTTTCAGCACTGTTATTGACATAGAATGCTATACAACTCAAGGGAGATTTACCTTTTCTAATAAGATTTTTGTCTAAAAGAGTTGCAATTTTTGTTTTGCATAAATCTAAATATTCTTGTTTCATTTTGCTGAGCCTAACTTTTGTAGGAATTAACCTTTCATTATAATCATTTATATAAGGTAAATAAACAATGTGTTTCTTCCTATCCCAAAAGACACTAGGAGTTGTGTTACAAACTTCGATTTGAAATTGTTTTTCCAAATCCTTAATTTTGTCAATAATTTTTGGAGTTTTCAATTGTTCTTCAATTTTTAGATAATTAATTTCGGCTCCAAGAAAACTTATTTTTTTTTCTTTAATATTATAAAAAGTTTTTAATTCATTAATAAGTTTGACTTCGGGGTTAGAAACAAAGGAATAAATAATCTCTTGCTTATTTAGTACAGTATGGATGTCATTGTTATCAATCATGGTAATAGGCATTATTTTGTTTAGAAAGGGTATGCCTAAGATAACCTGATATTGTAAATTTTTTACCAATAAAAATGTGGTTTCTAAACAATGTTAATTATCATTACAGATAGCTACTTTTGATAATTTATACTTAACTTTGAGTTGACTACTACCAGCGGTAGTTAAAGATTGAATAGTTTTTTCAAAATATTTTGTAGGGACTAATCCTTCTTGAATACAATTAATATCGGCACCACTATCTACTAGGACAAGGATATTGGATATTTCATATTCTTGATTAATAATTAGAGTAATTTTGATATACCATTTTTGAAAGAGTATCTTATTAATATAATCTAAAGTTTCATTTTTAGTTTCTGAAGATATATATTCTTCTTTTGGAAAAGGATTATGTGATGTGGAAGCAATATTTGTAATACCCCGGAAAATTTTTAGTGATTTAAGTTAATAAATTCGGTTGAACTAATTGGTAAATTAATTTTTGTTGGGTATTCTAATTGGAGAACTTAAGCCGTGTACGGGGTGAGGGTCAGTTTACGAAAAATTTATAATTGAAGGATGAAATTTAACGAGGTTTTGATGAGTCCGATTGTACGGGAGGGCAAAACGGTAAATGTGATTATTATTAATGTTTTAATAAGAAATAGTTTTATTTTTTTTAAAAAAAAACAACAGAATGGCTTCTTCGAAGCCATTCTGTCGTTCGAGTGCCGATGACCCTGAACAGAGAAGGGGAGACGCGAGCGGCGAGCGGCGATCGGCGCTCTGTTCACCGAGTTTTTCGACGTTTTCTGGCCAGACGACGTCGGCGATTCTAGGCCTGCCATTTCCGGCCGTCTTCCCGCACAGGACAAAACGGTAAGACCTCTTTTTGCCCTGCTTTCGGTTCTGTTCGTGGCCGAGGGTGACGAGCTGGTTTGAGCTCCGATCGCTGGCCAAAATTGGTTGCTTCCGGCGTGGATTTGCTGACCCTTGGACCGGCTATGATCACTTGGTCATGAAGAGCTTGTTTGGGCGAAAACCAGCAAGCCCTGTTCGGGCAATTCGAGTTTTTGCTGTGTGTGGCCTCGGGATTTTTGTTAGGTTATGTTAATTGAATGTTAGGGTGATCGATTGGTGAAGAAATTGGTAGAATTGGATTGAAGTGGAAATTTTAGATATTTTAGGGTAAAAATCAGTTCTATTTTTGGAGGATTTGACCTAGCTATTGTTAATTGTTTTGAATTCTTTCTTGGTATGTTAAACTAGGTTATTAGGGGAGTACGTGGCCGCTGGAATCGTTCGATTCTGATAACCTACGCAAAAGTTACGCGCGTCTGAAGTTTCGGGTCGGTTTTTACCGAACCCAAATTAGTGGTCCGTTTAGTTAGGTTTTAGTTGGGTTAGGCTAGAAATAGTAGTTTGAGAGTAAATTGGTGAATGTAAGCTTAATTTTAATGAAGTTTGAATGTTGATCGTAGGTCGAGCCTTAGGTGAACAGGGAACCAAGCATCCTCAGCGAGCTAGGACGCTAAGTAAGTAGTAATGTGGGTGTAAATGTCTGAGAGTCACCCAGAAGGGCCTACACCACAGTTGTTTGCATGTTGTGAGTTGTGTGCATGTTGTGAGTAGTCTGTATTTGATGTGTATGTGCAGTCGTTGTTAGAGATATGTTGTGAGTCTTGCATACGTGGTGGGTCGTAGGTACGGATGTGGACGAGAAGTTGTCGTTTGTTGGGCATGTTATGTAGGTTGTGAATCTTGTGCAAATTGTGGGTCGTAGGTACGTATGTGATGTGACGTGTATGTGAAGTCATCGATAGTTGGTCATAATGTGTAGGATGTGAGTCTTGTGTGTGTTGTGGCCATAAATACGTATGTGTATGGGTAGTCGTCATTAGTGGTATGTTGTGAGTCTTGCATACGTGGTGGGTCGTAGGTACAAATGTGGACGAGAAGTTATTGTTTGTTGGGCATGTTATGTAGGTTGTGAATCTTGTGCAAATTGTGGGTCGTAGGTACGTATGTGAAGTCGTCGTTAGTTGGTCATGGTATGCAGGTTATGAGTCGTAGGTACGTGTGTGATGTGATGGGGATAGGGATGTGTAGTCATCGTTAGTGGTATGTTGTGAGTCTTGCATACGTGGTGGGTTGTAGGTACGGATGTAGACGAGAAGTTGTAGTTAGTTAGGCATGTTGTGTAGGTTGTGGGCTAGTTGTGGGTAGGTTGTGAGTCCTGTGCAGGTTGTGGGCCAGTTTTGTGTAGGTTGTGAGTCTTGTGTAGATTGTGAGTCTTGTGCAGGCTGTGGGCCAGTTTTGTGTAGGCTGTGAGTCTTGTGCAGGTTATGGGTTGGTGGTACGTACGTTATGAGTCTTGTGCTGGCTGTGGGTTAGTGGCACGTATGTTATGAGTCTTGTGCAGGTTATGGGTTAGTGGTACGTACGTTATGAGTCTTGTGCTGCTTATGGGTTAATGGTATGTATGTTATGAGTCTTGTGCAGGCTGTAGGTGAGTTGTACGTAGGTTGTGAGTATCGTGTAGGTTGTTGGTCAGTTGTGTGTAAGTTGTGAGTCTTGTGCAGGTTGTGGGGTCAGTTGTACGTCAGTTGTGAGTTTTGTCCACGTTATGAGTTGTAGGCACGTTTGTGATGTGATGTGTATGTGGAGTCGTAATTAGTTGATTATGGTCAGCATGCATCATGTTTTAAAAGCTACGCAAAATGTTTTGAGCATGTTTTTAAGCACGGAGGGAGAGTAGAGGAGGTGAGGTACGGTGTGGACAGGCGATAGTGGGCTGGAGTGTGACTGTGGTCCCCGCTTCTGGGAGGAGCTGGAGCGGTGGCGACGTGCCGTTGACAGTGCGGTGTATCGACCGATTGTCTCGGGCAGTTGCACTTCGAGTCGGGACAGTGGCTGGGGTATGACTGTGGGCCGCGCTTCCGGGACGAGCTGGAGCGGTGGTGACGTGTCGATGACAGCGCGGTGTATCGACCGACTGTCTCGGGCGATTGCATTTCGAGTCGGGACAGGTTGGTTTTGGGTGTGACTTATGGACCCCGTTCCTGGAGGAACTGGGACGGCGGTGACGTGCCGGTAAATAGTGCGGTGTACGGACTGACTGTCAGGTACGGTGACATTCCAAACCTCGGTGAGATGCGATGCAGTGAGATGATGACAACGTGTGTAGAGACCTGCATGTGTTAGGATTGCATAACCAGTTTTCATGCTTCACGTTTATTCTTTTCAGCACTTTACTTGCTAAGCTTTGAGCTTACGGTGTGTTTTGTGGTGTAGGTACTGCTGAGCTGGGGGGTGTGTACCGAGAGTCTGACCAGGAGTAGGTGGTAGTTGGTGACGGGTGACCAGGGCTCCGGTTGATGACAGTGTTAGGGCGACTCGACCCAGGATGAGCCGTAGTACGGTGTTGATAGGGAATAGGACTTTTTGTCTTTGTGGGGGTAGTTTGTATTTATTGTATATAGTCATAGTTAAGGGTGATGTGTCACCCTATACTGGGGATTTTCTTCACTTATGGATGTTAGTAATAACTTAGTTTCCCTCTTTACTGCTATTTGGAGATTTCGTATGCTGGTTAGTTGAGTAGGAGTATTCTGGATCTAGTTGAGGATTTGATTTGTTTGCAGATACCTAGCATTTTGGGGGTACCATTTTTAGGCGTTACTCTGCCAAAATTTTTGGGAAGGACGCCGTGGTGCTTAACGGTTAGGATTAAGCGAAATTAGCGAGTATAGGCAGCTAGGTAAGACACAAGATAGCTTCGGGAGACTTAGCTTTAAATTCCACTGCGTCCGTTTAATTAAAATGGATTTCTTGCGTTAATAGTTAAGGGGATGAGGTAGTAGTCAACGAGAGTCATTTAGTTCAGTTATGGTATCTGAGTAGTCCCTGTGCGCACCGGGAATCCGGGTGGGTTTTCGGGGCGTTACAATATTTGATTCAAATTTTGAAAGTCTTTAATTTATAATAATTTGATGTTGATTATAATTATATTGAAGTTGACTTAATTCAAATTTTAAATCTTTAACTTCGCAATTTAAATCTTGAATTGTTACTTGTTTTGTATTTTGAGGTTTTTCAAGTCTATCAAAGATTTCGTTACTACTATAATATTTTGAACTTATATGAGGTTCAAAGGGTTTTGAAATTGTAGTTTCTTTTGTCTTAGAATCTTCATTAGTCTGAACCATCATTTCAACAATTTTATACGTAGTGTAGGATCAGAAATTTGATCAATAGCTTCAATAATTTCTTATTGAGATTTTGTTAAAATATTGATAGATAATGTTTTTAATTGATTGCAACATTTGTTAATACCATTTTTATCAGAAGATTATGAGGATAAGTCTTCATAGTCACTTGTTGAAGTTTCAGATTCCTCAGTTGATGAATTTAAAAGTACTTTAGATAATTGAAGTTTTAATTCTTCATCCATAATGACTTCATTTATTTTCTTTTTGGTTAAACATTTAGAGGCATAATGGCCTATTTTTCCACATTTATAACATTTGATGTCAGATGTTGAATGTTTTTTATGTTTCCTTTTTCTCTTTGAATAATTAGGAAAATCTTTTCCTTCGTTTTCTTTTTTATATTTTTTATGATATTTCTTATAATATTTTTTTCGTTTTTTAGAATGATAATGTTCGGCTATTTTTTCTTTTCTATTATGCTTGTGAGGATATTGAATTGGAACGTTATAAGCAAATTATTTACAAAATTCTCTAATTTCTTTCTTTCCTGTTAAATTTTGCTGTTTAGGTTGATGTTGTAACTCTAGATTGTTACATAGATCTAAACCTTCATGGACACATACACTAATTAGATGACCATAGGTACATGTAGACCAAGGAATGTTATATCCATCGTTTAATTCTAATAATTTTTGTTTAACCTTCTTTGCAAATAGAGGAGGTAGTCCATCGATAAACTTGGCTTTCCAATATTTGGAATTAGTATCTTTTCTTTGCATTACTTTAGTTAAGAAAACAACTTTATACCACCTAAAGTGAGATAAAGACAAGCATCTTAGATTTTGTAATAGTTCCACATCCTCTTTCGTGACGTTATTCTATAGCTCCTACAAAATGAAGAATAATAGCCTGAAGGAGAGTATAAACACAGTCTTCAGAATTAATAGTTTTTTGGATAGTATGTTGCTGACCAGTTGCTGGGTCAGTAAGGGTTTCAGTAATATTTTCTAATTTTATTGCTTGTAAGATTTCTAATTGTTGAGAAGTGGTAAGATAATTATCCCACCAACCTTTTAAACAACCAGTAAAACCATTAATGATAAAAATAGCAATATCATGGTCGCTATTTTGTGCAGCTTTGCAAACACTATAATACATTAACATTTTGTGAATTGTAACGTAAATTTGATATTCAGTTAAGCCATCTATATTCCAAGAATAGATGGTTTTGGCACAATAAGCAGTTTGGTTTAAATAAAAATCTTCTTCCCATAATAAATCTAAGAGAGTTGGTCTCTTATAATAAGTGCGTCTAACAGTTTCTTCACCGCTAGGTCCTTTGGTGTATTTGACACAATTTAGATCTAGTGGATTAGATGATTCAGTAGTTGTTACAGGAGGATAAGAGTCCTGTAAATTGAAAAGGATTCGTGAGCGTTGGTTACAGTATTAATACTAGAATCGGAATCGGAAGTTGATTGAGAATCTTTGTTACTAAGAGTGCTGATATTAAGTTTTTCAATCGACTAACCAATTGATCCATAAACTCAGAATTTTTGTTTGGATTTGTAAAGTTGAAATGATTTAAAGGAATAGGAGATTTAATATCTAGTTTTGAAGTTAATATAGGTTGTTTAGAAAAGGATTGTTATGAAGAAGCAACATCTTTTGATTCTTCTGATTGCTTGGATTGTTTAGTATGTAATTTAGTTATTTGATCTTCAATTCTAATTAATTGATTTCCTACTGTTCTAAGGTTTAAATTGGTAAAATTATTTTGTTTGACAAGTAGTTTCTTCCTTTTCAGCTATAGGCTGAGAAAAATCTATTAAAGGAATGGCTTCTACGGTTGTAGTGGCACTTTGTAATTGTATTGGTTTTAAAGGAGGACGAACTGCTTTAATTGAACCATTTTTTGTTTTCCATGAGACTTGAAATTTATCGTATTCTTCAATAAGATTAATATTATTGGAATGTTGAATATTCCAGTACCAAGTTGTGAAATAGATTATTATTTGATGAACGTTTAGATGAGCATAATATTTATTTTTTAATAGTTCAGTTTGGAATTTCGTATGTTTTTGGAAAAACCATTTTCTAAATATGGTATGTTTTGGTCCTTGAAATTCATAATTTAATAATCTTCGAAAATATGATCCGGGTGTAAAATCAATTGGAAATTTATAAACCAAAATTCATTTAGGAAATAGTTGGGGATTCTGTTGGATGGGTATAAATCCCATGAGGAATTTGTTGTTCAGATATTCTTATTCCTTCAATATTAGATGTTTCGTTATCAGAATTTTGCTGAAGTTGTTCAGAATATCTAAAGGAACTAGGAAGCTCTAAAACTGAGTTTCTAGAGCTGGTCGGAAACAGAAACTCTATAATTTGAAAAATTTTGTCGAGATGATAAACTCCTAGATAAGGATATTCTTTTAGTATTATCTTGAGTAAATTTGATTTCAATATTTCCATCTACAGTTTGGATAATTTGATCAACCTGATTACTCAGAATAGGTTAGGGAGTTATAACATTTTGAATTGTCCAGTTGGTTTGGAAAGTAACTTTTTCCCAATCAATAAGACGAGGGACAACAGCATTTGTAGTTAATAAGTTGCTTTTGATAACTACGGTTTTTCCAGGATTACTTCTAATAATAGCATTAGGACATAATATATTCATAACTTTATAATTAATTCGATAAATTATAGCTATTGTTTCAGATCCTTAAAGAAAATCATAAATATGAGTTTGAATATTTAGTGATATAGCTTCAAAAAGGTTTGAATCAGACAAAGATAAAGTGAGATTAGGAAATATATTGAAATATATTGGTTCGTGACATAAGCTGGTTTGAATTACTCCTATGAGGGAATTTTTCCAATTTTGACTTCTTGCATCTCTTATAGTTGCAAAAATACTGGCATTTAAACTGGGTAAAGTTAAAGGTTTAAAGGCAATTTGAATTAATCCTATATGGATGTATTTGTATTTGGTTAAATACCTTTGGATATCATTTAGACATAAAAGTTTAATTATTTTTTCAGTATTATCTAAATAAATAGTTTGTTCAGAGGATTTAACAACTCTTTTGGCTATAGATTCAAATAAACCTATTTTATAAATTTGTTTGAATTTGACTTTTGGAATAGTCCATTGATTTAACTGTTGTGCTTGAGAAGATTCAATTATTTCTTCATTTTTTATAAAAATATTTGATGGATTAACAAGAGAAGAAAAGCTCATTGCTAAGAATGTCAATTATGCATGAATAAACAAAGAAACCTTTTTAACACTAATCTTTAAACTATAAGTAAGGATAATTAACCAGACCGTATTGATAACATAATCATACCATATTGATTTTTCAATGACACCGTATTGACATTCTAATTTTTTCTATGTAATTTTTATGATTTATGAGTCGAGGTCGCTACATAATTCCATAAAACTTTCAAACCCTTCTTCAATCACGTTAAATGGGCAAACAGCCTAACGCTATCCTGGCTCAACGGCAAACACCCCGATGTGATATCCGAAGAAGAATCTAAAAGGTTTTATCAAATTACTACGACACACAAAACCTCAACGTAATTATACACGGGAAGAATTAAAAAAATCTAATTGGTATAATCAAATCATCGTATTGGTATAATTAGGCAATCGTATTGGTGATTGGTTAAAATCCCAACTTATTTTAAAAAGATTAACATTAAAACTCTTTTGTTTATTCACTCATAAATTAATAAATAATTAGTCTGCCATAATGGCTCTGATACCAACAAAGGGGAGGATCAAAGAAAAGATCGAAGATCGCAAGAAAAGAAAAGATCGAAGATCGCAAGAAAACTAAAAAACAAAGATCGCATAAAGAAACAATTTATTTCACAAAACTACAAACAAAGAGAGTAGATAAAGAGAGTAGATAAACTTACGAGAGAGAGAGAGAGAGAGAGCAAAGAGCTAGAGTTTTTATGCTTACAGAAAGACAAACTCTAAAAACTTGAGAAAAACTAAATTACAAGACTCCTTTTATAGAGGAGCAAAAGTAAAAAGTACTTGTCATGGATGAAGATTAACTTCATTATTGATGGTAGTGGACATCGTTGTCTTGGGCTCCACCATATTTGTTTGAGCATTGGAGGGGCCTACTGCATATGCTTTATCTATCTTTGCTGCAGCTTTTTCTGAAGCTTTGATTAAAAGCCAGTTGGCACTAAGCCATTTTGGCTATTTTCTATGATTAATAGTGTAACGACCCATTTTCCCAGTAAGATATTGTCCGCTCTGAAGATTGGGCCGCATTCCAATATCCTCCCCTTACGGCTTTGTTTGGCGAGGATTTCCCAGTCGGTCACTCAACCTGGTACTACTCTCGCCGAAGCACTTTTAACTTCGGAGTTCTTATGGGATCCGTTGCCAGTTGTACTCTAAAATGCGTCTTACTATCTTGGGAGGGTCTCTTTACATATGTTTCATTTTCACATACTTCCCCAAGCAATGTGGGATTGTGACGACCCCCTTTTTACGACTCGTCACCTTCCGATTGGCCCACGCGGACGTACCACCATCCGGGTTCCGGTTCCAGTATACGGGCTAGTCGTGCACATATGGGCCATCACAATCACCCCCCCCCTCGGGTGCCCAACGTCCTCGTTGACCACCTTTTTGGTTGGGTACAGGCTTTGTTACCATTTGTAACGACCCCTTTTCCCAGCAAGATATTGTCCGCTCTGGGGATTGGGCCATAGCCCAATATCCTCCCCTCACGACTTTGTTTGGCGAGGACTTCCCAGTCGGTCACCCAACCTGGTACTACCCTCGCTGAAGCACTTTTAACTTTGGAGTTCTTATGGGATCCGTTAGTCAAATGTGCTCCAAAACGCGTCTTACTATCTTGGGAGGGTCTCTTTACATATGTTTTATTTCCACATACTTCCCCAAGCGATGTGGGATTGTGACGACCCCCCTTTCTATGACCAAACCCTCCAGCCCAAGCCCAACCCGGGATCCACAAAGTTTTAACCCAGCACGTCACCCTCCAGCACAAGTCCCACTCAGGATTCGCGGAGCACTAGGTGAATCCTTCTCATACGTGTCCATTCGGGTCATCACAATCACCCCTGCTCGAGGGCCCAACGTCCTCGCTGGCCACATTTCCGGTTGGGTACAGGCTCTGATACCATTTGTAACGACCCCTTTTCCCAGTAAGATATTGTCCGCTTTGGGGTATCCTCCCCTCACGGCTTTGCTTGGCGAGGATTTCCCAGTCGGTCACCAAACCTGATACTACTCTCACCGAAGCACTTTTAACTTCGGAGTTCTTATGGGATCCGTTGCCAATTGTGCTCCAAAACGTATCTTACTATCTTGAGAGGGTCTCTTTACATATGTTTTATTTTCACATACTTTCCCAAGCGATGTTGGATTGTGACCCCCCTTTTTATGACTCGTCACCTTACGATTTGCCTGCGTAGACGTACTGCCATCTGGGTTCCGGTTCGTGCGGCCATCGTACACATATTTACACATCCAAATCATGACAATCACCCCCCTCGGGGGCCCAACGTCCTCGTTGGCCACATGTTCATTTGAGTACAAGCTCTGATACCATTTCTCCATTTGTGCATGTCATCCTTGCGCAGGGGCCATGCTAATCTTCTCTGTATCGTTCGAATTTTATCGGATGTCCCGAACAGGAACCCGGATGGCGGTACGTCTGCGCGGGCCAACTGGAAAAGTGACGGATCGTAAAAAAGGGGGTCGTCACAATCCCTCATCGCTTGGGGAAGTATATGGAAATGAAACATATGTAAAGAGACCCTCCCAAGATAGTAAGACGCGTTTTGGAGCACAACTGGCAACGGATCCCATAAGAACTCCGAAGTTAAAAGTGCTTCGGTGAGAGTAGTACTAGGTTGGGTGACCGACTGGGAAGTCCTCACCAAACAAAGCTGTGAGGGGAGGATATTGGGATGCGGCCCAATCCCCATAGCGGACAATATCTTACTGGGAAAAGGGGTCGTTACAAATAGTGTCAGAGTCTGTACCCAACCGAAAATGTGGTCAACGAGGACGTTGGGCCCCCGAGGGGGGGGGGGGGGCGTGATTGTTATGACCCGAATGGACACGTATGAGAAGGATTCACCTAGAGCTCCGCGAATCCTGATTGGGACTTGGGACGGAGGGTGACGTGCTGGGTTAAAACTCCGCAGATCCCGGGTTGGACTTGGGCCAGAGGGTTCAGTCATAGAAAAGGGGGTCGTCACAATCCCACATCGCTTGGGGAAGTATATGGAAATGAAACATATGTAAAGAGACCCTCCTAAGATAGTAAGAAGCGTTTTGGAGCACAATTGACAACGAATCCCATAAGAACTCCAAAGTTAAAAATGCTTCGGCGAGAGTAGTACCAGGTTGGGTGATCGACTGGGAAGTCCTCGCCAAACAAAGCCGTGAGGAGAGGATATTGGGTTACGGTCCAATCCCTAGAGCGGACAATATCTTGCTGGGAAAATGGATCGTTACAGATAGTGACACGATTGCGCTTCATTGCAATCAACTTTAGCTTTTCCTTTGTGATTTGCTAAAATTTGAATCTTTTCATCCATTTGCTTTCTTTTGATAATAGGATCCCAAGTTTGAAGGGATTCTTCTTTATACTCTTTCCAAGAATAATAATCATCACGATATTCTTTGTATGATTTGTAAGCTGGATAGAGTGTACTACTGGCCCGCTTGCTTTGATTTTGATAAAATAATTCTAATTCGTCACTTGTGAAGGTTTGCTGACGAATCTCATCAATTTTCTTTTCGGCATAAGCTCTTGAACCAGCAGCGCCTTTAGGATTACTTTTAGTATCCCAACATTTTGCTATATATAAATATAAACAAAACAAATAAATCATACTTTAAAATTCAAAATTGTTGATATATGTACCAATATGCACAATCTAAAATTGATGATTTGTGTATCAAGTAATCCAAATATCAATTTTATTACTTAACTAATGACTCTCAACAAAAACAACAAAAAACACCTCAAACAAATATATCCAAATTGTCAATTGCTGATGACTACAACTCTTTAGAACAAGTAAAATTATGTGAAATATAGCTATTACTCGAAAAGAAAACTGAAGGCAAAGTTATAGTTTATGTTAGTATGTTATCTTCTCAAGATTTCATTAAATCTATCGTTTTGGATTGTCTTTACTGCAGTGCTTACACACCGGTGACAACCAATCAATAAACATTCAATAATCAACTAAGCAGTTAGAACTAAGAAAGAGTTTATTGTAGTGCTTACCCACCGGTGGCCACTAATCTTTCACAGTGAAAAAGTCGGAATCCAGTGAATGGGATTGTCAATTGTGCTTGCCATAGACAATGATGATAGTCAAAACTCACTAACAGTTTGAGCGTCAAGCGAAAAGCGAATCCTGAATCTAAGTATCAAACCCTAAAATCAAAATTAGATAAGTTGATGAGAACTACGTGTATTAAGAAATCTAAGATTACCTTTGAATCAAATATGAGAAACGTGACCCCAATCGAACCGTGCTGATGGAACCAAAGTTATAGAGCAAGGAGTTTGATCATAGCTGAACTTGTAGGTTAGAACCAATGCTATCAAGTTAATCTTTCAAGTTTTAATTTGAAGAAAACTTAATTCTTCACAAAGAACTTAAGAGAAAATTCACTCACAAAATAAACTCAAAACATGTATATTAATCTATTAATTATTTTTCCAATTCATGTGTTTAAATAGACTACAAATAATAATTAACATATCCTTAAAGAATGATAATATCTAAAGATTAAGAAAACAAAATTTTAACAAAACTAATAAAAGGAAACTTGCATGGGAACCAAGTAGGACTTATTTGTGGACCAAGTAGTCGCGCCTTCCTTTGGATGGGGACCAAGTAGTTGTGCTTCATGACCACTTGTCGCGACCCAAAGAAATCCGAGCCGCGGTGCTGATGTGTCCAAGTCGTGGCCCGGAAGCAAATATTCACCAAAGCCACAAATTGAAAAAAATTCCCTTTACGAAATATTATCCATTTTGAAAGATTCTTCTCGGATTTTAGAAACCTTAATCGAAGGTTTATAAAGACAATATGTTTAGACGAAAACAAGAACCGTCCACAACCTTGAGAAAATCTTTTGTAGAGCGATCAGAGAGGATTTTCCACACAGGATGAGGAGAGCAACGCACGAGTTACACCATTACGTTGACTTCGTAGATATATTTTCTCTTCTTCTTTATTCTCTTTGACTTCCCTATGTTTGTAACACCCCGAGTTTTCTAAACTCAGTTCGTTACTCATAACACAGAACAGGACTAAGAAAATTTGACTAATTTCTAAAAAAAACTTCGCTCAAAAATCAAAATTTTGACATTTGCTAAAGCCTCAAAATTTAAAACTAGCAGCGGAAAGTTTTTTTTTTTTTTTGAACGAAAATAGAGTTAAACAAACTGTAAAACAATTTTAAAAGAATCGGTTAAAATGTTGAGAAATAATTCGGCCAGAAGAGATGAAAGCTTAAGTATGAAATGCTTGAAGATCATAAAAGTCAATCACATCATCCGCTGATCAGAGTCAATGAAAATGGGCAGAAACAAAACGGAGGACTTCCACCGATGACGTCAGCCGGAAGAATCACTTTTCAAACTTCAGCCGATGACGTCAGTCGGAAGAATCACTCTTCCAACTTCAGCCGATGACGTCAGACGGAAGAATCACTCTTCCAACTTCAGCCGATTGCAAAACGACAACTATACTTACTCACATCTTCCGGTAGATAAAATACTCGACATCATCCGGTTACAAAACGACAAATTTTCTACTTATATCTTCCAATGGCTTTACTGAAGATATCATCCGATGGCTTTACTGAAGACATTATCCGATGGCTTTACTGAAGACATCATCGGATAGTCAACAGAACAACAACTTTATATAGCAGCTCATCGAGCATTTTCTCTCTACATAGGGAAAGCTCTTACTACCAAAAGAATTTGAGCATTTGCAAAAGAACATTCAAAACTACTTAAATCCGTATATTACTCCAGAATTCGGTAGAAACTACTTTTAAAGCCAACAGAGTATTAATATCAGAAAGGTCTCAAATGTATTTCAAAACACTAAAACTATCATTTTCATAAGAACTCTCGACATACTCGAATTGAATCATGGTTCACTAAACTTTTCCATCCACTGACACCAGTTAATCTGCCTCATCAGTTTACCAGGCCGAAACATGAATGTACTCCTCCAACCTCATCTATTCATCTGTGCACTCAGGAAAAATCACCTACAGTATCCTCAACACCTACATCACAAAACTCATCTATTAGCCTAATGCTAAGTAAGTAAAGCAGTAATGAAATGAAATGCTGAAACATAAATTCCTAAACATGCAATTTCTACTTTCTCATCTCAATTTCATTCACATTCATTCATAAACTGATCTGATCCCAGGGTTCCCTTGGGAGTGGGATCAATCGTCCCAATGTTATACATCCTCTACTCGATTAAGGGGAGGATGAATTCCCTTAATAGCTGATCTGATCCCTCAGTTCCCTTGGGAGTGGGATCAATCCTCTCAATATTATAAATCCCTTCATAAGTTAAAGGGTGGATTAGTTCCCTTAATAGTTTGTCTGTCATATTCAGCTCACGCCTTACCACTCCTTACATGAAAATTCATTTTCGTAATTTTTCAAAGAAAACATGATGCATGACATACAAACTCATTCACACGATACATAATCCTACTATTTTGTGATGTAGGCCCAAAGGCACATGCATACTTCACTTACGTGGCTCTCCTGAAAATGCTCGGTGTTGCAAACTACTTTGGGAGCTTACTCAACCTAAAACCATGGACAGATTATCGATTAGATTTTACTAAACCTCATTCTACACTATCCAGAAGCCTAAGGAAACTAGTTTAGGAGCTTAGTTCGTTATACATCTCCGATTACCACAAAACCCGAACTAGTTCGCTCACAGCATTCTTGAAACTCACATATATCCATTCCCCAAATCATCGATAGTTACCAATGCAGCAAAGAATCGAAATAGAACTCACCTAGTTTGGAGAAAAATCGGATGGAAGAATCGCCTAGAGAGCTCTGCTGCTTGAGCTGAATACCGAGAGAGGAGAGTAGGGAAAGAGTGGCGGCTACAGTGCATTTAATCACAAGCCTCTTTCCTTAAATAGTTTATCCATTATAAGTTCTCAATTTACCACTATGCCCTTACTTAGTCACTCATTAACCTAATTAATACTTTCCTCAATTTTCTCCACAACATGCTTACTATTAAATAACGAAATAAAAATTGGTTTAATAGAACCGAGTGCTACAATCTACCCTCCTTAAAAGAATTTTGTCCTTCAAAATTCAGTACCTGAACAGTTCTGGATGTTGGTCCATCATGTCTTGCTGACGTTCCCAGGTTGTCTCTTCTATGTTCTGGTTATGCCACAAGACTTTCACTAAAGGAACTTCTTTGTTGCGTAACACCTTCACTGCATAGTCCAGGATCCTTACTGGTTTCTCCTCATAGGTAAGGGTAGGATGAACTTCAATTTCCTGTTGCTCCACAACTTGATATGGATCCCTTATACACTTCTTCAACATAGAAACATGGAACACACTATGTATCCCCTCCATAGAAGCCGGTAGCTGCAACTGATAGGCTGCTCTCCCAACTCTCTTCAGAATAGTGAATGGTCTAATAAATTTGAGGTTCAACTTGCCTCTCTTCCCGAATCTCACAACTCCTTTAAATGGTGATACCTTGAGGAAAACTTCATCACCTACTTCAAACTCTAGTTCCCTGCGTCTTCAGTTGGCATAACTTTTCTGCCGGCTTTGAGCTGTTAAGATCCTCTGACGGATGAGGGCAACCTTCTCAACAGTTTGTTGCACAATGTTAGGACCAAGCAACTGTGCTTCACCAACTTCGTCCCAGTACAAAGGAGATCTGCACTTTCGTCCATACAGTGCTTCATACGGTGCCATACCGATAGTTGCCTGAAAACTGTTATTATAAGAGAATTCTACTAAGGATAGGTACTTGCTCTAGGAACCTTGAAAATCCAATATGCATGCACGAAGCATATCCTCTAGTGTTTGGATGGTTCTTTCGGATTGTCCATCTGTTTGAGGGTGAAAGGCTGTGCTAAAGTTGAGCTGTGTACCCATAGCCTGATGTAAACTCTTCCAAAACTTGGATGTAAATCTAGAGTCTCGGTCTGAAACTATAGTATTTGAAACTCCATGTAACCTAACAATTTCTTGCACATACAATTCAGCAAGTTGATCCATCGAGTAAGTCACATTTATTGGTAGGAAATGAGCTGATTTGGTTAGACGGTCAACTATCACCCAAATTGCATCATGTCCTTTAGTCGTTCTAGGCAATCCTACCACAAAGTCCATCGTTATTTGCTCCCATTTCCATTCGGGAACTGGTAAAGGTTGTAACCTTCCAGCAGATCTCTGATGCTCAGCTTTAACTTGCTGACAACACAAACATGATCCTACATATTCTGCCACACTTCGTTTCATACCTGGTCACCAATAATGCTGTTTAAGATCCTTGTACATCTTTGTACTCCCAGGGTGAACAGAGAACCTGGAAGAGTGTGCTTCAGAAAGAATCTCATCACAAAGTCCTTTAACGGCAAGGACAAACCATATATTTCTAAACTTAAGGATTCCATCAGCAGAATAGTTAAAATCTATTTTGTTCGTAGAATTCATGCTTAACTTGTACTTGTTACATTCGTCATCATTCATCTGAGCCTCTTTTATTTTCTCCAAAATTGTAGGCTTTAAGGTTATGGCGGAAAGTATAGCTGATACACTGGATACTGCTTCTAAATTAAACCTTTGGAATTCTGACTCTAAGGCTAATGGCATGTTGAAAACCATAGTTGGGGTTGGTGTTGTCACTCTACTCAAGGCATCAGCCACAACATTTGCTTTGCCGGGATGATATTTAATCTCAAAATCATAATCCTTTACAAATTCCAACCATCGACGCTGCCTCATATTCAATTCTTTCTGTGTGAAAATATACTTCAGGCTCTTGTGATCTGAAAATATCTCACAAGGTTGTCCATACAAGTAATGCCTCCAAATCTTAAGTGCGAACACCACTGCAGCCAATTCTAAGTCATGTGTGGGGTAATTCTTCTCATGTACTTTCAACTGTCTAGAGGCATAAACTATTACCTTACCATCTTGCATCAACACACATCCAAGACCAATTTTGGAAGCGTCACAATAAATGCTAAATTTACCATCTTTAACTGGAAGGGTTAATATTGGGGCATCGATCAATTTCTGTTTCAAGGTCTGAAAACTATGCTCACATTCATCAGTCCATATATACTTCACATTTTTCCTTGTTAACTTAGTAAGGGGTGTAGCAATCTTCAAAAATCCTTCAATGAACTTTCTATAGTATCCTGCAAGTCCAAGAAAACTCCTAATATCAGTAGCATTCTTTGGTTGGGGCCACTCCTTAACTGTTTGAACCTTGACTAGGTCGACAGATCTCCCATCTCCGGAGATCACATGACCAAGAAAGTGAACTCTGTCTAATCAAAACTCACACTTGGAAAACTTGGCGTAAAGTTGGTGCTGTCTAAGTACTCCTAACACCAAACTCAAATGTCTTGCGTGCTCGTCTTTAGTACGCGAATAGATTAGGATATCATCAATAAACAATATAACAAATTTATCTAAATATTCATGAAACACTCTATTCATAAGATCCATAAAGGCTGCTGGTGCATTTGTCAATCCAAAAGACATTACCAAGAACTCGTAATGTCCATACCTTGTGCGAAAGGCTGTCTTAGGGATATCCTCAGATTTGACTTTCAATTGGTAATAACCGGACCTAAGGTCAATCTTAGAGAAAACACGTGCATCATTAAGCTGGTCAAATAAATCATCGATTCTAGGCAGTGGATATTTGTTCTTGACAGTTAACTTGTTCAATTCCCTATAATCAACGCACATATGCATTGATCCGTCTTTCTTTTTGACAAAAAGGACGGGTGCACCCCACGGTGAAAAGCTTGGGCGTATGAACCCTTTTTCCAATAAATCCTCCAACTGTTTCTTTAATTCCTTAAGTTCTGTTGGTGCTAACCTATATGGATTTTTAGACACAGGCTCGGCGCCGGGGTAAACATCTACAACAAATTCAATTTCCCTATCTGGTGGTAAACCTGGAAGGTCATCTAAAAATACTTCAGGAAAGTCTTGGACAATTAAGACCTTTTGAGGATTTGCTTTTTCTACGTGCTGTGTGTCTAAAATGCTAGCTAAGAAGCACAAGTACTCTCCATATGGGGATGGTCTAGTGTTAATAGAAGTCATCACAGACATTTCCTTATTCTTCTTCGAAGCTTGAAAGGTATGTTTCAAACTACCAGGGGGTTGGAAGCTAACTATTCCAGTCCTACAATCAATTGTGGCGTGGTACTTAAACAACTAGTCCATTCCTAGGATTACATCAAATCCCATTATATCCATAATAATGAGATCAGCATGTAGATTCTTGTTTCTGTTGGGAATTATATGTCCATACAAACAAATGTAATAGAACAGTTATATTATTTAAATTAATTAATATTATGCTTGCATTTAAAAAAGTTCATGCTTTATAAAATTCAAAGAAAATTCCTTGGTTATTTGTGCAAACTTTATATTGACATATATATTGTATATATGAGGGATATAATATAAAGAGTAATAACCAAATTAAGTCTATGACTTATATTTGAAGTATGAAATCTTCAAATAAATCATAGTTATAAACTTAGTTTATTTCATTAAGAATGTATAGTTATATCCCGACTATATATGTAGTGACATAAGGTAAATAAGTTTTATATAATATGATTATATAGGACTGGACCAGATAAAATTATATTGTTCTTATAATTTCCGTTAAACCTAGAATAAATAATTTTATCATAATGATGGTCATATGTGTGTAATCATAATTCATTGTATTTAACAAACTCCTATTTTATTTTAATTTATTTTTAATTTACTTGGTAAAGTTTTGTATGAGTTACAATTCACACACCTCGTATATTGGGAATAAATTAAAATGAATAGCTGGGAATGCTAATATCGATACAATGAAATCCATTTTATTGGATTCCCTTTTTTGTTAGTTAAAAGATCTAATAATTAGCGCGCAAATTCATAAATCGTTTTGAATTAATTATTCAATCAAGGACTAATGGTAGTTAAGGATAAAGATGTAATATGAGAGGTTAACAGATCATAAACCTAGCTCTATTACGAATCTAAATGGAGGGTGTAGCACCCGGTTCTATTAAACCAATTTCTATTCCATTATTTAATAGTAAGCATGTTGTGGAGAAAATTGAGGGAAGTATTAATTAGGTTAATGAGTGACTAAGTAAGGGCATAGTGGTAAATTGAGAATTTATAATGGATAACCTATTTAAGGAAAGGGCTTTGTGATTAAATGCACTGTAGCCGCCACCATTTCCTTGTTTTTCCCCTCGGTCTTCAGCTCAAGCAGCAGAGCTCTATAGGCGATTCTTCCATTCGATTTTCTCCCAAACTAGGATTGAGTAAGCTCTCGAAGTAGCCAATCACCGAGACGTTTTTTCAGGAGACCAGGTAAGTAGAGTATGCATGTGCCTTTGGGCCTACATCACAAAACAGTAGGTTGTGTGTGTGCTTGAATATTTTCCGTATGTCATGCATCATTTTTTGAAAGAATATGAAAAATGACTTTTCATGTATTGGCATGGTAAGGAATGTAATGATTGCAACAGACAAGCTATTAAGGGAACTAATCCACCTCTTAACTTATGAAAGGATTTATAACTTTGGGAAGATTGATCCACTTCCCAAGTGGAATATAGGATCAATATAGCTATTAAGGGAAGTAATCCGCTCCTTAACTGATGAAGAGGATTTATAACTTTGGGAGAGCTGATCCCACTCCCAATGGAATTGAGGGATCAGATCAGTGAATGAACGCATATGCAACAGAGATGTAAAAGTAGAAACTGCATGTCTAGGAATTTTGCTTCAGCATTTCATTTCATTATCATTTTTCTTACTTAGCATTAGGCTAATAGATGAGTTTTGTGATGTAGGTGAAGAAGCTTCTGAAGGTATTTTTCCTGAGCACAATGAGGTTTAGACAGGTTGGAGGAGCACACCCAAGTCTCGACTTGGTGTTCTAATGAGGCGGCTTAACTGATGTCAGTAGATGTGAAGGTTTAGTGAACCATGATTTATTTTAAGTTTTGTTGAGTTTTCTAATAACAGAAGTGGTTTTAACGTTTTTGAATACGTTGGTGAGACTTTTCTGATAATGATACTCTGTTGGATTTAATAGTGGTGTTTACTAAAGTTTGGAGTAGTACACGGATTTAAATAGTTTGAACGATTTTTAGTAAAATGCTCAAATTCTTTTGGTAGTCGGAGTTTTCTTTGTTAGAGTGAAAATGTTGCTATGCTGTTTTCGTTGTGTATTTTTGATCTATCGGTAGATGAAGTCTATCGGCAGATGTAGGGTTGTTGTTCTGTTGTCTATCAGAAGATGTCTTCAGTAAAGTCATCGGATGATGTCTTCAGCAGAAGTCATCGGAAGATATAAGTAGAAAATTTGTTGTTTTGTAACCGGATGATGTCGAGTATTTTATCCATCGGATGATGAAGGTAAAAGTCTTTTGTCGTTTTGTAACCGGATGATGTTGAATGATTTATCCATCAGATGATGAAGGTAAAAGTCTTTTGTCGTTTTGTAACCGGATGATGTCGAGTATTTTATCTATCGGAAGATGTGAGTAAGTGTATTTGTCATTTTGTGATCGGTATACGTAGTTTGTTCTTTCGGAAGACGTGAGTAAAAGATTTGTCGTCTTGTGGTCGGCAGAGGCTGGATGAACAAATCATCCGGCTGACGTCATCGGTAGATGCGAGTAGTAAAACTTGTCGTTTTGTGATCGGCAGAAGTTGGATGAACGATTCATCTGGCTGACGTCATCGGTGGAAACCTTCGGTTTATTTCTGCCCTTTTGTTGACTTCATTCAGCGGATGATGTGTTTGAATTTTATGAACTTAAGCATTTCACGCGTAAGCCTTCGTCTCTTCCGGCCGGATTCTTTTCTTAATATTTTTAACTGAATATTCGAACACTGTTTTATAGTTTTTCTTATCTTTGCTTTGCTAAAAGATTTTTCGCTGCAAGTTTTTGTGTTTTTAGTAAACGTTCAAATTTGACTTTCGAGCGAAGTTTTAAATTTGGTCTAAAATTTCCTAGTTATGTTCGGGTTTATGAGTAACGAACTGAGTTTGGAAAACTCGGGGCGTCGCAGTTTGGTATCAGAGACATTCAGTTAAACCGTTCAAAGGATTACTCATCAGTGCCTGTCGTCGCATGAGAGTACTCCAACAACTGTAAGTGTTTATGTTAGCCTTAGTTATTAGATGTTTATGAGAGTAGTTAACCCTATGCAGGAATTTAGTAAAATGTCTAGGCGACCAGGAAGACCAAGAGTACCAAGAGAGATACCGAACCCGGGACGTGGAGAAGATTCTAGCGTGATTAGGCAGCTGACAGATTTGGTGCATCAGCAAACAGACCTAGTGCGTCAGCAGTCCGATCAGTTAGGAGCGCTGTTAAACTGAGAGGTGCAGGGAAGTGCTAACTCGAGTTCTAGCAATGAACATTCTGGAGATAGATTTCGGAGACTAAGACCACCCACGTTTGATAGACAGTCATCTGATCCAATTATTGCTGAAGGATGACTTAGGAAGATTGAAAGTATGTTTAGGTGCGCCAACATTGGAGAAGGAGACAAGGTCACGTTGGCAACATTTCACTTGGCTGGTGAAGCTCAACTCTGGTGGGAAACAATAGAGACCACCACTGATGTTTTGGCGATGCCTTGGTCGCAATTCAAGGACATTTTCTATGAGAAGTATTTTAATAGCACTGTCTAGACCGCGAAGAAGTTGGAGTTTTTGAACTAGAAGCAGACAGGGTCTGTGGCCGAGTACAGTAGGCAATTTGAGTCCCTGTCCAGGTTTACTGGACATTTTTCTCACAAGGACGAGGACAAGGTGTTCAAATTTGTGCATGGACTGAAGGCGAAAATTTACCGAGGAGTTAAATTTTGTGGTATTAAAGGCTTGACATTCAGCGAAGTCGTGTCCACTGCCCTGGAGGTGGAAGAAGCTGAAAGGATGTGTGCTGAACCAAAAGAAGCCCCACGAAAGTTTGTTCAGCCACAACAACAGAGAGGGGTGAAGAGGCCTAGTGAAGGCCAAAGTAACCATGGAACAGGGAAGAGAGTGCAGGATACCAGAAAGTTTCCCAAACGCCCAATATGTTCAAAAAGCCACCTGGGTGAGTGTAGGTTTGGGATGGGAAAGTGTTTCAACTGTGAAGAGATCAGACACACGTACAGAGACTGCCCGAAGCCTAGAGTCACCCGATGCTTCAACTGCGGCAAGGTCGGCCATATTAACTGAGACTGCCCGGTCTTAAAGAATAGCCCTGCTAAGATAAAGCCGAGGATATTCTCCATGATAGAGTCGGGCGATGATGAACAGCCTGCTGTTGTGTCAGGTACTATACTGGTCAACTCCTTACCCGCTTTTACATTGATAGATTCTGGTGCAACACATTCATTCATAGCATCTACATTTGCTGATAAGTTAGATGTAAAGCTTACCCCTACTGAGTATGTGTTTAATGTCACATTACCCTCTGGTGAATGCATGCACTCTAACCGAGTGATGCTTGATAGTGCTGTATTAGTAGGAAACATGAACCTACATGCTAACCTCATTGTTATGGAAATAATGGATTTGATGTGATTCTAGGAATAGACTGGTTGTTTAAGTACCACGCCACAATTGATTGTAGGACAGGAATAGTTAGTTTCCAACCCCCTGGTAGTTTGAGACATACCTTTCAAGCTTCAAGGAAGAGTAAGGAAATGTCTGTGATGACTTTTATTAATGCTAGACCTTCCCCATATGGAGAGTACTTGTGCTTCTTAGCTAGCGTTTTAGACACACAACTTGTAGGAAAAGCAAGTCCTCAGAATGTCTTAGTTGTCCAAGATTTCCCAGAAGTATTCCTAGATGACCTTCCTGGCTTGCCACCAGATAGGGAAATTGAATTTGTTGTGGATGTTTACCCAGGCGCTGAACCAGTGTCTAAGAATCCCTTTAGACTTGCACCTACGAAGCTTAAGGAATTAAAGAAACAGTTGGGGGAATTATTGGATAAGGGGTTCATACGACCTAGCTTTTCACCGTGGGGTGCACCTGTTCTTTTTGTCAAAAAAAAAAGGATGGATCAATGCGTATGTGCATTGATTATAGGGAATTAAATAAGTTAACCATCAAGAACAAGTATCCCTTACCAAGAAATGATGATTTGTTCGATCAGCTTAAGGGTGCACGAGTTTTCTCTAAGATTGACCTTAGGTCTGGTTATTATCAACTGAAAGTCAAAACCGAAGATATCCCTAAGACAGCCTTTCGTACAAGGTATGAGCATTATGAGTTTTTGGTTATGTCCTTTGGATTGACAAATGCACCACCAGCTTTTATGGATCTTATGAATAGGGTGTTTCATGAATACTTGGATAAGTTTGTCATAGTGTTTATTGATGATATTTTAATCTATTCCCGTTCCAAGGATGAGCATGCTAGGCACCTGACCTTGGTGTTGGAAGTATTAAAACAGCTCCAACTATACGCCAAGTTTTCTAAGTTTGAGTTTTGGTTGGACCAAATTCACTTTTTAGGACATGTTATCTCTGGGGATGGAATATCTGTCGATCCAGTTAAGGTTCAAGCAGTTAAGGAATGGCCGCAACCGATGAATGCTACAGATATCAGGAGTTTTCTTGGACTAGCAGGATATTATAGAAAGTTCATTGAAGGATTTTCGAAGATTGCTACACCCCTTACTAAGTTAACAAGGAAAAATGTGAAGTATATAGGACTGACGAATGTGAGCATAGTTTTCAGACCTTGAAACAGAAACTTACCAATGCTCCAATTTTAACCATTCCAGTTGAAGATGGTAAGTTTAGCATTTACTGTGATGCTTCCAAAATTGGTCTTGGTTGTGTGGTAATGCAGGATGGTAAAGTAATAGCTTATGCCTTTAGACAGCTGAAAACACATGAGAATAATTAACTTACGCACGACTTAGAACTAGCTGCAATGGTTTTTGCACTTAAGATTTGGAGGCACTACTTGTTTGGACAATCTTGTGAGATATTTTCAGATCACAAGAGCCTGAAGTATATTTTCACACAGAAGGAATTGAATATGAGGCAACATCGATGGTTGGAATTTGTAAAGGATTATGATTTTGAGATTAAATACCATCTCGGCAAAGCAAATGTTGTGGCAGATGCCTTGAGTAGAGTAACAACACCAACCCCAACTATGACTTTCAGTATGCCATTAGCCTTAGAGTCAGAATTCCAAAGGTTTAATCTAGAAGCAGTATCCAGTGTATCAGCTATACTCTCAACCATAACCTTAAAGCCTACTATTTTGGAGAAAATAAAGGAAGCTCAGACGAATGATGATGAGTGTAACAAGTACAAGTTAAGCATGAATTCTACGGACAAAACAGATTTTATCTATTCTGCTGATGGAATCATTAAGTTTAGAAATAGATGGTTTGTCCCTGCCGTTAAAGAACTTCATGTTGATATCCTTTCTAAAGCACATTCTTCCAAGTTCTCTGTTCATCCTGGGAGTACAAAGATGTACAAGGATCTTAGACAACATTATTGGTGGCCAAGTATGAAAAAGAGTGTGATAGAATATGTGGAATCATGCCTAGTTTGTCAACAGGTTAAAGCTGAGCATCAGAGACCTGCTGGAATGTTACAACCTTTACTAGTTCTCGAATGGAAATGGGAGCAAATAACGATGGACTTTGTGGTAGGATTGCCTAGAACGGCTAAAGGACATGATGCAATTTGGGTGATAGTTGACCGTCTAACCAAATCTGCTCATTTCCTACCAATAAAGGTGACTTACTCGATGGATCAACTTGCTGAATTGTATGTGCAAGAAATTGTTCGGTTACATGGAGTTCCAAGTACCATAGTTTCAGACCGAGACTCTAGATTTACATCTAAGTTTTGGAAAAGTTTGCACAAGGCTATGGGAACACAGCTTAGTTTTAGCACAGCTTTTCACCCTCAAACAGATGGACAGTCCGAGAGAACTATTCAGACATTAGAGGATATGCTCCGTGCATGTGTGCTTGAATTTCAAGGTTCTTGGAGTAAGTACTTATCATTGGTGGAGTTTTCTTATAATAACAGTTTCTAGGCAACAATAGGAATGACACCTTATGATGCACTGTATGGGCAAAAATGTAGATCTCCCTTGTATTGGGATGAAGTTGGAGAAGCTAAACTAATTGGTCCTGATATTGTGCAGCAAACAATGAAAAAGATTGCCCTCATCCGACAGAAAATTCTAACAGCTCAAAGCCGACAGAAAAGCTATGCCGATAGAAGGCACAGTGAATTAGAATTTGAAGTAGGTGATGAAGTTTTTCTTAAGGTATCACCATTTAAAGGGGTTGTGAGATTTGGAAAGAGAGGTAAGTTGAACCCCAGATTTATTGGACCTTTTTCAATCTTAAAAAGGATCGGGAAGGCAGCTTATGAGTTACAGCTACCCACCTCTATGGAAGGAATCCATAATGTGTTCCATGTATCTATGTTGAAGAAGTGCGTCCAAGATCCATCACAGATTGTGGAACAGCAGAGTATTGGGGAGAAACCAGTAAGGATCTTGGACTATGCAGTGAAGGTGCTGCGCAACAAAGAAGTTCCATTAGTAAAAGTCTTATGGCATAACTAGAATGTGGAGGAGACAACTTGGGAGCGCCAACAGGACATGATGGACCAACATCCAGAACTGTTCAGGTACTGAATTTTTAGGACAAAATTCTTTTAAGGAGGGTAGATTGTAGCACCCGGTTCTATTAAACCAATTTCTATTCCGTTATTTAATAGTAAGCATGTTGTGGAGAAAATTAAGGGAAGTATTAATTAGGTTAATGAGTGACTAAGTAAGGGCATAGTGGTAAATTGAGAACTTATAATGGATAACCTATTTAAGGAAAGAGGCTTTGTGATTAAATGCACTGTAGCCGCCACCATTTCCTTGTTTTTTCCCTCGGTCTCCAGCTCAAGCAGCAGAGCTCTCTAGGCGATTCTTCCATTGGATTTTCTCCCAAACTAGGATTGAGTAAGCTCTCGAAGTAGCCAATCACCGAGACATTTTTCCAGGAGACCAGGTAAGTAGAGTATGCATGTGCCTTCGGGCCTACATCACAAAACAGTAGGTTGTGTGTGTGCTTGAATATTTTCCGTATGTCATGCATCATGTAACACCCGAAATAACGACCAAGTGATTTCCTTAACCGTTTTAACGGTCGTGTTTAGTTAATTTTTCCCGGTTTAGAATTTTATGCCGAGCTTAATTAATTACATGTGGATTAAAACTAGGTTGAGTGGCAAAGTTGTAATAATGGAGGTTTGAGACCGGTATTTAAAGAAAATGGAAAGGGTTGAAACTTCATTTAAACCACTATAGCCGACATCTTCTACTCTCGGTGATTTCTTCTCTCTCGAGCTCTCGCTCTCTGTTACCAGTGATCCTTCTCGTCGACGACCGGCTTCAGGCCTGCATTCCCTATGAATCCACGCCCAAGGTATGAAATAGGCAAGGTAGTTATCTGTTAGTTGTTAAGCTCTGTTTTCAGCTCAGTATTAGAGTTTCGGATTCTTTAATGGCCGAGTATTAATAGGATATTTTAGAATCTGAGAGTGGTAATGTCATTCCGAATCGATTCTGGACATTTAAAAACAACCAACCCCGAGTAAAAGATAGTTGAGTCTGTCCATTCCGGTTTTTGGAATTTAGACTGCACAGAGTATTAGACTAAGGATTCGGGAATGACTTTAGCTATTAAATCTTAGGTTGACTTGAGATTTAGAACTACTAGGATTTTGTTTTAACTACTGCAATGTGAATGTTTTAGGTGAAAAAGTCTGAAGAAAAGGAGCTCAAGTTGCTAAGGAAACCAGGTAAGTGAATGTACAGGTTTCTCGGTCATTAGGACCCTACATCAAAGGATGCTAGGTAGAAACTCATACGATGATTAGTAGTTCCCTTATGCTACTGTCTAGCATTATGTTGATGATTAGCTCAATGGTAAGGTTTCATGTTGGATAGTGCTCTATTCTGTAGCTTGATGATTTAAGAATTTCCATGTACATGCATCATGACTATCTTATGCATATGAAAATGTTTTAAGAGCATGGTTTTCTCATGAATAAAGTAAGAAGATAAAACTTATACAACGTGACTAAGTGAGGGTTGGGGGCGGTTCGGCGTATGTCACAGTCCAAAAGAGGGACATATGAATACGACCCGCAATAGGGACCAAGATCAAACTCCTTGTCGAACCCCCTTTACCGGCACAAATCCTCTCTTAATCCACACAACTTAAATGAAGAATATGATCAATGATTATGAATGATGAATATGATCCATGACTATGAATGATGATTACGAGCAAAGATATGAACAACAAAAGACTTATGAGCATGTGTTTCCTGAATTATGCATTCATGCATCCAGCATTAGGCTTATAGTTAAACCTTATGATGTAGGTGAAGAGTTCACAGGTGAGGATTCCCAATTCAAAGAGGATGCCTAAAGCTGGTTGTTGGAGAATGCTCAGAATGACAGTGCAAGGCTGGATGGCGATTGAGACCCCTGGTTAATGTCCTTACGATTTCAATGGTGATCATGAATATGGTAGTTTAATTAGAATGAGTTAGCTTATAATATTGAGCTTTTTGAAATTGTCTGGGTGACTACTGAGTTTGGGTATGATTATAAGGGTTGTTGAATGATCTGCTGTTTAAGTCTTCTGCTATGTGCATTCTGGTTGAGGCTCTGATCTTCATTCACATGATTGTTATGTCAATAGGGTTTGAAGTCTGTGAAGATCATGTCTACCGGTGGATGACCTCTGCCGGTAGATGTAGTTAAGGAGTTAAAGTGTGGTCTATCGGTGGAGGTGTTATTCACTGTTCGCCGGTAGATGTAACGCATTTGCTACCGGGTGATGCAAGTCATCCAGCTGATGTCAAGAATTTCAAATACCGGATGATATAAGTGTGGTTTTGTCGTCTAGTGACCGGCAGATCAAGTGTATTTAGGTTACCAGATGATGTAAATGTCATTTTGTCGTCTAGTGACCGGTAGATGTAGAGTATTTCAAACACCAGATGATGTAGGTGTAGCTTTGTCGTCTAGCCACCGGGTGATGTAGAGTATTTCAATTACCGGATGCCGTGAGAAATTTCTTGTCGTCTAGTGCCCGAGAAATGTTTTAATTAGTCACGCGAGGCGCACATGACCACCGGTCGATGTAGTGTAAATATGAACATCTAGTGGAGAATGTTCGGGACCGGGCGATGTCTTTAATTAGACACGTGTAATGCCCATGTCCGCCGGTGGATGTTTTCTACTGGGCGTCTATAACTGAGTCACGTAGGGTACACGTGACAAATCGGATGATATATACTTCGTCACCCGATGCATGCAAACCCATGCAAACCCCAACTGAATAACATCGAGTAGTCTGGGGCATTTCTTCCCTGCCCGATTAAGTCACTGATCAAATGACCAATTTTAGCCGCTCGACTTTGTCTAAGATTTAGCCGACAGGATTTAAGGAAAAATTGAGTTTGAGAGGGCGAAGTTCCCTTGATGTTATAACGTCTCTGTTATTAGTCTAAGAGTGAGTTCAAAAAAAATATGTACGAAAATGTTAGATTGGAAATGAAGAAGAAAAGGTAGAAGTTGAGTAAATGATTATTGAAAGATTATGACTAAGTGACGGCTCCTGTCGGGGTCGTTACAATTATGGTATCAGAGCAAAACCGGGTTCTAAAACCGATTCTGCAGACTGCCTTCCAGCACTGACTGTCACATGAGCACACTCCAGCAACTGTAAGTGTTTATGATTCTATTAATGTCGTTAAGTTAAGATGTGTTTATGACTAATTGTTTAGGAATTCCAAGATGGTGAGAGGTCAATAGAGAGATGATAACGTGGATAGTCACACTATTGCTCAACTAACTGAGTTAGTAATTCGCCAATCCCGCCAAGTTGAGCAGCTCATGACCGCCAGGGAAGAACAAGGGAATTCGAGTACGAATATTGCCCGAGAACATGGGGATGAGCGTTTTCACCGACTTCAACCCCCGACTTTCAATGGTCAAGTTTCAGATCCTGTTTATGCTGAGGAATGGATTCGAAAGATGGAGGACATGTTCAAGTATGCAAAGGTGGACGAGGGAGATAAGGTCACTTGTGCCGTCTATCATTTGGAACTGGATGCGAGGCATTGGTGGGACTCGATCCAGGGCACGACTGACGCAGGAGCTATGACTTGGGGAAGGTTCAAGACTGCCTTCTTTGACAAGTATTTTAATCGAACTGTTCGGGCCAGTAAGAAAAAGGAGTTTATGAATCTACGACAGACTGGTTCGGTAACAGATTACATATGCAGATTTGAGACCTTGTCTCGGTTTGCATCCCGTCTGGTAGAGGATGAGGAGGATAAGATCTATCAGTTTGTTCTAGGACTGAAGCCAAGCTTGTATATGAAAGTGAAAACTGCTGGCATCTACAATATGCCGTATACCGAGGTCACAGCTAAGGCCTTGGAAATGGATGAGGCTGAAATAACAGTGTATGAGCAGCGTGATCAGTCAAAGAAGACTACCAAGGATGTTCAACAGCCACCACGACAGAATAAGGGCTGGCAGCCACAGCAGAACAAGGGACCACAGCAACAGAAAGGTGTGAAGAGGCCTTACAACCAGAATGATGATCAAGGAAAAGGAAAGAGGCCTCTGGCACCCTTATGCCCCACCTGTCAGAAGAACCACCCTGGCGAATGCAAGTTGCGTCCTGGCCGCTGTTTCAGATGTGATGAGGTTGGACATATAGTCAGAGACTACCCCATGCCTCCCGATCCGAACCGTGCAAGGATAGCACCTAGAGTTTATGCTATGATGGAGGATGAGGACACAGTGCCGCATACAGTCATAACAGGTACCATTATGATCTGTAGTTTTACTGCTTACACACTTATAGATACGGGAGCCACACACTCGTTTATATCAACCTTGTTTGTATGCAATCACAACTTAGAACTTTCACCAGCCGAAAGGTCATATAATGTTATGTTACCATCAGGGAAGTCCCTACATTCTGAACAGATTGTTAAAGGTGATGTTGTGTCCTTAGGAGGTAAGAAACTATATGTAGAACTGATTGTAATTGACATGAAAGGGTATGAGGTGACATTATGAATGGATTGGTTATTCAGCCATTATGCCACAATAAGTTGTAGATCTGGGATAGTTGATTTTTGACCCCCAAATGGTGATCATTATTCCTTCCAAGCTATCCCTAAGATAAATAAAATGCCGATTATATCCTCCTTAGAGATTCATCGATTATTGAAAAATGGATGTGAGAGTTACCTGGCTAGTGTAATGGATGTTCGGATGAAGGATAGAGTAGAATTACAGGATATTCCCATAGTCCGAGAGTTCCCTGAGACATTTTTGGATGATTTGCCTGGTTTGCCACCTGATAGGGAAATAGAGTTTGTAATAGATACGTACCCCGAGGCGTTACTGGTGTCTAAGAATCCATACCGCATGGCGCCTGTTGAGTTGAAGAAATTAAAAGTCCAACTGCAGGAATTAGTAGACAAGGGATTTATACGCCCTAGCAGTTCTCCTTGGGGTGCACCTGTCTTATTCGTTAAAAAGAAAGATGGTTCCCTCAGAATGTGCATAGACTATAGAGAGCTAAATAAGTTAACCATTAAGAATAAGTACCCCTTACCCAGATTGACGATTTGTTTGACCAATTGCAATGAGCTAAGGTATTCTCAAAAATGGATTTACGTTTGGGTTATTACCAACTGAAGGTTAAAGAGGGAGATATACCAAAGACAGCCTTCAGAACCCGTTATGGACATTATGAATTCCTTGTAATGTCGTTTGGACTGAGAAATGCACCTGCAGCCTTTATGGACTTGATGAATCGGGTGTTTCGTGAGTATTTGGACAAGTTTGTAATTGTATTCATAGATGATATCTTGATATACTCGCGGACTGAAGCTGACCATGCAGAGCATTTAAGTGTAGTTTTGACGACATTGAAGGAGCACCAGCTTTATGCCAAGTTGTCCAAGTGTGAATTTTGGTTGAACAAGGTTAATTTTCTTTGCCATGTAGTTGCTGCTAATGGCATATCAGTGGACCCGACCAAAATTCAGGCAGTAAAGGATTGGCCACAACCAAAGAATGCCAGTGAAGTCCGTAGTTTCCTTGGATTGGCAGGCTATTACAGGAAGTTCATCAAAGGATTTTCTTTAATAGCTAAGCCTCTAACGAATCTGACAAAGAAGGACAATAAGTATTCTTGGACCGGAGCTTGTGAGGATAGCTTCCAAACATTGAAATTGAAGTTAACAACAGCCCCTGTATTGACTCTTCCAACCGAAGAAGGAAAGTTTAGCATATATTGTGATGCATCTAAAGTTGGTTTGGGCTGTGTTTTGATGCAAGAGGGTAAAGTTGTAGCGTATGCCTCTAGGCAGCTAAAAAGTTATGAACAGAACTATCCCACCCATGATTTAGAATTAGCCGCTGTTGTTTTTGCCTTGAAGATGTGGAGACACTATTTATATGGACAACAGTGTGAGGTGTTTTCTGACCATAAAAGTCTGAAGTACCTCTTTACACAAAAGGAATTGAACATGAGACAGAGACGTTGGTTGGAATTTGTTAAGGATTACGACTTTGAGATCAGGTACCACCCGGGTAAGGCTAACTCTGTGGCTGACGCTTTGAGTAGGATGTCAACAACAATGCAACCCGTAGTGTCAACTATGTCTATACCTTTGAGGACAAAAGTTCAGAGATTTGAATTAGATATAGTACCAAAGTTATCAACCTTGCTTGCCGATTTGACCATTCAACCAACGGTTTTGGAAAAGATCAAAGAGGCACAACAAAGGAATTAAGAGGAGAATATCAGCATAATGAGCAAATTGAAGGACACCACCTCCGAGTTTAGTCTTTCCAAAGATGGGATTCTGAGGTTTAGGAATCGATGGTATGTCCCTAATGATGAGGGATTACGTAAGTTAATCTTGGCCGAGACACATTTGTCTCCCTTTTCTGTACATCCTGGCAGCACCAAGATGTATCGAGACCTAAAGTTACTCTACTGGTGGCCAAACTTGAAGAGGGACGTTGCCAAGTATATGGAGTCTTGTCTGGTATGCCAACAAGTTAAAGCCGAGCACCAACGTCAAGGAGGTACCCTTCAGCCTTTACCTATTCCCGAATGGAAGTGGGAACACATAGCTATGGATTTTGTTGTAGGATTACCTAAGACAACTAAGGGATATGATGGTATTTGGGTTGTGATTGATAGACTGACGAAATCAGCCCATTTCTTACCTGTAAAGGCACCTTACACGATGGACCAGCTTGCTGACCTTTATGTGTAGGAAATTATTAGACTGCATGGAATTCCTGTATCTATTGTCTCTGATCGTGACCCTAGGTTCACCTCACGGTTTTGGAAAGGTCTGCAAGGCACACTTGGTACAAGGTTTTCTTTCAGCACTGCCTTTCACCCACAGACAGATGGTCAATCTGAGAGGACTATTCAGATACTTGAAGACATGCTGAGGGCGTGTGTACTAAATTTCCAGTCATCCTGGAGCTGATACTTACCTCTGGTTGAATTCTCCTACAACAACAGCTACCAGTCCACCATTGGTATGACACCTTATGAAGCACTGTATGGCAGGAAATGTAGGTCACCTCTATATTGGGATGAGGTTGGTGAAGCAAAACTTCTAGGACCCGAACTTCTGCAGCAGATGTCTGAAAAGATTTCTGTTATTAGGAAGAGGATGATGACTGCTCAGAGCCGACAGAAGAGTTATACGGACCAAAGGAGGAGGGATCTTGAATTTACGGTCGAGGATGATGTATTCCTGAAGGTTTCACCGTTCAAGGGAGTCTTAAGATTTGGCAAAAAGGGAAAACTTACTCCACGGTTTGTTGGACCCTTCCCTGTCTTGGCTAGAATTGGTAGTACAGCTTACAGACTGCAATTTCCTCCATCATTGGATAAGGTTCACAATGTCTTTCATGTGTCAATGTTAAGTAAATGCATACGAGATCTGACGCAAGTTATTCAGCCAACAGATATTGAGTTAGAGCCGACATTGGTGTATGAAGAAAAGCCGGTGCAGATATTGGAATCTACAGTTAAGACTCTGAGGAATAAAGAGATTCCATTGGTCAAAGTTTTATGAAAGAATCATGGCATCGAAGAAGCCACTTGGGAGCGATGACAGGACATCTTAGACAAATATCTAGAGATATTTGTTTGATCAATTTTTGAGGACGAAAATTTTGTTTAAGGAGGAGTGTATGTAACACCCGAAATAACGACCAGGTGATTTCCTTAACTTTTTAACGGTCGTGTTTAGTTAATTTTTCCCGGTTTAGAATTTTATGCCGAGCTTAATTAATTACATGTGGATTTAAACTAGGTTCAGTGGCAAAGTTGTAATAATGGAGGTTTGAGATCGGTATTTAAAGAAAATGGAAAGGGTTGAAACTTCATTTAAACCACTGTAGCCGACATCTTCTACTCTCGGTGATTTCTTCTCTCCGAGCTCTCGCTCTCTGTTACCAGTGATCCTTCTCGTCGACGACCGGCTTCAGGCCTGCATTCCCTACGAATCCACGCCCAAGGTATGAAATAGGCAAGGTAGTTATCTGTTAGTTGTTAAGCTCTGTTTTCAGCTCAGTATTAGAGTTTCGGATTCTTTAATGGCCGAGTATTAATAAGGATATTTTAGAATCTGAGAGTGGTAATGTCATTCCGAATCGATTCTGGACATTTAAAAACAACCAACCCTGAGTAAACGATAGTTGAGTCTGTCCATTCCGGTTTTTGGAATTTAGACTGCACAGAGTATTAGACTAAGGATTCAGGAATGACTTTAGCTATTAAATCTTAGGTTGACTTGAGATTTAGAACTACTAGGATTTTGTTTTAACTACTGCAATGTGAATGTTTTAGGTGAAAAAGTCTGAAGAAAAGGAGCTCAAGTTGCTAAGGAAACCAGGTAAGTGAATGTACAGGTTTCTCGGTCATTAGGACCCTACATCAAAGGATGCTAGGTAGAAACTCATACGATGATTAGTAGTTTCCTTATGTTACTGTCTAGCATTATGTTGATGATTAGCTCAATGGTAAGGTTTCATGTTGGATAATGCTCTATTCTGTAGCTTGATGATTTAAGAATTTCCATGTACATGCATCATGACTATCTTATGCATATGAAAATGTTTTAAGAGCATCGTTTTCTCATGAATAAAGTAAGAAGATAAAACTTATACAACGTGGACTAAGTGAGGGTTGGGGGCGGTTCGGCGTATGTCACAGTCCAAAAGAGGGACATATGAATACAACCAGCAGTAGGGACCAAGATGAAACTCACTGTCGAACCTCCTTTACCGGCACAAATCCTCTCTTAATCCACACAACTTAAATGAAGAATATGATCAATGATTATGAATGATGAATATGATCCATGACTATGAATGATGATTACGATCAAAGATATGAACAACAAAAGACTTATGAGCATGTGTTTTCCGAATTATGCATTCATGCATCCGTGTTAGTGTTGCATTCCTTACTAAGCATTAGGCTTATAGTTAAACCTTATGATGTAGGTGAAGAGTTCACAAGTGAGGATTCCCAATTCAAAGAGGATGCCTAAAGCTGGTTGTTGGAGAATGCTCAGAATAACAGTGCAAGGCTGGATGGCGATTGAGACCCCTTGTTAATGTCCTTACGATTTCAGTGGTGATCATGAATATGGTAGTTTAATTAGAATGAGTTAGCTTATAATATTGAGCTTTTTAAAATTGTCTGGGTGACTACTGAGTTTGGGTATGATTATAAGGGTTATTGAATGATCTGCTGCTTAAGTCTTCCGCTATGTGCATTCTGGTTGAGGCTCTGATCTTCATTCACATGATTGTTATGTCAATAGGGTTTGAAGTCTGTGAAGATCATGTCTACCGGTGGATGACCTCTGCCGGTAAATGTAGTTAAGGAGTTAAAGTGTGGTCTATCGGTGGAGGTGTTATTCACTGTTCGCCGGTAGATGTAACGTGTTTGCTATTGGGTGATGCAAGTCATCCGGCTGATGTCAAGAATTTCAAATGCCGGATGATATAAGTGTGGTTTTGTCGTCTAGTGACCGGCAGATCAAGTGTATTTAGGTTACCAGATGATGTAAATGTCATTTTGTCGTCTAGTGACCGGTAGATGTAGAGTATTTCAAACACCGGATGATGTAGGTGTAGCTTTGTCGTCTAGCCACCGGGTGATGTAGAGTATTTCAATTACCGGATGATGTGAGAAATTTCTTGTCATCTAGTGCTCGAGAAATGTTTTAATTAGTCACGCGAGGCGCACATGACCACCGGTCGATGTAGTGTAAATATGAATATCTAGTGGAGAATGTTCGGGACCGGACGATGTCTTTAATTAGACACGTGTAATGCCCATGTCTGCCGGTGGATGTTTTCTACTGGGCGTCTATAACTGAGTCACGTAGGGTACACGTGACAAATCGGATGATATATACTTCGTCACCCGATGCATGCAAACCCATGCAAACCCCAACTGAATAACGTCGACTGGTCTGGGGCATTTCTTCCCTGCCCGATTAAGTCACTGATCAAATGACCAATTTTAGCCGCTCGACTCTGTGTAAGATTTAGCCGAAGGGATTTAAGGAAAAATCGAGTTTGAGAGGGCGAAGTTCCCTTGATGTTATAACGTCTCTGTTATCAGTCTAAGAGTGAGTTCAAAAAAAATATGTACGAAAATGTTAGATTGGAAATGAAGAAGAAAAGGTAGAAGTTGAGTAAATGATTAATGAAAGATTATGACTAAGTGACGGCTCCTGTCGGGGTCGTTGCACATCATGTTTTTGAAAGAATACGAAAATGACTTTTCATGTATTGGCTATGGTAAGGAATGTAATGATTGCAACAGACAAGCTATTAAGGGAACTAATCCACCCCTTAATTTATGAAGGGATTTATAACTTTGGGAAGATTGATCCACTTACCAAGTGGAATATAGGATCAATATAGCTATTAAGGGAAGTAATCCGCCCCTTAACTGATGAAGAGGATTTATAACTTTGGGAGAGCTGATCCCACTCCCAATGGAATTGAGGGATCAGATCAGTGAATGAACGCATATGCAACAGAGATGTAAAAGTAGAAACTGCATGTCTAGGAATTTTGCTTCAGCATTTCATTTCATTATCGCTTTTCTTACTTAGCATTAGGCTAATAGATGAGTTTTGTGATGTAGGTGAAGAAGCTTCTGAAGGTATTTTTCCTGAGTACAATGAGGTTTAGATAGGTTGGAGGAGCACACCCAAGTCTCAACTTGGTGTTCTAATGAGGCGACTTAACTGATGTCAGTAGATGTGAAGGTTTAGTGAACCATGATTTATTTTAAGTTTTGTTGAGTTTTCTAATAACAGAAGTGGTTTTAACGTTTTTGAATACGTTGGTGAGACTTTTCTGATAATGATACTCTGTTGGATTTAATAGTGGTGTTTACTAAAGTTTGGAGTAGTACACGGATTTAAATAGTTTGAACGATTTTTAGTAAAATGCTCAAATTCCTTTGGTAGTCAAAGTTTTCTTTGTTAGAGTGAAAATGTTGCTATGCTGTTTTCGTTGTGTATTTTTGATCTATCGGTAGATGAATTCTATCAGCAGATGTAGGGTTGTTGTTCTATTGTCTATCGGAAAATGTCTTCAGTAAAGTCATCGGATGATGTCTTCAGTAGAAGTCATCGGAAGATATAAGTAGAAAATTTGTCATTTTGTAACCGGATGATATCGAGTATTTTATCCATCGGATGATGAAGGTAAAAGTCTTTTGTCGTTTTGTAACATGATGATGTCTAATGATTTATCCATCGGATGATGAAGGTAAAAGTCTTTTGTCGTTTTGTATTTGGATGATGTCGAGTATTTTATCTATCGGAAGCTGTGAGTAAGTATATTTGTCGTTTTGTGATCGGTATACGTAGTTTGTTCTTTCGGAAGACATGAGTAAAAGATTTGTCGTCTTGTGGTATGCAGAGGCTGGATGAACGAATCATCCGGCTGACGTCATCGGTAGATGCGAGTAATAAAACTTGTCGTTTTGTGATCGGCAGAAGTTTGATGAACGATTCATCCGACTGACATCATCGCTGGAAACCTTCGGTTTATTTCTGCCCTTTTGTTGACTTCGTTCAGCGGATGATGTGTTTGACTTTTATGAACTTAAGCATTTCACGCGTAAGCCTTCGTCTCTTCCGGCCGGATTCTTTTCTTAATATTTTTAACTGAATATTCGAACACTGTTTTATAGTTTTGCTTATCTTTGCTTTGCTCAAAGATTTTCCGCTGCAAGTTTTTGTGTTTTTAGCAAACGTTCAAATTTGACTTTCGAGCGAAGTTTTAAATTTACTCCGAAATTTCCTAGTTATGTTTGGGTTTATGAGTAACGAACTGAGTTTGGAAAACTCGGGGCGTCACAGAGGGTTAGTACATATGTAATGACTATATCAATGGACATTACTTTGAGTAAACATAATCTATAGTTTTAAGAGTGCAACTCTAAGTATTTAGTGGACTTACTTTAGAGTTAATAATTACGATTAATTGATATAAAGAGTTTATATTAATTAACAAAAAAATTATTGAAACTTAAAATTATAGGTCCATCGGTCCCTTTGTCACCTTCTATCATTATTCGAATAATAGAAAAATGAACAAAGAAGATTAAATAATTAACTATGAGTTAATTATTTAATACACTCAATAATAAGTTTATTATATTTCATTAGATGAAATTGTTGAATAATCAACTTATAAGATACATGACAAAAGTTGTCATAATTAATATGTTTGTTATGTTTCATTAAATAAAATAATTGAATTGTTCAATTAATTAACAAACATAAAGTTGTTTTTTAAAATTGTTTTTTAAAATGAATTTTGTCAAATCATGGTGCCAAGTGTAAGGCTATGATGAGAAGTTGTTTTGATTTCCATAACATCTTTTGTTATAAATGTTATTAAGAAATCAATTCTAACTTAATGGTAAATTAAATTTTGTAACGTTTGTTTCTATTAAATGTTATGATAATTGTTACAAAATTCTTACACTATAAATAGAGGTTAAGACCTCATTTGCAAAGGGTGTGAGAGAATTCATTTTGAGAACCAATCTATTTTAAAGAGCATTTCTATGGTGGTTTGGAGAATTGTTCTCTATATCCATATAGATCGTCTCATGTGTTGAGAAAACGATCTATCACAAAATTGAGTGTGATCTTTTTATGTTCATCACGCCCACACGTCCTTATTCGAGGTGAAGAGGATTGATAAAGAAGATCGAAGGCTCTTCAATATTAAGAAATTGTTCTTCAAAGGTAATTTCTTTAAATCTAACTTATTTGTTTTTATTGCATATAATTATTCATATATCATAAATGACGATCCTATTATTATTGTGAAAAATTGTTTTTCATAATATTTAAGTTGCGCACGTATGAGTGTTATGAACACCATTAATTCTGCCGTGTGAGGGAACTTAAATTCCAACAGTTTCTCACTATCACCACACTATTAAGTATCACTCGGTTAGAGTGCATGCATTCACCAGAGGTTAACGTGACATTAAACATATGTTCAGATGGCGTAGGTTGTACATCTAGCTTAACATCAAATGCAGATGCTATAAATGAATGTGTTGTGCCAGAATCTATTAAAGTAAAAGCAGGTATAGAGTTGATCAATATAGTACCTGATACAACAGCGGGCTGTTCCTCACCCGACTCCATCATGGAGAATATCCTCGGTTTAATCATAGCAGGGCCACTCTTAGAAGCTGGGCAGTCTCTGATAATATGGCCGACTTTGTTACAATTGTAGCATCTGGTGATTCTAGGCTTCAGGCATTCTTTGATCGTGTGTCTAACCTCCTCACAGTTGAAACACTTCCCAAAGCCCAATCTACACTCGCCCGGGTGGTTCTTCAAACACTTAGGACACTGGGAGAATTTCCTAACATTCTGTATCTTCCCTCCTGTTCATTGGCTATTCTGGCCTTCACTAGGCCTCTTCATTCCTCTTTGTTGGTGTGGCTGGATAAACTTTCGTGGGACCTCCTTTGGCCAAGCACACTTCCTTTAAGCTTTTTCCACGTCCAGAGTAGTGGACACAACTTCCCTGAATGACAAGCCTTTAATACCACAAAATTTAACTCCTCGGTAAATTTCTGGCTTCAGCCCATGCACAAATTTGAACACCTTATCCTCGTCCCTGTGAGCAAAATGTCCAGCAAACCTGGACAGGGACTCGAATTGCCTGCTGCACTCGGCCACAGACCCTGTCTGCTTCAAGTTCAGAAATTCCAACTTCTTTGCAGTTTGGACAGTGCTATTAAAATACTTCTCGTAGAAAATGTCCTTGTGTAACGCCCCGAGTTATCTGAACCCGGTTCGCTACTCATTACTTGACCATGACTAAGAAATTTCAAATAAATTTAAAACTTCATTCGACATACAAAATTTGACGTTTACTAAACGTTCAAAACATTTGAAAACTTTGCAGCGGAAAAATTATTTAAAACTACAATGGGGTTAAACCAGCGGTTGAAATATTGTTGGAAAGATTAATGGAATATTTCAAGTGTCCGGTCAAAAGAATTAAGGTTTTAAGTGATAGACTACTCAAGGAATACAAAAGTCGAATTCATCTGCCGACGACAAGTCAACAGAAGAAGCAGAAGTAGAAAACCAAAGGCTTCTGCCGATGACGTTCTACACGACTTCACCCACCAACTCATCTGCGATGAAGTCGTGAGAGCTTCATACACCACTTCATTCCTGCGATGAAGTCAACATAACTTCATCTGCCGATGAAGTCAGCGCAATTTCATCTTCTCAATAGATAACACACGACATCTTCCGATAACAACAATATGACTCCTTCCGATAGAATTAAAACATACACTACATCTTCCGATTCACTAAACGACAAACAGATACTCTACATCTTTCCGATTCACTAAACGACAAAACAGATTACTCTACATCTTCCGATCACTAAACGACAAACAGATTACTCTACATCTTCCGATTCGCTAAACCGATTATCTTCCGATTCACTAAACGACAAACAGATTACTCTACATCTTCCGATTCACTAAACGACAAACAGATTACTCTACATCTTCCGATTCACTAAACGACAAACAGATTACTCTACATCTTCCGATTCACTAAACGACAAACAGATTACTCTACATCTTCCGATTCACTAAACGACAAACAGATTACTCTACATCTTCCGATTCACTAAACGACAAACAGATTACTCTACATCTTCCGATTCACTAAACGACAAACAGATTACTCTACATCTTCCGATTCACTAAACGACAAACAGATTACTCTACATCTTCCGATTCACTAAACGACAAACAGATTACTCTACATCTTCCGATTCACTAAACGACAAACAGATTACTCTACATCTTCCGATTCACTAAACGACAAACAGATTACTCTACATCTTCCGATTCACTAAACGACAAACAGATTACTCTACATCTTCCGATTCACTAAACGACAAACAGATTACTCTACATCTTCCGATTCACTAAACGACAAACAGATTACTCTACATCTTCCGATTCACTAAACGACAAACAGATTACTCTACATCTTCCGATTCACTAAACGACAAACAGATTACTCTACATCTTCCGATTCACTAAACGACAAACAGATTACTCTACATCTTCCGATTCACTAAACGACAAACAGATTACTCTACATCTTCCGATTCACTAAACGACAAACAGATTACTCTACATCTTCCGATTCACTAAACGACAAACAGATTACTCTACATCTTCCGATTCACTAAACGACAAACAGATTACTCTACATCTTCCGATTCACTAAACGACAAACAGATTACTCTACATCTTCCGATTCACTAAACGACAAACAGATTACTCTACATCTTCCGATTCACTAAACGACAAACAGATTACTCTACATCTTCCGATTCACTAAACGACAAACAGATTACTCTACATCTTCCGATTCACTAAACGACAAACAGATTACTCTACATCTTCCGATTCTAAACGGAACAAACCCCCTTAACTCTCTCAGGACTACACCTGCCGACACGTGCTTCTCCACACGACTCTTAAGGCATTTGCCGATAGACTTCATCTTCCGACAGACTGACACAACACATCTACCGATAGACTTCTTTCTTCCAATAGACATCAACACGATTTCCTTCCACAGACGCAAATAAACCTTCTACACATGTCCACTGATACAAAATTATTCAATTCCTACCAATGGGACTAAACAACCTGTCTATAACCCGAGAAAACTTCGACTATCTAACAGACTTAAAACATTTTACCAAAAAATCCATTCATAACACTCCAAGTCATTGTATTGATCAAATTCAGTAAAAACATGAAAATCAGAGATTCTCGAAAACAAAGTCAAATAGCTGTAATCTCATTTACTAAAAACTTCATATACTCGATTAAATCATTATCCACTAAACCTCCACATCTGTAGACAACATGCTAAACCGCCCCATCAGTTACCATGCCGAAGCCTGAATGCACTCCTCCAACGTCCCTCAACACGATCAGGAGACACACCTGCTAACACTTCTTCACCTACATCACAAAACTCATCTATTAGCCTAATGCTAAGTAAGTAAAGCAGTATATGAATGAAGTAAAATGCTGAACTTAAACTCCTAAATATGCAGTTTCTATTTTTCTCATCTCAGTGGCATACGCATTCGTTCATAACATGATCTGATCCCATAGTTCCCTTGGGAGTGGGATCAATTCTCCCAATGTCTACATCCTCCTACTTAATTAAGGGGCAGATGAATTCCCTTAACACTTGATCTGATCCCATGGTTCCCTTGGGAGTGGGATCAATTCTCCCAATGTCTAAATCCCTTCATAAGTTAAGGGGTGGATTAGTTCCCTTAATAGCTTGTCTGTCGCATACAGTTCATACCTTACCATTCCTTACATGAAATTCATTTTCGTAACTTTTAACAAAACATGATGCATGGACAATAGAAACATTCAAGCATACATAAACCTACTGTTTTGTGATGTAGGCCCGAAGGCACAAGCAATACTTTACTTACCTGGCTCCTGGAAATCTGTCTGGTTGCTAGCTACTTCGGAGGTCTGTTCACCTAAGTTCATACAGAATATAAATCAAGGCTTCACTAAACCTTTCAAAATATCAAACAGCGGTTCGAGAAATCTAGTTAGAAACTCTACTACCCGAGCATTCCTACTTATCGCTAAAACCCGAATCTACACTCAATCTCAGCATCCTCAAAATCCTCACATTGCAATCCTCCAGGCATTTCACCACTATACCACAAGAGAAATAAGGAAAAGAAACTTACCTAAGTCGAAGGAGAACCGAGCGAGGAGAATCGCCTAGAGAGCTCGGCTGCTTGAGCTGAAAGTTTCCGAAGAGAAGAGTATGAGAGGGGAGTGGCGGCTACAGTGCAATAAACCCAACCCTTATCCTTAAATACGTTACCCAACTTTTGAACATTGTAAATTACTCTAATACCCTTAACAAGTTGTTCAATAACCTTATTTAATTCACTACCTAGTCAAGTGTATTGCTTTAATAGTAAAAGGCTGGTTCGATAGAACCAGGTGCTACACCTTGAATTGTGACCAAGGCATCGCCAGGACATCAGTGGTGGTCTCTCTTGTTTCCCACCAGAGTTGAGCATCACCAGCCAAATGAAACATTGCCAACGTGACCTTGTCTCCTTCTCCAATGTTGGCACACCTAAACATACTTTCAATCTTTCTAAGCCACCCCTCAGCAATAACCGGATCAGATGACTGTCAATCAAACGTGGGTGGTCGTAGCCTCCTGAATCTATCCCCAGAATGTTCATTGCTAGAACTCGAGTTGGCAGTTCCTTGTACCTCTCGGTTCAACAACACTCTTAACTGATCGGACTGCTGAAGCACTAGGTCTGTTTACTGACGCACTAAATCTGTCAGCTGCCTAATTACGCTAGGATCTTCTTCACGTTCTGGATTCAGTATCCCTCTTGGTACTCTTGGTCTGCCTGGTCGTCTAGACATCTTACTAGATTTCCATCACAGGGTTAACTACTCTCATAAACATCTAATGACTAAGACTAACATAAACGCTTACAGTTGTTGAAGTACTCCCATGTGACTATCAGCACTGATAAGTAATCTTTTGAACGGTTTAATTGAATGTCTCTGATACCACACTGTAACGTCCCAAGTTATCTGAACCCGGTTCGCTACACAAAATACTGAACCGAACTATGGCTTTTTGAGAAAATTTTAAAATTTCATTCAATGATCAAGATTTGACTCTTAAAACATTGAAACTTGCAGTGGAAAAATCATCGTATAAAAATAATTTTTATTTAATAATTAAAATATTCAAGACAGTTGGTTGAAAGAGAAAATAAAACAGAACACATCGATCGATCACTAAACGACAAAAGTCTTTTACTTACAAACAGAACAGAACACCTCGACCGGTCACTAAACGACAAACACCTCTACCGCACAAACCACGTGATATCCATGCAATTGAAATAATTTGGCAGACGACGTCCACCGCTCACAAACGACAAACATTCTCAGCTCATATTTGCCGATAGAACAAACTACGTCTTCCAATTGCTAGACGACAAAAATCCTCACTTCACATCTACCGATGACTTCTACTGAAGACATCTTCCGGTGGCTTCTCCTGAAGACATCTTCCGATTACAAAACGACAAATTCTAATACTCACATCCACCGATGGACTATATCCACCGATAGACAAAACTCTCGACTTTTACCGATAGACATCATCTACCGATAGATTAAAAATACTTAACATCTGCCGATAGACATCATCTACCGATAGATCAAAGTACTCAAATCTGCCGATAGACATCATCTACCGATAGATCAAAATACTCAACATCTGTCGATAGAAATCATCTACCGATAGATCAAAACACTCAACGAAAACAGCATAGCAACAATTTCACTATAAACAAAGAAAACTCCGACTACTAAAAGAACTTGAGCATTTTACTAAAACCGTTCAAAACTACTTAAATTCATGTACTACTCCAAAATATGGTAAAAAAACCACCATTAAAAACTAACAGAGTATCATTATTAGAAAAGTTTCAAATTGTATTCAAAACATCAAAACTACTACTGTCACTAAAACTCTCAATATATTTAAATTGAATCATGGTTCACTAAACCTTCTCATCTACTGACACCAGTTAAACCGCCCCATCAGTTGCCAGATCGGTGCATGAATGCACCCTTCCAACCTGCCTAGTTCTCAGCAAACTCAGAGAACACACCTGTTGTCACTTCTTCACCTACATCATAAAACTCATCTATTAGCCTAATGCTAAGTAAGTAAAGCAGTAATGAAATGAAATGCTGAAGCATAAATTCTTAAATATGCAGTTTCTACTTTCTCATCTCAGTTGCATATGCATTCGTTTCTGATCTGATCCCCCTGTGAAATTGAGAGTTGGATCACTTCTCCCAAAGTCATACATCCTCTCTCTTGATTAAGGGGCGGATTAGTTCCCTTAACAACTGTTCAGATCCCCTTGTGAAATTGGGGTTTGGATCACTTCCCCTAAAGTCATACATCCTCTCTCTTGATTAAGGGGCAGATTAGTTCCCTTAACAACTGTTACAGTCTGTTCATTCCTTACTATGCCATTTCATGTAAATTCATTTTCGCATACTTTCAAAATATGATGCATGACATACAAACACATTCAATCATACACAATCCTATTGTTTTGTGATGTAGGCCCGAAGGCACAAGCATACTTTACTTACCTGGTTTCCTGAAAATCGCTCGGCTGTAAGCTACTTTAGAAGCTCGTTCACCTAATGTAATACCCGGCTTTTCGGGATATTAATATTTTAATATAAATGGTATTTTTGTAAATATGTCAAATCGAGCCCGTTTTACAAACAGAGGGTTTCGTTGGGATCCTAATTATTAATAGGAATTTTAAGGAAATTATGAGAATTTTTGGAGTAATAATGCTATATTCCGAGTAATTACCTCAATCGTAACGTAAAAGACGTTTTAGTAAAAATAGTAAACGGGATCCGAATTGCGAACAGACAGTTTTATTGGGACCCAAATAATAAGTTAGACTTACTGGTGAAATAAGGAGATTTGGTGAAACCGAATAGTGAGCCGATTAACGAAACGAATGACGAAACGAATATAAAATCAAAGTAAGGGCAAAATGGTAATTTGCCAAAGTAATTTTATAAAATAACCTAAAACACTCTTCTCCCTCGTTTCCTTCTCTTCTCGCGAAAACCAGAGAGCCTTCTCTCTGTTCTCCAACGGCGATCCCTCACGGCCGACGCCCGTTTCTCCTCCGATCGACTTCTGATCTTCGCGTTTTCTCCTCCGATCAACGCCCTAGGTACGAATCTATGATTTTGGAGCATTAGCTTTCAGTTTTAACGAAGTTAGGATGTTAGGGTTTCGTTAGGATTTATGTCGAAAACGCGAGTTAGGGTTTAAAATCAATAAGTTAGCTAAGTTTATGAATATATTGAACGTATGGAGCGTTATTGGAGGGAGTTTGATTTATTTGTGAAAAGTGTTAAAGTTTGAGAATTTTTGGGTTTTTGGAGAAAACTCGTTAATTGTTGTTTCGAGGTATCAAGCGTGAATTGTTCGTCGATATGCCTCGATTAATTAAGTGAGAAGCTTTAGAGAATTCTTTAGTTAAGGTATTGATAAATTTGGACGTTTAGAAGTTTAAACTCGTTGTAACAATAATCGTTGTGAATTGCCGTAGGTGAACGACGCTCGTGGACGGAGCTAGAATTTCAACGGACGTCAGGTAAGTCTCCGCGACTTGTTTGGCTGATTGGCCTACACCATAGGATCTTTTGTTGTTCGAGGAAATTGGAGAATTGTTTGTTTAAATGCTTTGGTTCGGTAGTTAGGACTAGTTCTTTTGTAGGTTATGCCTGAGTGTCTTGATGGTACGTATGATGATTGATATGTTATGTTTATATCTGTTCATGCATCATAGTTTTAAAAAAAAAAACGTCATGAAAATGAATTTACGCATAGTTTTCATGAAAAAGAAATGCACGTAAAGGCAAGTAAAGTATCATGTAAACAACCCTCTGTATGTGGTTATCGGGGTGAGGTTCAGACCCGGCATTCCGTGGTGAGCGGATTTTCCTCCCTTCAGATGGTGTGGGCTGTGTAACCACTTGACGGGCCCTAACCATCTGCCGAGTGAATAGACTTCGGTAACCAAAAGAATGTCATGGTGAGAATGAATGAATGAAAGAATTAATGAATGAATGAAATGTTATGGTGTAGGTGACCTCTACACAGGTGAAGATGAGATCCCTCCACCCGAGGCATGAACGGTTGAAGAAAGATGGCCCGTGGGAGTGTGCTGGGCAGTCGGTGCGCAATTTGACCCGTGGGGGATGTAGGTATATGATTTGGGGAACGTGATATGAATTGTATAGCTTAATTATATTAGGATGCTTGGATTTGGTTAGTTAATAGGTTAATGTTTTGACGTTTTGAAACCTGTTTTATAAACTATTTGGGTAAATTTTAAATAGGAGGAAACGTCTGGTTTTTAAATGGATCCACGCTATTTATTTTTATGAAAGTTTATTACGTTTTAATCACGTTCTAGGGCAGGTTTTATGTTGTCTATACTTGGTGGATGAGGAAATAAGAAATGAATGATGTTATGTTAAAGTTTAATGGAAAAATGTGTAGAAGTAGACTTGTGAATGGAGGAGAAATGGTGAGGGAAGTTGATGGTTGCTCTCTGGAATTCGGATTCCAGAGAGCACTTGTATAGAAAAAGAAAAAGAAAAACAGAGATGGGGAGAGATTCAGCGATCGATCTCTGCTGAGGCGCATGGCCTCAGCGATCGATCCCTGTTGAGGCGCATGGCCTCAGCGATCGATCCCTGCTGTGGCGCAGCGATCGATCTCTGTTTCTTTTGCCTCTGTCTTCCAGTTTTGCCCTTGGCCGAATTGAAAAATGTTTTAAATGTTTTCTTTAATATTTATTAAACGTTTTAAGTTTAATTTAAATTAGTTTAGAAATAGGTTTACACGATTTTAATTCCAATTTGAATTCCGCTTCAGTTTAGGTTCAAAGTTTATGATAAGTGTAAAAAAAAAAAAAAAAAAAAAAGTACGGGTAATTGGGTACAGTATTCGGGTCGTTACACCTAAAGTCATAACAGTACATTAATCAAACCTTCACTAAACTTCACTAAGAATCAATCAGAAGTTTGAGGAAATCAGTTTGAAACCCTGCTACCCGTGCATACCTATTTATCACCAAAACCTGAACCTACTCTCAATCACAGTATCCTCGAAATTTCTCACATTGTACTCCCTCAGTTACCTAACTGCTAAAATACAAGAAAACGAGGAAAAACTTACCTAGGTTAAAAGAGAATCGAGCAAGAGAATCGCCAAAAGGGTTCTGCTGGAGAGCTGAAGGCCGAAAGAGGAATGATAAACAGAATAGTGGCGGCTACAGTGCATTAAACCCAAACCTCTCTCCTTAAATACGTTATCCACTTTTAAATTTCTAATTACCCTTATGCCCTTGCCTAGTCACCCATAAACCTTACTTTTATTATGGTCTTTTAAAGTGTGCCATTAATTTAAAAAAAGAATTGAGAACTGGTTCGATAGAACCGGGTGTTACAACCATCCTTCCCATCCTCCAACAAAACCCCTCTTCTCCTCCCTACCTCTCAAGCGCACTTTGACCAGGTGCAGTGCTAATGGTTGTGGGCCCCTCCACTATGCAACTTTGCTCCGTTTATCGTCCCGTCGATTATGTTATGGATGAAGAAGGAAGAAGACGAAAGTGACAAAGATTATTGTATTTCGGCCAACACACGATAATCATTTATAGAGGAAAATGAAAAGAAGAAGAGAAAATAGTGATTTCATTCAACTACCCTCTACTTTATCTGTTTTCCATTTTATAGCTTCCTCCTTCTAGCTATCTTCCACGTCAGCTTCAGAAAGAATAGTCTGCCCATTCTCATGTGCGAAGTCTTTCCTTTTGTGTTGGGAAATAACGAAATTGTTGAGAACAATAATAATAATATCACCGCTGCAAGACGTAGAGAGTAATGATTAAAATAATTCTCAAGAAAGATTGTACTGGACAATCTCCTAGACAGAATTACCTTTACAAGTAAGTTTCCAAGAAAGGCTGGAAGGCTCACCAATGGTCCCACTTAAAACTCGGTCTCTTTAGACAGAACTTACTTACACAGTTCAATTATACCATTAAATAAGCATTACGAGAAACTGACGTGCCTCAAGGCCCGATCATTAGGGCCCGATCCAAGAAGCTAATTAACCTAATCATGCCATATGTAGGTGAATTTCTCAAAGCCAATGATATATTTAATTCCACGCCTCAAGATAGAGAAAATACATTCCATTCACTTAAGTGGAATAAACCCAAGTTCCCATCAACCCAAGAAGAAGGGATTTGTCTCCCTTGATCAACAATTATTGTAACTGTAACATCCGACATTTTTGGCCGGAAAATTATCCCTCGAATTATCCAATGGGATTAGGTTTATATTAATATAATGGGTTTTTTGGTGAAATCTGTTGGAATGTTTAGTGGAAAACTAAACTAAGGGGTAACCAAAACAAATCATTTAGTTAGAAACCAATGGAGGGGCAGTCTAGGTAGGAATTAAGGTAGGTGGGAGGAAGCCAATGAATGGCTGCCATGTGTTCAACTTGTTGAACAAGATATACTCTTCCTCCTACGTGAAACCATCCTCACTTCTTTTCTCTGTTCTCTCCACTCCTCTCTGCTCTCTCTCGTCCAGACGACAAATGACCAGCAAAGCTCCTCTGATCTCCTCAGTTTCTCCCGTGGATCACAGAGGTAACACGAACAAAGCTTGCAACTTTACAGCAACAGGTAAGTTCATGCGTAGGTTTGGCCCTTAAGGCCCTACATCACTAAGGTACTAGGTTTTCCATTTCTGTCAGGTTGTTGTTGGGTAGATAAGTCACAGATTATGTTCTGAGTTATCTGTGTTTTGCTTTTCGTCTTGCTGTGTTATTCCTGTCGCCTGTATATGTTAAGTTTAAGCACCGTATCTGTTCATGCATATACGTTTTCTCTGAAAGTCATGCAAATGTTTTCAGCACCAGATTTGAAGTTAGGAAAGTTAAAAATGTGAATGTAATGTATGGTTAAGTGTGGACGATGACTGACATCCTGTTATCCCTGTTATTCTGTTAAGTACCTGTCGTGTACTCCTATTGCGCCAGCTCTTCTTCCCACTTATACCTTCCTGTCCAAGGAAACGTAATGTAATGTATTTCAAAATGTTCATGCACAGCATATGCATAACTGCATTGTATGTTCTTATTGAGCTTTAGGCTCATAGTTGAACTCCTTGTTGTAGGTCCGGACCCCGTGGATGAGGATTTTGTGCCTCAGGCCGACGAATAGGTGGTTGGTGCCAGGAGCTTGCAGGGGGTTGGTTGTTGCAGTCAGACAAGAGTTAACCCTGTGAGAATGTATTGTCTGAAGTTATGCCAAGTTCTGTATCGTCTTTTGAAGTTTTAAAACATTAGAAGTGTAGGTTCAGTTCTGTAGGTTTAGTTCTGTATTGATGTCTAAAACCTCTGTATTTGACAGTTGTATATATGTTTTGAAATGTGTTGAAAATATTCTAGAACTGCTAGGGTTCTTCCTTTTTAGGTTGTGCATGGATGGTCTCGAATTCTAGAGCTATCCATGCAGTCTGTGTTTCTTGAATCTCTGTCAAATATGTTTTACAACCTTGTTTCGAATCGGGTTTTGAAGGTTTGAAACCTTTATGCCTTCTATTTTGATGTTCCCTGCTTATACGTTTTCCTGTAAAAAGGTTGTCAAATTCTGCCTTTAAAACTACATCTTCCGATTACAACATTCCACCTGTCTGTAGTTCACATCCACGGTGAACTCATTCTGTCTGTAGTTCACATCCACGGTGAACTCATTTCTGTCTGTAGTTCACATCCACGGTGAACTCATTCTGTCTGTAGTTCACATCCACGGTGAACTCATTCTGTCTGTAGTTCACATCCACGGTGAACTCATTTCTGTCTGTAGTTCACATCCACGGTGAACTCATTCTGTCTGTAGTTCACATCCACGGTGAACTCATTCTGTCTGTAGTTCACATCCACGGTGAACTCATTCTGTCTGTAGTTCACATCCACGGTGAACTCATTTCTGTCTGTAGTTCACATCCACGGTGAACTCATTTCTGTCTATAGTTCACATCCACGGTGAACTCATTCTGTCTGTAGTTCACATCCACGGTGAACTCATTTCTGTCTGTAGTTCACATCCACGGTGAACTCATTTCTGTCTGTAGTTCACATCCACGGTGAACTCATTTCTGTCTGTAGTTCACATCCACGGTGAACTCATTTCTGTCTGTAGTTCACATCCACGGTGAACTCATTTCTGTCTGTAGTTCACATCCACGGTGAACTCATTCTGTCTGTAGTTCACATCCACCGGTGAACTCATTCTGTCTGTAGTTCACATCCACGGTGAACTCATTTCTGTCTGTAGTTCACATCCACGGTGAACTCATTCTGTCTGTAGTTCACATCCACGGTGAACTCATTTCTGTCTGTAGTTCACATCCACCGGTGAACTCATTTCTGACTGTAGTTCACATCCACCGGTGAACTCATTTCTGTCTGTAGTTCACATCCACCGGTGAACTCATTTCTGTCTATAGTTCACATCCACGGTGAACTCATTTCTGTCTGTAGTTCACATCCACCGTGAACTCATTTCTGTCTGTAGTTCACATCCACGGTGAACTCATTTCTGTCTGTAGTTCACATCCACCGGTGAACTCATTTCTGTCTATAGTTCACATCCACGGTGAACTCATTTCTGTCTGTAGTTCACATCCACCGTGAACTCATTTCTGTCTGTAGTTCACATCCACGGTGAACTCATTTCTGTCTGTAGTTCACATCCACCGGTGAACTCATTTCTGTCTATAGTTCACATCCACCGGTGAACTCATTTCTGTCTGTAGTTCACATCCACGGTGAACTCATTTCTGTCTGTAGTTCACATCCACGGTGAACTCATTTCTGTCTGTAGTTCACATCCACGGTGAACTCATTTCTGTCTGTAGTTCACATCCACGGTGAACTCATTCTGTCTGTAGTTCACATCCACGGTGAACTCATTTCTGTCTGTAGTTCACATCCACCGGTGAACTCATTCTGTCTGTAGTTCACATCCACCGGTGAACTCATTTCTGTCTGTAGTTCACATCCACGGTGAACTCATTTCTGTCTGTAGTTCACATCCACGGTGAACTCATTCTGTCTGTAGTTCACATCCACGGTGAACTCATTTCTGTCTGTAGTTCACATCCACCGGTGAACTCATTTCTGTCTGTACATCCACCTGAGTCATCATCTCTACCTGAAATCTTCACCTGCCCAGTTATCTGCACCACATCTTCCGCCTGACGTCATCCACATTTTCCACCTGACGTCATCTGTTTTACTTCTACCGCTGTTTACTGTTCACTTTTGTCTTATTCACATCCACCGCTAGTCTAATGGTGTATATTTATTAAAGTTATTTAAATTATAAATGAATATTTTCATAATTTTGATTGCTTATTATTTGGAGTGAAAATAGTTTGTTTTAGTTTATTTGGTTTTAATAAAATATTACCTTTTGTTTTCTTTCAAGGCTTTTGGAAAAGAACGAGGCTTGTATTTAATTGATTTCTCTCTATGTCACATAGCTCACGACAATCATAACTCAAGAGGGAACCAAGCCGCATGCCACGTGTCAAAACTAGCGTGTGAATAGAATTTCAAATTATAATGACACGTGGCAAAGTTTTCTTTCTCTAGGCGCAAATGATATGAAGTCACGTGTCTCTTATGATTGAGTCTGAAGTGAATTGTTCTCTAAACTTGCTCCGAATTCTACGCTAGATTTTATTCCTAAAATCTCCACAAATTAGGGCTCAAATCTCCAAACATTAGCTCGAGAATTCAATTAAGAATATTTTCTTTCTTTATTTTTGGATATTTTATGCACTATAAATAGGCCTAAATAGGGCCCCAAGAAGAATTCAATTTCCTTAGTTTTTCACTTATTATCATATTTTATGTGTGTTTCAGGCTAAAAACATTTGCGAGGTTAGAGATGAAATTATTTGTTTAGCAATTTATTGAAGGTTTGGTTATTTTGTTCTTCAACTTTTAATATTAGAGTGATTTTTATTATTTCATATTCATCTTTGTGTGTTAATTTTATATAATTTCAGTCATGCTTTCTTTATGTAATTTTGCACACAAATCTATCATATTATTTTATTAGTAATCTTTTACTGCATTATAAGCACACGAGCGTCGATTTTGGATTTCTAGTAATAATAATTGTATTGTTCTTCAAGTTAAATTTAAATCACTCGAATACATATTTTATCTAAAAAAAAATCAAACCTGAAATTGATGTGCTTAAACAACTAATGAATTCTCGAACCCTCGATACTTTTTTTTTTGTTATTGATTTCTCCACACAAAAATAATATCTTTTAAATTGCCTCATTTTAATCAAAAAATTCACTTTTCATTTATTTTTGTCTTAACATATCTCTTGCTTTATTTTAATTTATCGTTATTGATTAAGCTTTTAGCTACCTCCTCGTGGAATTGACCGCCCGAAATCGTACTGCCACCGACCACTTAGTAGTGCACAATTTGGGCGTAATCACTTATCCATCACACTCAATATTTGAACTTAATAATTGAGTATTACCAATATTTTCCAACATTTTATAATTGATTTGATACTATTTTGGTACGGTTTAGTAAGAACAAACATGTAATTGATTTGATAAAGAACTTAACCAACATCAGTGTATGTAAGAAAAACTTTATAAATGATGGAGAAATAAAATCTTTTAACTCCCTATGTCACTCGAATGAAATGGTCCTTTGTTTAGAATGGACCACTAAATTGTTTGGTCTATTGCTAAAATTGATATTTTATAGTCATAAACCATGTTGAAACCTAAATGCTGCTAGGAAGAGGAGTTATAAGTATGCACATGAAACCTTAACCCCTTCTTCACGACCACTCCCATAGATTTGATTCACAAGCTTCTTCATATTTTCCTCCCTCCATCCGTACTTCTCTTTCTTTGCTCTCTCCCATTTTTGCTGGTTTTCATGCTTCTTTATTTCCTCAAAGTTTGTTTCTCTCCTTTTCTGTCTGATATGTACGAGAAACCCTCCGTGAATAATAAGGTATTTCTGATGAAGAAACTTTTTAATCAGAAGATGGTTGATGGTACTTCTGTCGCAGTGCATCTAAATGAATTCAATACGATTGTGAATCAATTGCTATCTGTGGAAATTGATTTTTGGGATGAATTTTGTGCCTTAATTTTGTTGGTGTCTCTACCGAACAGCTGGGAGCCTATGAGGGCAGTAGTTAGTAACTCAGTTGGAAGCCCGAAACTGGTATTCATCGATGTGAGAGATCACATTCTTGCCGAGGAGGTTCGTAAGATTGATTCTGGTGAAACATCGAAAGGCTCAACTCTGAATGTTAAAAACAGAGGTTGAAATAATGAGAGAAACTCCAACCGGGGCAGAAATAGATCCAAGTCAAAGAATGGAAGAGGTCAGTCCAAGTCCCGACGAACGCTTGAGTGTTGGAAATTGCAAAGGGGATGGAAGCAAATGCAATAATGAAAAAAATCACTGACGCGTTGCTTCTTTCAGTCGACTGCTCAATAAACTCGTGGGTTTTGGATATTGTGGGCATCGGTGACATCAAACTGAAGATGGCAAACGAATCTATTTGGAAGATTAGTAAAGTGAGAGACGTGCCAGGGTTGATGCGCAATCTGATTTCAGTTTGATAGCTTGATAGTGAAGGTCACAATGTCAGTTTCGGAAACAGTGATTAGAAGATAACTAAAGGAGTGATGGTCATCACTCGAGGTCACAAAACATGAACTTTATACATGCATTCTACATGCAGAGACACAGTTGCTGTTGTTGATAGCTCGAAGAACACAGATTTGTGGCATTGCAGGTTGGGCCACATAAGCGAGAAAGGAATGAAGCTTCTTGTCAAGAATGGTCAGATTCCGAAGGCTGATGTCTATCGAGCATTAGCTATGTGAAAGCTGCATTTTTGGGAAACAAAAACTTGTTAGTTTTCTAAAGGTTGGGAAGGAGCTAAGGAAGAAAAGACTGGAATTGGTGCACACTGATGTGTGGGGACCCGCACTTGTTTCTTCTCTTGGTGGATCATATTACTATGTGACGTTCATAAATGATTCAACAAGAAAAGTATGAGTCTACTTCATGAAGAACAAATATGATGTATTAGTGTTTTCAAGAAGTGGAAAGCTTTGGTTAAGGATGAAATGAAGTGTTTGAGGTCTGACAATGGAGGTGAGTACATCGACGCCGATTTCAAAGAGTATTGTGCTGTAAATGGGATCAAGATGGAGAAGACTATTCCTCAAACACCTCAAGAGAATGGAGTAGCTGAAAGAATGAACAGAACACTGAATGAACGTGCAAGGAGCATAAGATTGCACGTCGGGCTGCCTAAAACCTGATATGATTCAACCTTTAAATCATATGTTAGACAATTCAAAATTTCAAGGTTAGAGCTACTCGGCTAAATCTGATTAAGCACCGCAAATCCACATTCAAGATTTATATCAAATCAGTTCCAAATTGGTATAAAATTCAGAGGAGATCTAAGATGATGAGTTGAAATTATGCTATGAAATTATCGTGCAAAAATAAAAAGGAAAATCAGAGTTTGTGCAACGAGAAACCCTTGACCGGTCCGGTAAGCAACTTGAGCACTTCCGGAGAATGTACACTTTCTTAGGAAAGTGACAACGATTCTTGGGCTATGGTGTTCACATTTCCTACTATTTTCCAACTACCAAGGGTTTGGATAGGAAATATGTTAATAAGAACTTGCAAGCCACTAATTGCTTGAAGTAATGAAGGCTACAACTCCAATCGACCAAGGAACCGCCGATGCTTACTTACCTTAGAGACAATGCTCTTGAAAAATACCTCGAAATTATTATTGATCTGAAAACTGAATAGTAAAATGCAATAGCTAGGATTAAATATATCCTAATGGTGGTTTAGGGTTGAGCCGTGCAAAGAAAGGAAATTTATGAAGGATTAATTACGGTTGTTGGTTGGGCACTCCTCCTTATCTTTTCTTCATTGAGATGATTTCTCCATAAGACAAGTTGTCTTGATTCCATGAGGGGGTAAAGAGCTGAAAAGAATTCAAATTGTGAAGGTCTTTAGCGCCCTCATTCCACTTATGGATCGGGCCTTCAAGTGAGTGAACTTTGGTTAAGCGCTAAAGCCCGAATTGGTGTGAGCTCCTAACTTCCATGTGGGCCGATCTTCTCTAGGTTGTCTTCTAAGGCTTTGATGCTTGGTCCATGATTTTGAGAGGCCGGTAAATGATGCCATCTTCATCAAACAATGGGGGGGTTGGATGGACACCTCCATCTTGTCAAAGGGGCTGGGCTTCCACAATGCGCGAGCCAAGCTTCAAAAGGAGAGTTTGAGCCTTTCTTTTAAGCTTTAACCCTCTACCACCGACTATCCTATATGATTGAAAGCTAATAAATAGACTAAAAGTTTGCCTATAGCATAAAGAAAAATAATATTACAAAGAGCTGTCACTGGGAAGATAAATTCCTACTTCTGCTACTCCAACTTTTGATTGAGTTAATTTGTCACCTTTTGTCTTCCAAATGAGTATGTGTTTGGGCTTCTCCTTGTCCTGAGAGTTTGGGTTCCAATCTAAGTCGTTGATAAGGTCATCTCCTGCAAAAATAGTAAACTTGTCAGTAGATAGAATAGATAATAATTGAGTTTTAGTTTAGGACCTAGTCAGTGGCCTCTTAGGTATATCAAAACCTTTTGGGCAGATGCAGTCAACACTGCAGCCTATCTGATCAACAGAGGACCCTCAGTGCCTCTAGATTTCAAAATTCCAGAAGAAGCCTGGAGCGAAAAAAAGGTAAACTTTTCATTTCTGAAGGTGTTTAGTTATTTATCATATGTTCATATTGATGATTCTGATAGAAATAAGATTGATCCGAAATCTAAGAAGTGTTTTCTTATTGGTTATGGTGACGTCGAGTTTGGTTATCATTTTTGGGATAATCAAAATCGGAAGATCATTCGCAGCAGGAATGTCATCTTCAACGAACAGGACCTTAACAAAGATGCTGTTGGTAAGACTTCTGACAGTGGGAGTTCTGTATTAAAAGAGTCTACTGTGGTCAACTTGAGAGATTTTTCAGCTGATAATACTCCGATTGTCAAAGAGAAGTTAACGAGAATGTGGCTCCAGAGGTAAATCCGTAAACGTCGATTGCAGAACTGAGAAGATCATCTAGAATCAGCAAACCAGACCAGAGATGGTCTCTGTCTCTTAATTACATCCTGCTAACTGATAGAGGCGAACTGAGATGTTATGAGGAAACATCATAGTCTGATGATTCGATTAAGTGGGAGGTAGCTATGAAAGATGAGATGGACTCGTTAACTCAAATCAAATTTGGAAATTGGCTGAGTTGCCAAAGGGTAAGAAAGCACTGCACAACAAATGGGTTTATCGGATTAAAGAAGAACATGATGGGAGCAAGAGGTACAAGGCTAGGTTGGTTGTCAAAGGTTTCTAATAGAAAGAAGGTATTGACTACACCGAGATCTTCTAATCAGTAGTGAAGTTGACGACGATCATAACTGTCTTGGGTTTGGTTGTGAAAGAAGATCTTCTTCTTCAGCAGATAGACGTGAAAACTGCTTTTCTTCACGGCAATTTAGACGAAGAGATCTACATGCAGCAACCATAAGGTTTCGAGGTGAAAGATAAAGAGGAGCGTAGTGCGTAAGCTTTAGAAGAGCTTGTACGGCTTGAAACAGGCTCCAAGGCAATGGTACAGAAGGTGCCATAGCTTCATGAAGAGTAACAATTTTGTGAGATGTGAAGCCGATCACTGTTGCTACATCAAAAGGTTTGATAATTCCAACATTATTCTGCTCCTTTACATTGATGATATGTTGATTGCTTGAGCAAGCTTGCATGAGATTGACAGGCTAGAAGAGGAAGTTATCTAAAGAGTTTGCAATGAAGGATTTAGATGCTGCAAAATAAATCCTTGGGACAAGGATCTTCAGGGATAAGGAAGTTCTCAAACTCTCACAAGAAGAGTACATAAAAAAGGTTCTTAGCAGGTTCAAGATGCACGATGCTAAACCAGTCATTTCACCATTGGCTAGTCATTTCAGACTATCCAAAGATCAGTCACCCTCGACCGATGAAGAGAAGGACTATATGGCTACTGTTCCATATGTCTCCGCTGTTGGTAGTCTCATGTACGCGATGGTTTGCACACGACCAGACATTGCACATGCAGTGGAAGTTGTTAGTAAGTTTATGAGTAATCCAAGAAGGAAACATTGGGAAGCCGTAAAGTGGATCTTGAGATACTTGAAGGGAAGTTCGGATTTCGATTTTATGTTTTCGAAAGTCAGACTTGGATTTAGATGGATACGTTGATGCTAATAATAGTGGTGATATTGACAGTAGTAAGAGTAAAACTGGTTATGTCTACACTTTAGGTGGCACCGCAATCAGTTGGGTTTCGAGACTTCAAGATGTAGTCGCTCTTTATAGTTGTGAAGCCGAGTATATTGCATTAACAGAAGCCGCGAAGGAGATGATGTGGTTGCAGTCTTTCTTATGCGAGTTAGGCCTAAAACTACGATGGGAGTGTATTGCATTGTGACAGCCAAAATTCAATCCAGCTGATATGTTGACGAAAGTTGTGACGAGTGAGAAGCTGAAGTTATGCGCAACTTTAGTCGGACTTCTTGGATGAGATATTGAAATGAAGCCGCTACAGATGGAGAGATGATGAGATTAGTCTCCAAGTAGGAGATTATTGAGTTATGGAGCCTACTCTAGTGCTGGGGGTATTTTGGCCATATTTACCTTGATATTTCGTAGCCCTAATTCGTCTAATATATAAAGACGTATTAAAGTTATTGAAATGAGTGTGAGCGTGAGAGGTAAAAACTATTGTAACTCGATTTTTTTTCTTAGTGAAATCTGTCAGTGGCTAGTGGACGTAGCTCTTACAACAAGAGTGAATCACTATAAATCTGTATTTTTTCTTTTTTCGTATTTTCTCGATCGTTCTTTACAGGTTGGATTAGGGCGTCTAATCCTAACAGGTTCTGGTCACCGGAGCCTATTAGGATTAGACTCTCTAGTCCAACTTGTAAAGAACGATGGAGAAAAAACGATTTTCTCATGTGCAACTGTTTGTTGTCCTTAGCGAAAGAAGTTGATATTTTGAAATGATTTACGTTTTGAATGTAACAGTATGCAAAGAGGAAGGCTCGTTTGTCCCTCGGAGGAACGCCTTCTGAAGGTTGCCGACAAAGCCCACCTGTTGGGTCGCCGGATGTTATTGTTATATGTGCTGATGTTTCTAAGGTGGAGGACTGTAAGCGATTTGTGGGCGAGACAGTGAGCCATTTTGGGCAACGTATAGTGGCTTTGTTCTTTAGTTTAGTTTTGTTCTTCGTTTTCATAGTTTTCTTTCAATAGAAAAACCTATGATTTTACTTAACTTGTGGATGCGCTACATGTGACAATTGACAGTGGATCATTTGGTGTGCAACACCGGGGTTCTGCGTACAGCTTTGTTTGAAGAAATCTCCATTGATGAGCTTTCTAATGCCAGCTCGATTATGGTATTTTTGTGTTAACAAAAGTAAACTGTTAATTTTTTGTAGCTTCTTAATGAGTCTCGAAAATATGTTATAAATTAATGAGCTGCGCAGGGAATAAACTTCTGGGGATCTGTCTACGCTACCCATTTTGGGATTCAGCATCTTCGTAAGAGTAAGAGAAAACTCCTCGTTATTTCTTCAACTGCAGCATGGTTTTGTGGCCCAAGACTAGCCCTCTACAGTGTACTAATGATTCTTCTTTTTATAACTTCATTGCTGATGTTCGCATATTTTATAGGAAGATTGACAAGGATTGCAGCAAATGATTGATCTCAGGCTAGCAAAGCAGCTCAATTCACTTTCTTTGAGATACTGAAGCCGGAGCTTGGCTCTGATGTTGGAATCACCATTGTCACTCCCAGTCTTGTTCGTTCAGAGATCACAACAGGCCAGTTAATGTCACAGGTAGACAGTTCTGGTTCAAATAGCCTTAAACAAATTGAAATCGCATTTGACAGAAAAGAAGGAATGTTTGATAGTAATGATGACTTGTATGCTTTACAGCTGAAGTTGAAGAATGTGATGCAATTGGAGTCGACAGAAGGGTGTGCAAAAGTAAACTGTTAAGTTTTTGTAGCTTCTTAATGAGTCTCGAAAATATGTTATGAATTAATGAGCAACATAGGGAATAAACTTATGGGGATGTGTCTACACCACCCATTTTGCGATTCAGCATCTTGGCGAGAAAAAGGGAAAACTCGTTATTTCATCAACTCAAGCATGGCTTTGTGGCCCAAGACTAGCCCTCTACTGTGTACTAATGATTCTTCTTATTATAACTTGATTGCTGATGTTCTCAAATTTTATGGGATGATTGATATGGATGTCTGCAAATGTTTGACCTGTCTCAAGCTAGCAAAGCAGCTCTAATCACTTTCTTTGAGACACTGAGGGCTGAGCTTGGCTCTGATGTTGGAATTGCCTTTGTCACTCCAGGCATTGTTTATTCAAAGATCGAAACAAGCCAGTATATGTCACAGGTAGACAGTTCTCGTTCCAATAGCCTTAAACAAATGGAAATCACTTGTATCCTTTGTAGCTGAGGTTGAAGAATGTGGTACCATTGGAGTCGACAGAAGGGTGCGCAAGAGCAGTAGTTGCAGGCATTTGTAGGGGAGATGAGTTCTTGACGGAGCCGTGGTGGTATATAGTGGTGTTTTGGGTGAAGCACTTCTGCCTAGAACTCATGCAATGGATTTCCCTTTTTCAGAAGTCAGGAGGCCTCAGAGAAGAAACCCTCGTTACCAAACACAAGATACTAGTTTTGACCTTGTCACAGCCATGATGGAGGCGCTGCGTAATCGGCCAAGCAAATTGTACGGGCCAAAATTCCAGAATGATTCAGATGACTTATTTCCAAGACTTTGCTAGGCTGAACCCGCCTATGTTTGAGGGTGGTGCCAACCCCATGGATGCTAAGAACTGGCTTCTGAAGATGAAACGTAACTTTGGATCTTTCTAAGTGCGAGATGAGTTTCAGGTTGAGATTGCTACTTGGAGAAGTTAGCTTTGAGTTGGTGGAACGTAGTGAGGTCAAACTTCCAAGTGTAGTCTATGGAGTGGAAGGACTTCACTAGAGATGTTAATCAAGCGACCCGAGCCGAGTCGAGCCGAGCCGAGAAACCTAGGTCACCGAGCCTGCCGGGCTTAACTAACCGAGCCTAACAAGTCGAACCTAAAAAATTTCTAACCTGAGCCGGTTCGCAAGCCACGAGTCTAACGAGTCGAGCCGAGCTGGCCCAACGAGCATAATGAACCGAGTTTAACGAGCCGAACTTACATAAAAAAAAAATTCATATTGCATAACTAAAATATATCACAAAATATAGCAAAGTCATAAGGCAAGCTATAATCATCCAAACTTAAAATAAATTTATCCTCAATACATAAAATAAACTAAAAATAGGTGAAAAATAACGTAACTCATGACGTGTCGGACTAATTGTTGTTCTCCTCGCCCTTTTGTGGAGAGTGATATGATCTCAATAGGTGCTCCAGGAAGATAGGTAAACTTGGGTTTGCTAGATTCGAATGGTCATAATGAGCATTTAATGCTCTCACATATCGTGTTCAAAGCTGGTTTGTTGAGCAGCCAGATTGGCAAACATTTGGCCTTGTTGGATTGTAAGATTTTCTAACATCTGCCCCACATCATTAGTTGAGTAAAAGCTAGGTGGCACGGCAGATGATGAAGAGGCACCTTGATCGGGAGGCATAGATGATTGGTTTTCATATCGCTATTTTCGACGAGTCTCGGCGCTCTCTTTTTGTCTCCGCTATGCTACATTGTGCACTCGTCATAGTACCATCTTTGCGCCGGATACGAGACGAGGGCATTAGTTGAGGAGGAATTTCAGCATCAGCAACATGCTCAATGAATCTCAATCCATTGTTTCTAGCTTCGCCGTACGGCCACTTAGGCATTCTTGAAATATTTGAGGAGACATAAACCTTTGGCTAGATCCAAGGCTCGTCAGTTTATCTCATAGGGACATTCTTTGCAGCGCATAGGTGAGTGATGAGGACGGGGTGGATATGGCCAGTAGTGGTGGAACCCTTACGATATGCACTAATATTATTATGGATAATTCGCTTGACATTTATGGAGCGACCAGTGAGAATGCAATACCGGAGTACCACCTGCTCTTTGGTCAGCTCAGAATTCTGGGACGTCGGCATCAAGTTTCCCTGTATAAACTTGCACCAAGATTGAGCGTTGAGACAACTTAATATCAAGTGTAATAGTTGAGCTGGGTCGACGATTGAGTAAATCCATTGTGAACCTCGGTGGCCCATCTCTTGTATGATCATCCCATAATCTGGCCCCTCTTCCATCATGGTGTGATAATCATCTTGATTTAAGTTGTCAAAACCAAGCTTAGCATTAATAATATCGGTTGAGAAGTGGATGATCTTGTTGCAAACTTGAACGGTACTATATGAATTGGATGCCCTGAGATTTGCGTAGAATTCCCAAACGACACTTACGTTCACATCACCACCTAATACAGCAAGAGTCTCCCATCTTCGTTGCGTAAGCATGACTAAAATATCTCCATCAGACGCATCGGGTTGAAATTGGATTTTGCATATAAGAGGTTTATTTTTCATCATGAATCCATGAAGTATTTCCTTGCCTCAGAGTTAATGAATGAGTAATCAATTTGTAGAGCTGAGCTTGACCTTGAAGAACCTTTGAAATGTTTTGGCGGAATTTTTTTAATCTGTAAGTTACACAAGACCACAAGATACTAAACACCAAAATAAACACGATATTTGTGTACAAGAAATTCCAACTCACAAAATATAAAGAAATTATCAATTTTTAAAACTTAGAATTCTTATAGACATTTCATCAAACAAGTGGTGTGCACAGTTATAAAACTTCGTTCACAATTTTTTTTGTATCCCAAACCAACCTCAACAATCAAAATCAACCGAAATTCGACAAAGTAAGCAAAAAAATTTCATTTCAGTGTAACTTTCAAATAATATTTAATTAAATTATCAAATTGCGGAAGAAATAGAACCTAGTCAGATGGCGGAGATTTACTGAGCTTCGACGGAGGATTCGGAGGTCGAAATTGTGGTGCGATTGACGAGAGACACTGTGAAGGGAGCTTTGGCAATTTTCGGCAATGAGTTTCGTCATTGGTAGTTTCAGTTGAAGGGGCGATTGATCGGGGGAGGTTATTGTTTTGCTGACCTAAAGGCTAAAGTCCAATTTAATAACGACAGCCGATCAATCGCCCAAGTATGAGGCGATTGATCAGCTGTCGCTCTATTTTATTCAGCGCGACAGTCGATCACTCGCCCAAGTGGGGCGATTGATCGGCTATTGCTCTATGTTAATTCTTAGCGACAGCAGATCAATCACCCCACGTGGGCGAGTGATCAGCTATCACTCGGTTTTCATTCAATTTGAGCGACATTTATTTATAAAAAAATAAATATCTAAAAAATATAATCTTCATTAGAAATTTATAAATTTTGACATTTGCATCACTACAAATTAAGCACATCCCAACTAGGTTTGCATTCATCTAATCGTCAATCATGTGCAAAATGTCAAAAAAAATTACAAAATGCTAATCTTCTTGAACGTCCAAATTTTTAATTTTTTGAGTATTCTGTCCTCTCGTTGTTGGTTTCTCGTAACAGCGTTATTCCAATCCTTCATGCAAATGAGTGCCTCCACGAGATCGGGTGAAAGTCGTCATTGGCGTTCATAGTACACACGTCCACCTACACTAAAAGCAGACTTCGATGCTGCGGTAGAGACCAAAGGTATTAGTAGATCACGTGCCATTATAGACAGAATAGGATATGTGGTGGAAAATATTTTCACCAATTTAAAAAATCAAAATTTTCTTCTCGATAAAATTGATATCGAGTGTCAAAATAAATTTCTAATTCATTTAGTATAGAATAGAGTGAGCATCTGTATCTAATTGATTCCAAATATCATGAATACCAAATTGTGAACCTACAATATTTCCACCACCACTACTTGAACTAGCAAGTGAAGAAACACGACTAACATTCGAATATTTAGATTCATAAGAATAATATAAACTAATAATTCCATATGATTATTTGATCTATAGAAAATAAAGAAGAAGTTTGTAAATTATTAGAAATTTTATTAACAATGAGACATACTCCTCTTTACTTATATTTAGGATCCACTATACATGCATAACAAAAAATAGGAGGGATGTCAAACCAATATTTTTTAAATTTTGTTTTCATTTTATTAAGTATATCTCTAAATTCATCTATATGTCGATATTGTGCAAAATTACCCGTTAAGTTTATAAAAATTGGGAGAACAAGATGAGAAGTGGGATAATAAATTCCCGAACCTCATTTGTAGCCTCATAAAATGGTTTTAAAAAATCAATAAATATATTAGCTACGTCGCAACTAGATTTATCAAGATTAATACTTTGAGTTCTCTCACTAATAAAAGCACAAATAATTTGTCAATATGGCGTAGCATTTTCCAACATTAAATAAGTAGAATTCCACATATTAGCTACATCGATTTTAAATTTTCGTGGTTTAAGTTGAGCAGCTTTACAAAAATCTCAACACTCTTGTTGCCTCGAATTAGATCCAATTATATAAGAAATTGCGGATCTAATTGATTCAATATAAGATGAAATATATGTTATACTATCGTTAACGACTAAATTTAAAATATGACAAACACATCTCATATAAAAAAGAGAATCGTGAGTAGTATGTAATTGAAAATAATTTTTAAAATGAGAAATAGCAGCATCCTTGGCACTAGCATTATCAAGTGTTATGCTAAATATTCTATCTCGAATGAAATATTCTTGCAATATCGTAACAATATATTTATAAATTGTAATACCAGTGTGGGGATATTCACAATTACGAAATTCTAAAATTCTTTTATTTAATTGTCAAAAGTCATCAATAAAATGAGAAGTTAGAACTACATAGCCTATAGAATTACAGTGCAATCCATAAATCGGACGTGATACAAATAGACATTGAAGGGACATTTGAAAAAAATGAAATTAGTTCATTTTTCATATTATTAAACATTTTAATAATATCAATTCTAGTTGTACTTCTAGGAACACGTTTAAAATTAAGAGTAGCATATTCTTTCATAAATTTTCAAATTCAACACTATCCGTAAATGCTAGAGGCAACTCACATTGTGCTACAAGTTTTAATATTCCTTCTCTTAATTTATTTTGTGAATACAAAAAAGTATCACTACCACTAGCATTTAATAATCTTTGTGTAGGATCTCTAACTTGCTCGTTTAAGTGGCATTTTTGATAATGCCTATTTAGTGAGGTAGTTGAATTACCGGAAACATATTCATAATTTTTAATACAATATTTACATTGAGCCCTAAATTCTACTTTTTCACCAATTTTAATATCTTTCATTACAAAATATTTCCATACCTCAGATGTTTTGTTTCTTTTTTTAGGTGATGAAGTGGATGTTGATGCTTGTACAGATGATTGTCCTATTGAAAATGTTGGATTTATTTCCCTAATTTCTTCAATATCATCATCAGTATTATAATCACGTGGATCCATAATTAAAAATAAATTTTTTAAATAAATTTAAAATAAGAAAATGTTACCACAAAATCAATGTCCAACAAGAGCTTGTATGTGGTGGGAATTGATCAACTCGCGTATATGAAACCTAAGAAAAAAAATTAATGTAAAAATTTTTTGTTAGTATAACTATTAAATATAATTAAAAATTATGTAAATATATGTAAAAAAAATAACTAAATTTTACCTTGTTTAAGCAAATTCAAGAATAAATTAGAGCACATAATGGATTGAGAGCAGAGAACATAGAGCAGAGTACAAATCGATTGAGAGCAATCTAAGGGGTAAATGAATTGAATTGAGAAAGATTGAAAGAGATTGGGGTGAAAAAAAAAAATGAAAGGGAGGAGGAAGAATTTATAGAAAAAATGGAGTGAAAGGGGAGAGAGAGGCCGAAAGTCTTTCTTGCTCTATTAGCTCTGATGAGAGCAACGGTCACAAGACCGTTGTTGAGAATCTCAGCCACTCAGCCTGAGATTGCTCAGAAGCTCTTAGAGCAACGGTCTTGTTACCGTTGCATTATTGAGAATCTCAGGCTTCTCAGCAACGGTCTGTTGATTGTTGAAAGCTTGTATGGGGCGAGTAATTGCAATTCTCCTATCCCTCTGTTTTTTGTTTTGGGTAAATAATAGAAACAGAGGCGATCGATTGCCTCTCATTGGGCAATCGATCGGCTCTGTTTGTAAAAGTATTTTTATTGATGTACTGTTTATGGCAGAAGCATTGCCGATTGATCATTGTTCCTTCTGCGATTGATCGGCTCTTGCTTGCTCCTCATGATGGATGGCAGAGGCAGTGCCGATCGATCACCGAACGTGGGTGATCAATCGGCTCTACCACTACATGAGTGCAATTGCACAATTTTAGTTGATAATAAAAGCATTTCCGATCAATCGACGCTCATGGGCGATCGATCGGCTATACCTCTGTGAAACAAATCACAGACGTAGAACTCTGAAGCCGACCGGACTGAAGGGCAGATGCAGAACTCCGAAGTCGAAGATCTGAAGATGGTCGTACTCATCGTCGTCGTCGGTAGATGTCAATGGAAGACAAAGATGGGGCTGTCCATGTCCGCTGTCGAGGCGTTGGAGAGGACTCTAAGTTGGGCGCCGGAGAGGGCCCTGACCTGAGCATCGGAGTTGGACTTGACCGATTCATCGGAGAGTCAGAGACTTTCAATTATCAGGCGTCAAATAGGGCTTAGAGCCCGAGCTGGGCTTGATGAGCCATGCTCGTTGAGCCTGGTCATCGACGGGCTCGCGAGCCGGGATGGCTGAGCTCGGCTCGGCCGCTACAGTAATGAGCCGAGTTGGTGGGCTGGAGAGCCAGCCCGCCTGTTTAACATTTATAGACTTCACTAAGGTGTTCAGAGGTCAGTATCGCAGTAGAAGCCACCATGATTTTATAAAGAGAGCCTTTTAGTGAGTTGGCTTAGGGGACGGTGATGGAATACTACGCTCGGTTCTATGACATTTTACTCTATTCTGAAAGGATTTTTGAGAGTGGTCAGATTGTGAAGTTTCAGTAGGAATTCAGGTTGAAATTACAATAGGGCATAGTAGTGAATCAATACGACTCTCTCCTAGAGGTTTTTGAGGCTGCTCAGAGGATGGAGAGAGTGTTCGATGCCAACTATGGAATTTTCCAAGAGAAGTTTACCAAAAGTAAGAGAGAAAGGTCACTAAGAAGACTCAATGAAGATTCCATGGATGGGGATCTAGTAGTTAGACCCCTGAATGCCAACAATGGATATTCTTGTAGTGGTAGATTCAGCCCATACGCTTGTCTTTCTTGTGGAAAGTCAAGGCATCTGAGGAGGGATTGCCTGCAGAATCAGAAGCAGCAACCGCCACATCAGTCTTTCTCATTTTCTTAAGGTAGTGCTGCTCGGACTACTCCTGGAAGAGGATGTGGTTTTGACAGGCAGCCATTTCAGTATCAAGGATAACATGCTTTTACTCCTAAGCAGCCATTAGGACCCAAAACATCTTATTACCCTCAGTATTAGCTGACTAGTTCAAATTTTTTAGAGTCTGATTGGATATCAACAAAACTACGGGTCTAGTCCTTACCCGCAGTAGAGGTCTGGTGAGTTCAGAGAGCCGTCCTTTCAGAGCAGTGGTGCTATTCCTAGTTCCTTTTAGAGGTGGCCGTGAAATGGGCCACAAGAGCGAGGGGAAAGCCTCGGGTTAGGGTTATGTAGTTGGTGGAGCTGAGTACACCTATGGACAGGAGAAGCATGGCGTTATCAACAATATTGTTCTTATTTCCCATTCTTTTAATTGGTGTTGTTCGATACCAAGTCAACACACTCTTTTATTTCTTCTGTATCCGCATCTGTTTTAATATTTTTTTGTGGAAAAGATGGAATCTCCACTAGTGCTTAGCACTCCATTAGGTGTCCAGAGTGGAGTGTCTTCTATGTGCAAATCAGTCTGTGCGGTCATTGACGACTACAAGTTTTAAGCAAACTTAGTAGTCTTGTCGATGAGTCAGTTTGATATGGTATGGATTGGCTGAGGAAGTATTGTGGAGTGTCACCTGAAGAGGATCACAACAGTCTCGAAGAGTGGATATTATGTTATCTACCGTAGTGGTTCTAGTATTGTGATAACTAACCCTATATTGAAGGCTTATCTGGGTGGCTTTAGTTGATTGAAGCAATATGAAAATCTTTGATTTGTCGATGTTGATGGCAAGACCATTGGCCAGGACATGGATATCTTAGTTATGAAAGAGTTTCCAAATGTGATTCTTGATGATTTGCAAAGGTTGCCTGCAGACCGAGAGATTAAGTTTCGTATTGATTTAGCTATCGGTGCTACCCTAGTTGTGATTCCTACCTATAAGATGGTACATGATGAGTTATCAGAGTTGAGAAAACAATTGGATGAGTTGCTTAAGCGAGGATTCATCCGTGCGAGCACATCGCCTTAGGGTGCTCGAGTTTTGTTTGCAAAGAAGGTAGACACATCTTTACAGTTGTGCATAGATTACTGAAAGTTAAACCATTTTATCGTGAAGAATAAATATATGTTGCCAAGGATTGACGAGTTATTTGACTAGCTTGGTGGGTTTCGGTACTTCTCTAAGATTGACTTGAGGTCCGAGTATCATCATATGAAGGTTCGAGATGAAGATACTCCAAAGACAACTTTTCAATCAAGTTATGGACATTTTTAGTTTCTGGTCTTACTTTCAGTTTGACCAATGTCTCAACTACTTTTATGGATCTAATGAATCGAGTGTTTAGACCGTTTCTAAATCGGTTAGTTGTGGTTTTCATTGACGACATTTTGGTGTACTCAAAGTCTACAAGTAAGCATAAGGAGCCTCTTTAGATCAAGTTGCAGATTTCGAGAGATCATTTGTTGTTTGCAAAGAGGAGTAAGTATGACTTCAAGATGTCTGAAGTTAAGTTCTTAGGACATGTGGTTTTCGTGCAGGAATTTGGGTTGATCCTGCTAAGATCAAGGCAATTGTGCACTGACAACCTCTGAAGAATGTGTTAGAGATTCGTAATTTTCTTAGTCTTGTCGGCTACTATTGTCATTTTGTGAACGATTTTTCCTTGATAACTTTTCCGTTGACCAAGTTAACAAGTAAAGGTGTAAAGTTTGAATGGAATGACTGTTTTCATAATGCATTCGAGGAATCGAAGCTAAGGCAGACTAGTGCTTCTATTTTGACAGTGCTGAGCAATGAAATACCTTATGCAGTTTATATTGATGCATCAAGAGTTAGTCTCGGGTGTGTGCTGATATAGCAGAATAAGGTAGTTGTTTATGCATCTATACAGTTTAAGCCCCATAAGCAGAATTATCTTACTCATGATTTAGAGTTGGCAGCCATAATCTTTGCTATGAAGATTTGAATGAGCTATTTGTATGACGTGGGTTTTCAAGTGTTTTTGGATCATAAGAGTTCAAAATATCTTTTCACTCAATGTGATTTGAATCTAAGACAACGCAGATAGGTTGAGTACATGGAGGGTTACAATTTCAATTTGAAGTATCATCCATAGTAAAGCAAATGTTGTGGCCGATGCCTTGAGCCGAAATCCACACGGATCCATTGCTTGTCTAGTTCTCGATGAGTGGAAGCGTACTGGTGGCATTGGAGATTGACTTGCAATACTATGAGTTTGGTAGGAAAGCTTGTGCTTACAATGTTGTCACTACCCTGAGTTTACTTTAGAAGGCTAAGCAAATGCAGCAGCAAGATGATGTATTGGCAGAGAAAGTCAATCAGTTGCAAAATGGTGAACAACTTACGATTGGGAGGTCAACACTGAAGGATTTGTGCTTTTCAAAGGTTGTGTGGCAGTTCCTAGCAATTAGCAGTTGAGACATGCTATACTTGTAGAGGCTCATAGAGCTAGATTCGCTATCCATGTTGGAAGTACGAAGATATACAGAAACTTGAAGTATCAGTATTGGTGGGTAGGTATGAAGCTTGAGTTGGCAAAGTTTGTGGCCAGGTGTTTGACGTGTCAGCAGGTGAAAGCTGAGCATCAGAGACCTGCAAGTTTATTACAACCTTTGAAAGTTCAAGAGTGAAAATGGGATAGGATCACGATGAGTTTTGCTACGGGTCTTTGTGGATCGTTTGACCAAGTCAGCTCATTTTATTCAGTTTCAGATGGATTTCCCCTTGTTTAGGTTGAGCCAGTTGTATATCGAGAACAACGTTCGTGTTCATGGTGTTCCGTAGAGTATCATTTCTGACCGCGATCTTAGGTTTACGTCCAAGATTTGGTGACATGGTCCGGACCTAGAAAGGACTCATGTTAAACCTACAAAAAGATGAAGAGTGGTAGTGTGTGTAATATGAAGAACATAATAATAAAATAAAGATAAAAATAAAAGAAAATGAAAACCCTAAGCGGACCCGAGAGCTATATTATGTTATGCTCACGGGTGCATGTTTTCCCGTAGGTAAACAACCACTATCGGGCACCGGTTCGGCCCCTTCATAAATCAAACTTCCAAGGAAGAATGATGAGAAAGGGCAATACAAGCTTACTCTAGCAACCTTGAGCTAGTAAGCAAGGGAGACCTATTCTTTTCACGGATTGGAAAATCCGTTGCTTACCTCCATTGAAGGTAACAATCTTTCTCTCTTTGGAAGACAAAGGTGACTCATGTATTGAGAAATTGGCAAAAAGTTTTTTTTCAATGCAACTAAGCAATGCCTATAAATAACCCCTAATGGTGGCGGTCAGGGTTTGGATGGAAGGATGAAAAAGAGCCATTGATGAAGGATGAAGATGGGCAGGCCAAGATGAGCGGCTGCTTGGCGGCTAAGCCTTGTCCTCGTGCGAGCCCTAGATCTGGCGGTGGAGATGGCAATATGCACCTCTTCTAATCCATGGTGCTGTCATGCCATGTCATCAATATTGTGAGCACTCCCTAGCTATCATTGCATGGGCCTAATCCCTTTCTTTGCTACATTTATCTATCCTTAACCAACAATCTAATGCATGATATGAGTAAGGCTTATAGTTATACATTACTCTCACAAAAAGGGCTAAATGTTTGCCAAAGAAAGAGAAAATACAAAAGTGTTCAAAGGAAAATAAAGAAAAGAAAAAGCATGCATAAAATAAATGGTTACACATTTAGGATGCCGGGAAGACAAATTTCCGTCTGATAACGCTCCGAATCCATCCGTGTATCCCATGCTAGCATGTGGAGGGGATGCTCAATATCCAATGAGCTAGAATCCCACGTGGCATCTCCAATTAGATCAACAGCTACAAAAGAAACATCATAATAATTAAGAAGAATAAATAAAGTTTGGGCCTTTATCGGGTTTTCAAGTGATTAGTCCCCTAGGTATGTCATTTGGAGGGCTTTGTAGAAAGCACTTGGTACGGAATTGTATCTCAGTTTAATACATGATTCTCAGACGGATGGGCAATCAGAGAGGACTATCTAAATTTTGGAGGGTATGTTGCAGGTTTGTATCTTGGATTTAGGTGATAGTTTGATTAATCACCTCAGTTGGTTGAGTTTATTTACAACAATAGTTATCAGACCAACATTGGTGTTTCTCCTTACGAGGTGTTGTATGAGAGGCCTTCTCGTTCACTGTTGTGTTTGGCTGAAGGAAAAGAAAGGATTTCCCTTGGGTTGGAGTTGATCCAAGAGACTACCGAGAAAATTCAATTGATCAGGGAGAGGCTGAAGACTGTGAAGAGTAGGCAAAGTAGTTGTGCTGACTTTATGAGGCAAGATGTTGAATTTGATGCTAGAGAGTTTGTTATTCTCAAGATCCGTCTGAGCTATGTCATCAGTTGGTTTGAGGTTAAAGGGAAGTTAACTCTGAGATACATTGGCCCGTTCTGGATTGTCGAGAAGATTGTTGAGTGACGTACAACCTTGATTTATCTCCCCAACTTGGGTATGTTCATAATCTTTTCCATATATCTTTGCTAAGGAAAGTACCACCAGACCTATCGCATGTCATCTCCTGGAGTGATGTTCGTATCCAGAAGGATGTTTCATATTAGAAGGAGCCTGAGCGGATTATAGGCAGAGGGTTTCAAGTTCTATGTCACAGGCAAATTCCTTTGGTTCGTGTGCTATAAAAAAAATCACATTAAGCGGGAAGATACTAGCCATTTTGTCATATATCAACCAAGTTGAATTTTTTGATCAATTTGTCAAAATTAGTAATTCAGAAAATTACCAGTGTGGTTAATGTTTGGAAAATAAGCTATGGGTAATTTGAAATTTCCTCGAATTGAGAATTTGGATAACATTCAGAATTGTCAAAATGGGAATCTAAAGGATTTCATCTAATTTCAATGGTATTTATTTAAATTAGAAAATTGGACAAAAATAAATGAAAAAAGGAAAGAATTTTTTTTAAAAAAGGGACCTTTTTTTAGGGGTATTCTTCCCCTTCTCGGCCGCCACTTGGAGAGAGAGACGAGTTTGTGCAAACCGTCACATTTTGAGGCCTGGAGAAGTGATCGTCTAACACGTGCTATAACCTTCGTGAAGGGATTTTGAATGGTTGTAAGTTTCGACCTCTGTTTTTGAAGTGAAATATTAATTTTTTTTTTATGTAAATCGAATTCGAGCATGGAAACTTGAATCCATGGGTTGTTTATGGTTTATTTGAGTATGATTTCAATTTATTTGGTCGACTAGTTGTGGAAATCGACAAAGGAGAATGATTTTCACGACTTTCTATCATTGAAAATTTCCTAGGTGTCGATCATTGTGGACGCCAGTTGACACTTCAAACCTTGTGCTGCAAACAGAGAAGTACAAGTGTTGAACACTTGAAGGAAGTATCGACCGTATACATTTTTATTTTCAGAAGGTGTCAACACTTCATAAGGAAGTGTCGGCCACTAGTTCATTTTGACCTAAAACCCAAGAGCTATGAAATGTCTACCGATAGGATGAAGTGTCGACCGCAGGCCAAACTAAGTGTTCTAAATGTCAACTTATGAGTGTCGACTAATCCACCCTAAAATGTCGACCGCACGACTATATATTGTGATGATATATATCTTGTGAAGATGAGTCATCGTGATACTTTAGACAGCTTTGGTGTCAAAGTATCAGGAGGACATCCTACTACCCTTTCTGCTACATGAAGGTGGTCTTGTTTGCATGTTGCAAAAATGGATAATAGGGTGGTGGCAACGCGCTCCTTGAGTTTCGAATCTCTAAACCTGATTAGGGTATGAATGAGTTTTTACAATTGTAACGACCCCTTATCCCAGCAAGCTATTGCCCGCTCTAGGGATTGGGCCGTAGCCAAATATCCTCCCCTCACGGCTTTGTTTGGCAAAGACTTCCCAGTCAGTCACCCAACCTGGTACTACTCTCGCCGAAGCACTTTTAACTTTGGAGTTCTTATGGGATCTGTTGCCAATTGTGCTCCAAAACGTGTCTTGCTATCTTGGGAGGGTCTCTTTACATATGTTTCATTTTCACATACTTCTCCAAGCGATGTGGGATTGTTACGACCCCCTTTTTACGACCCGTCACCTTATAGTTCGCCCGCACAGACGTACCGCCATCCGGGTTCCGGTTCGTGCGGCCATCGTACACATACTTACACATCCGGGTCATCACAATCACCCCCCCCCCTCGGGGGCCCAACGTCCTCATTGGTCACATTTTCGGTTGGGTACAGGCTCTGATACCATTTGTAACGACCCCTTATCCCAGCAAGATATTGTCCGCTCTAGGGATTGGGCTGTAGTCCAATATCCTCCCCTCACGATTTTGTTTGGCGAGGACTTCCCAGTCGGTCACCCAACCTGGTACTACTCTCGTCGAAGCACTTTTAACTTTGGAGTTCTTATGGGATCCGTTGCCAATTGTGCTCCAAAACGCGTCTTGCTATCTTGGGAGGGTCTCTTTACATATGTTTCATTTCCACATACTTCCCCAAGCGATGTGAGATTGTGATGACCCCCTTTTTATGACCCGTCACCTTTCAGTTCACCCTGCGCCGACGTACAGCCATCCGGGTTCCGGTTCGTGCAGCCATCGTACAGATACTTACACATCCGAGTCATCACAACAATAACTGGTGTTGTCATTGCCTGGTCTTTGGATCACCATGCAACCTTGTGACAGTTGTTAAACCTACGGCTCGCCGTCATATTTATTATTCTTTTGGACTCATGAGGTGCCGTTGGGTCTTAGGATTGCCACCTTTCTGTGTCAGTGTGTTGGAGGTTGTCCTTGTGTTACCCTCTTTTTTTACTGAGACGATTTCTTTTCTTTGAGAAAAGTACGATGAAGGCGTATTTTTGTATAGTTGTCTATGTATACAACAATATTTTGAATATTGTCCTTGTGTTACCCTCATCAGCAGCTCGTGGAGCAAGTTTTCTTGAAATGATGGAAAATGAGTTTTCATAGAACGATGTTTGAATCTATTTCTTAAATGATCATCTTTTGAAAGAAAGGTAAAAGAAGTTTTACATGCATTTGCATTTAATATAACATACCTACTAAATTAGTCACTGACCCCAACGATCCCTCTTCTTCTAGGAAAGAACAAGAGCAGTGAGTAGGTAGAGCTCGAAAGCATATACCTGTCATTTATTTTTCATTTGAGTGTTCCCTGGTGATGGCTATCTTTCTTTGGATATGTATAAGATAACTAGGATTTAACTTTTGAAATTTTGATCTGTAAATCTTCTTGAACTGATTTTATTTTATTGCACTGTTATATCTATATTCATTGTGTGGATATTTGGATTTTGATTTGTGTTCAAGTCTTTAGTTGTGAATCAAGCATTGGGCTGGGTAATCTGATCCTCTCTAAGAAACAGGTTGCCCGACCAGCGTTCTGTTAGGCCCACCTTCGAGTCGTAATAGTTGTTAGCTTAAAATATGTTAAGTCTAACTATGTTTTTGATGATTGTGATTAACATGAAATATACAAATATAAAATGATTGTAAGAAATTAACGTTATTAATAATTACAGTTAATTGGAAATGCCCTTTAAAAAAGATATTATGTTTTCTAACGATTTTAATTAAGTGCTGGTAGTCAAGATTGGTGAAAGCAAAGTTTGCCAAAATCAACATCGATCGATTGCAGAACCAATTGATTAATCAACCGAAGTCATCTGTGGTAATTACATCGACTAGATTCAAAAGTCTACCAATGAACATCGACCGATGACAGAACCAATTGATTATCGACCGAAGTCATCCGTGGAAATCAAGTCAACCAAATTTTTAAGTCATCCGGCAGATATGTCTACCAAAAGCAATGTCGACCAAAACCAAGTATGACTCTGCAACAAAGTCAAGTCGACCAAATTAACATCATCCGAATTTAGAAGTCGTCCAATATGAGAATGCTTCACAAGATCAACGTCGACCGAACAAAGACTTCGTCTACTAGGATAACATCTTTCGAATCAAGAAGTCTTCTGTCGCGGGTGATATCGACTCCAGACCACAACGACTATATTTCTTCGTACGGACTCTTCACAACGGTCATATTTTTTGTACGGAAACAATGAGTCCTCCGAAAGTAAAGCAGATTACAAACAAGAGTGTATATAGAAGAACAGTAGCTCGAGAGAAGAACTTTTGCCAACGTGAACAATTTTCTCTAATCTCTTACTGAGCTCAAATTTGTAATACTCCTTGACTATCTACTCCTCTCTGCACTAGAACTTGAGATTTAGCTTTTTGAGAGAGTGTAGCCTTGTGCTTAATATTTTCATCTTGTAAAAACTATAAGGCAGTGGATTGACGCTCGTGAAGTTCAATCCAGAATTGTAAGGCAGTAGATCGACGCTCGTGAAGTTCAATCGAGAAATCTCGTTGAGGAGAAGATAAGGATTTTCAAGGGAGAAACCTTGAAGCGTGGACGTAGGCAGATTTGGCCGAACCCCGTAAAAAGATTGGTGTCAATATTTTTCCCTTACTCTTACTTTTATGTGTTTAGTAGTAATTGCATACAAAGAGAGAAAATAAAATAAACCTAATTTGCATTGTTAAAAACGATTAGGTCAAGAAATTTCTAATTCACCCCCCTTCTTAGACAATCACGATCCTACAATTGGTATATGAGCAAGGTTAAATATTGTCATATTTGTGAATTAGAAATATATTGTGATATATTTATAATGGCATTCAACACAAGCACTTCACACATAGAGGGACAATCCATTTCTAGGCCACCTCTTTTTAATAGTAATGACTATGTATATTGGAAAGCTAGGATGAGAATCTTTATTCAAGCAATGGACTATGAACTATGGAGTATTATTGAAAATGGTCCATTTAAAGATATGAAAACAGAAAATGGTGTAAGTGTTCCAAAGTCTGTAATTAATTAGATGATTCGGATGAACGTAATCTAAGTTTAAATTCCAAAACAATAAACACCTCATACTGTGCTCTAACAGGGATGAATTTAATAGAGTACAAGGTTGTGATAGTGCAAAAGAAATATGGCACTTACTAGAGATTACACATGAGGGAACTAGCCAGATTAAAGAGAGTAAATTGAGTATGCTTGTACATGAATATGAAATATTTTCAATGGAGAAGGATGAGACTATTTCCTCCATGTTTACTCGATTTACTAACATTATTAATGGCTTAAAAGTTCTTGGTAAGACTTATTTAGGTGAAGAACTTGTGAGAAAGATCCTTCGGTGCCTATCAAGAGCTTGGCAATCGAAAGTTACAGCTATACAAGAAGCTAGGGATCTCAAAGTTCTCAAGCTTGAAGAACTCATTGGCTCTCTAATGACTCATGAGATAACCATGAGAGCCAATGAAAAAGAAGATCTCAAAGAGAAAGAGATCAATAAAAAGAAAGATATTACACTCAAAGCTTCTTCAAGCAAACAAGAAGAATCCGAGGAAGAAGATGATGATGAGGGTATAGCTCTCATCACGAGGAGGTTCAGCAAATTCCTCCAACCGAAAAGATTGCATGTGAGGAAATTCTCAAAGAGAGAAAAGCCTCAAAAAGAGAAATAAATCACATGCTTTGAGTGTAGAAAGCCTGGTCATATCAAGGCCGAGTGTCCACAAGCCAAGAAGAATCCCAAGAAATTTAAAAAGAGAGCTATGAAGGCAACATGGGATGACAGTGAGAGCGACACCTAGTCCGAAGATGAGGAAGTTACAAATCTGTGCTTCATGGCCAAGGAAGATAAGGTTAGTCATTATTCAAGTGATAGTGAAGATGATGATGATGGTGAACTTGTTGATGCTTTCAATGATTTAGTAAAACAGTTTAGTATGTTAAAGGCTAAATATAATTCATTGAAAAAGGAAAACAGTAGCTTAGTCGAAAAGCATGCTAAAGAAGTCAACATGTATGAAAAGGAGATATATGATCTTAAAAGTAGAAATGAGAATTTGAATAACATTGTTCTTAAATTCACTAACGATAACAAGAACTTGAACATGTTGTCAGTCAAAGAGTGATATTTGATAAAGTAGATTTAGGATATGAAAGGTTTAATAAAAAGAAAGCATATAAGAATTTCTTTGTTAAATCAATTACCTGTCATGCTTGTAATGAGATAGGACATAAATCATATGAATGTCCTTTGAAACTTGGTAAGAAATCAAGTAGTAAATTACAATGGGTTCCTAAGGGAACCAAACCAAACACTATGACCCAAAAGATTTGGGTACCTAAGAAGACCACTTGATCTCTATTTTGCAGGTTGATAGCTCTCCCGGGAAGAATCAATGGTACTTCGATAGTGGATGCTCGAGGCATATGACGGGAGACTCAACCAAATTTGTTGTTGTCAACAAGAAGAAAGAAAACGTCATTTTTGGTGGAAATCAAAAGGGTATGATTGTTGGCATCGGTAACATAGGTAACAGCTATAACCCTATTATTGAAAATGTGTTGTTAGTAGAAGGGTTAAAGCATAATTTACTTAGTATTAGCCAATTGTGTGATAAAGGATATAAAGTGACTTTTAAATCAAATTCTTGCATAATTAAGGATATTTCAAATAGCAAGATTCTGTTTAAAGGTTATAGGAAAGAGAATGTTTATATTATTAACTTAGATAATATTGTTTGCTGTGATGAGAAGTGTCTTGCTGTGAATCTATTGGTTGATAGTTGGACTTGGCATAGAAGATTAGGACGTGTAGGTATGGATACCTTAGCTAAGATCACTAAGAATAATCTAGTTAGAGGGATTCCAAAGATATCCTTTGAGAAAGATAAAGTCTGTGAAGCTTGCCAAATGGACAAGCAAATCAAAAGTTCCTTTGCATCAAAGAATGCAATTTCTACCTCCAAGCCCCTACAACTTCTTCACAAAGACTTTTCAATCCATCTAATGTGGCCAGTTTAGGAGGAAAATTCTATGCCTATGTTATAGTAGATGACTTCTATAGGTTCACATGGGTGTTCTTCCCAAGGTCTAAGGATCAAACATTTGACACATTCTCTAACTTTAGGAAGAGAGTTCAAAATGAAAAGGAGCTCACCATTGTTGCTATTCGTAGTGATCATGGTGGAGAATTTGAGAATGAAAAATTTGAACTCTTGTGTCTCAAACATGGAATTGAGCATAATTTTTCATCCCCTATAACCCCCCAACAAAATGGAGTTGTTGAGAGAAAAAATAAATCACTTCAAGAGCTTGCTCGGACCATGCTCAATGAGAATTCTCTTTTAAAGTTTTTTTGGGCAGAAGTTGTTTCCACAGCTTGCTATGTGCTAAAACGGGTCTCTATAAGACCGATTCTGGAGAAAACTGCCTATGAGCTTTGGAATGGAAAAAACTCCATCTGTTAAGTATTTTAGAGTCTTTGGTTGTAAGTGTTTTATTTTAAACACCAATGATAACTTGAAAAAATTTGATTCTAAATCTGACCTTTGAATTTTTCTTGGCTATTCCCTATCCAGTAAGGCTTATAGAGTCTTTAACAAAAGAACTCTAGTTGTCAAAGAATCTGTCAATTTAAATTTTATGAGAATCTCTAAGCTATAATCAATGTGGAAGAAGATGACGATTTGGAAAAGCAATTAGATTCTCTCTCCTTAGACAAACCTAGTGAAACCATTCAAGGAGAAAATCCCCTAGATCCTTCTACAAAATCTCTAGAAATTGTTCCAATCAATGATGAAAATGATGATCTTCCTAGAGATTGAAAATTTGTTAAAAATCATCATTTAGATGAAGTTCTAGGTTATCCATCCTTAGGAGTCAAAACTAGAGCCTCTCTTAGGAATCTATGTGCTAATGTAGCATTCATCTCTCAAATAGAACTTAAGAAATTTGAGGAAGCAAAGTTAGATGAAAATTGGATTTTGGCTATGCAAGATGAACTGAATCAATTCGAGAGGAACAATGTATGAGAACTTGTTCCAAGACCTAAAGATCATCCAATAATAGGAACTAAATGGATATTTAAGAATAAGATGGATGAAAATGGTATTGTTGTTAGGAACAAAGCTAGGTTAGTTGCCAAAAGTTACTACCAAGAAGAAGACATAGATTTTGAGGAAACCTTTGCCCCAATGGCTTGATTAGAGTCAATTAGAATGCTCTTAACTTATGCTTGCTTCAAAAACTTCACACTCTTCTACATGAACGTGAAGAGTGCTTTTCTAAATGGTTATATAATGGAATAAGTTTATGTGGAGCAAACCTTAGGTTTTGAAGTCTATGACAAACTCGAACATGTGTACAAACTTAAGAAGGCTCTGTATGGACTTAAGTAAACTCCTAGAGCTTGGTATAATAGGTTAAAAATTTTCTTGTGGAAAGGAAGTTTAAGAAGGGAAATATCGATTAAACCCTATTTACCGTGCAAAAGGACAAAGACATTCTCATTGTACACATCTATGTCGATGCTATTATATTCAGTTAACTAATATCTCACTGTGTGATGAATTCTCCTCCCTAATGCAAAGTGAAATTGAGATGAGTATGATGGGGGAGTTAAAATTCTTCTTAGGTTTTCAAACTAGTCAAACTTCTGATGGTATTTTCTTCTGTTAAGAAAAATATTCAAAGATCTTCTAAAAAGATTTGGATTGAATTCTTCTAAGTCAGCTAGAACCCCAATGAGCACCACTACTAAATTGGACAAAGATGAAAATGGGTTAAGTGTAGATGTTAAGAAATATAGAGGAATGATTGGTTCACTTCTCTACTTAACTGCTAGTAGACCTGATATTCTGTTTAGTGTGTGCCTATGTGCTAGGTTTCAAGCTTCTCCCAAGAAGTCTCACTTGAATGCTGTCAAAAGGATTTTCAAATACCTGAGTGGAACATATGATTTAAGTTTGTGGTATCCAAAAGGTACATCTTTTGATCTCATAGGCTATTCAGATGCAGACTATGCTGGATGTCTGATAGATAGAAAGAGCACTATGGAATGTGCCAATTCTTTGGAGAATCACTTGTCTCTTGGTACTCTAAGAAGTAGAATTCTGTAGCACTCTCAACTGCCGAAAGTGAATGTATTGCTACTGGTAGTTGCTGTGTTCAAATGCTTTAGATGAAGCAAACTCTAGAGGATTATAATCTCTCCTATGATAGAATTCCGATCAGATGTGATAATACAGGTGCTATCAACATTTCAAAAAATCCTATCCAACACTCTAAGACTAAGCACATCGAGGTCAGATATCATTTCATTAGGGATCATGTTCAAAAAGGAGATATCACATTAGAATTTGTTAATTCTTCCGATCAATTAGCAGACATCTTTACAAAACCTTGAGATGAGAAGACCTTTAATAATATTTGCATTTGTTTAGGTCTTATTAGGTGTGAAAAGCCATAAACGGTTGATGTCATCTCTCTGGAAGGAACAGTTGAGAAATTGAGTTTTTCTGTAGTATATCGACCGCGTTATTATATGAATCAGACGATGTAGGGAACGGTCGATGTACGAATCGGATGAAGTCTGCCCTTAAATCCTATAAATTAGCATTTGATTTACAGAAACCCTATTTCTCTTCCAGAGCACGAAAAACCTTCAAAAACCTCTCATCTTCTTTTGTCTCTCCGACGATCATTTCTCTTATCTCTACTCCATCAATGGCATCCTCCTCCAACGCTGGATTAACCTTTTCACGAAAGAAGCAGAAGAGTTTAGAACAAATGGAGTCTCCACCCACAGTGCAACCTTCTTCTCTCCAATGGCCATCTCCACAGTTTCTCAATAAGGCTGCATTTACAAGGTACTATAAAGAGTTTGAAGAGAAGCCGATTACTAAAAGTAGAGGTGTTGTATTTAAGGACTTTTTTGGTTTACATCTAGAGCAGTCTTTCTAAGAAATGGGGTTATCAGGTCTATTTCAACTTGGCTCATCCTACTGCAAAACTCCAATTAGGATGTTTTATGCTAATTTAGAACACTCTGCTACACCTCTTGTTATCCACAGCTATGTGTATGGCAGGCACATAGAGCTGACCCAAGAAAAAATTCATGAACTGCTAAATTATGAATTTCTCAATGATATGCCCAGATATTTTGAGTTTTCTAAGGATCCTCCCTTTGTTGGAACACAAGAGGAACTGACTTTTGCCAAAGAGATTTCCAAAGATCCCTACAATACTTCCTTAAGGCTCAAGGGCAAGGACTTGAATATTAGGGGCAGAGTCTTCCATCAGATGATTAATTATAACATTCTTCCCAGAGATGGCCATAGAGATCATGTCAGTAGCATGGATCTTTACATTATGTATAGATTCTTCCGTAAAGAGCCATTTCACATCGAAAGCGTAATTTTGAAAAGGATACTTCAAGTTGTCAAAACTGCATCCAAATCTCTTCCATACAATCTTCTCTTAATGAAGATCTTCCATCGATTCAGTGTTCAATTGCCAGCTGAAGACGAGCCAATTTTATTAAAGAACATTGATCTCTTCTCTGCTTCAACCTTCCTGCGAATGGGCATTACAAGAAATAAGCAAGGTGTTTTGTGTGAAAAAGCAACCCGGGGTGGTGGTTCAAGAAGCCAGGCCTCTCCAACTATTCCTAAACCTCGGAAGAGGAAAAGAGTGCTCTTAGGGGACGAAGAAGAAGAGTCTGTTATTCCTTCTCTTGATCCTCCTCAGATTCAAGGATCTCACTTTTTTGCTCTTCCAAGCTCCGACTTTCTCCCATTATCTGCTAAGGGCTTTAATGATCAATATTTTCTGCTTGATCCTCAGGAAGTTCAAGCCCCTATTCTCCCACATCCCTCCAGTCCAATTCCTCCTCCTTCGCCAACAGAGGCTCCTCGTTTGTCAGCTCCTGTTCCTCCTCAATCTCAAGGACATACCACTCCTCCTGTGAGGACATCTATTTCTGAGAACACTATCATGAGCTTAGGGCTTGTATCGAAAGTCTAGGGACTGCCCTCAAATCCTCTCAATCCCTTTCTATCGCCCGACAAGATAATTTGGTAGCAACCACCCTCTCTCGGTTTGATCATTTCACATCTGCTATTCACGGCCTTCACAATCGTATTGATCAAGTGGAAAAATCTATTCACGATGTCACCTCTTCCATTCATTTCAATACCAGTTTTTTGGCAGATCAAATGCGCTGGGAGTCTGACAGGGTTATCACTCAATTTGGATATCTTAGCCCTCATGTGGCTAGCAGTGACAATGTGCCCACTCCTAGGGCTGAGTGTTTAGATGAAGGTGGTGAGAATAATGAGGAAGTTCGTCCCGCTTCTCCAGCTACTCCTTCGGATGTTGAGCCTATGGCTCCCTCTCTAAGTGCTGTTGGAGATGTTGTTGCTCAAGCTGCTGTTGTTTGTGAGGACGAACTATTCTTTGATCCAGCTGATGGTGCTGGTTCTGATGATATTGTCTTGATTGCACCTGTTGTTGAGCTAGAGCCTCTTGCTGATGTACCATTGGCGGAAAAAGGGGATGCAGGGAATGCAGAGGATGTAGGGGATACAAGGGATGCAAGGGATACAAATGATGGAGTTAGCATTCCTCCTGTTTCTCCTATTACTATTGTTCCAACTGAGGAAACGTCAGATGAGGATGAAGATGAGCATATGTTCAGATCTGCGAGGAATTTCTATACTCGCAGGTTCTAGGAATTTCTCTGTTGTTTCTTTCATTGTGTAATTCACTCCTCCACTCTCTGTCTCGGGTAGCTAGTTTAGGAACTTAGGACTCTCTTAGAATTCCCATTTATTGATCATTCTTTATCATTCTTTATATTTATTTATCATTGTTTATCTTTGCCTTTTGCTCCTTATTTATCACACTTGTGTTGTGTTGAATGACATTCTCGTCTCTCTCTGCTTGCTATTTTTTTTTATAATGTCAAAGGGGGAGAAAAGTAGTTGATATTAATGCATTGAGTATGGGGAGCATGGGGGAGTATATGGTTATTCTTTATATATTTATATACTGTCAATCTGAAAAACATAATAGCATGGGGAAGTTTATGGTTATTAATTGTATGTTTGTCATCATAAAAAATGAGGAGATTAATTGTATGTTTAAGTCTAACTATGTTTTTTATGATTGTGATTAACATGAAATATAAAAATATAAAATGATTGTAAGAAATGAATATTATTAATAATTGCAGTTAATTGGAAATGCCCTTTAAAAAGGGTATTATGTTTTCTAACGATTTTGATTAAGTGCTGGTAGTCAAGAGTGGTGAAAGCAAAGTCTGCCAAAATCGACATCGACCGATTGCAGAACCAATTGACTAATCGACCGAAAGTCGTCTGTGGTAATTACATCGACCAGATTCATAAGTCTACCAATGAACATCGACCGATGACAGAACCAGTTGATTGAGAAATCAAGTCGACCAGATTTTGAAGTCATCCAGCAGATATGTCTACCGAAAGCAATGTCGGCCAAAACCAAGTATGACTCTGCAACAAAGTCAAGTCGACCAAATTAACATCATCCGAATTTAGAAGTCGTCCAATATGAGAATGCTTCACAAGATCAACGTCGACCAAACAAAGACTTCGTCTACTAGGATAACATCTTCCAAATCAAGAAGTCTTTTGTCGCGGGTGATATCGACTCCAGACCACAACGACTATATTTCTTCATACGGACTCTTCACAACGGTCATATTTTTTGTACGAAAACAAGGAGTCCTCCGAAGGTGAAGCAGATTACAAACAAGAGTATATATAGAAGAACAGTAGCTCGAGAGAAGAACTTTTGCCAACGTGAACAATTTTCTCTAATCTCTCACGAGCACAAATTTGTAATACTCCTTGACTCTCTACTCCTCTCTGCACCAGAACTTGAGATTTAGCTTTTTGAGAGAGTGTAGCCTTGTGCTCAATATTTTCATCTTGTAAAAACTATACGACAGTGGATTGACGCCCGTGAAGTTCAATCAAGAATTGTAAAGCAGTAGATCGACGCCCGTGAAGTTCGATCGAGAAATCTTGTTGAGGAGAAGATAAGGATCTTCAAGGGGGAAACCTTGAAGAGTGGACGTAAACAGGTTTGGCCGAACCACATAAAAATATTGGTATCATTCTATTTCCCTTACTCTTACTTTTATGTGTTTAGTAGTAATTGCATACAAATAGAGAAGATAAAATAAACCTAATTTGCATTGTTAAAAACGATTAGGTCAAGAAATTTCTAATTCACCCCCCCCCCCCCCTCTTAGATAATCACGATTCTACAATAGTAATACTATAGTATCAGTACGCAACATCACTCGAGATTAAAAGAAAAGTAATATTTCTCCGAGAGATATCTCCTACATTTTTCTCTCTTTTATTTTCTCTCTAACTCTACCTCATATTTGATTCTCTCTCTCTCTCTCTCTCTCTCTCTCTCTCTCTTCTTATCCCCTTCAACTCTTTCAATAATCTATTTGAAATAAGGAATACAAATTTGAACATGATAAAAAATAACTGCAATAAAATTATAAATTTAATTCAAAAAACTGTTGAACCAATCTTTATAATCTCCTCCTTTGTTACTATTTTTAATATCTTCGCAGTGTAACCCCAAGCTTGGGCTTCCACCTACACAAATTACCCTTCCTCCATACCTACGCATGTTAAATAGAGCTTAAACTTGGTAACATGAAGAACTTTCGTAAGAACATCTGCCTCAGTATCAATCTCCTAAATTTTCACTTCACTCTAATCACCAACCTCTCGAATAAAATGAAACTTCACATCAATGTGTTTTGATTGCTCATGTAAAGCAAGTTTTTTCATCAGATATATTGCACTATGACTATCACAAAAAATTGTCATAACAACAACCGACACACCATGCTCCGAAGCTAAACCTTTCAACCAGAGAGCTTCCTTAACACCTTTTGTCGCAACAATAACTCCGCTTGTGTAGTGGACAAAGTTACCGCCTTTTGTAATTGAGTCTTCAAGCTTATAGCTCTCCCATAATACATATTCATAAATATAACATAATGAGTCCAGACAACCAACAAAATCACAATCAACATACCTGATTATAGATTCTGCCACTAACGTTCGAAGCAAATATTGCAGCATTCCTTATGTACATTAGTTTCACATCTAAAGACCCTGATATTTATCTCATCACCCACTTCAAAGCATTCTAGTGACATTTTATAGGGTCTGACATAAATCTACTAGCCACACTTACAACTTAAGCAAGATCTAGACAACTACATATCATCGCATACATGATACACCCCGATGATATTTGCATAAGGAATTTTTACCATAAATGGTTTTTCTGATTCATTCTGTGGAGGTTGCAACTTTGACATTTTAAAATGAGCACTCAATCTCGTGCTAACAGACTTCAAATCTTACACAACAACCAACCGAGAACATGCTTTAAGTATTCTCTTTCATAAAGTTCCAAAATACCTTTTTCTCTATCTCTCAAAATCTGACTCTTGAGAATTTTCTTTGTCGCACCTAAATCCTTCATATCAAACCATTTTTTGAGTTCGTCCTTTATTCTGAATCTCCAGTTTATCTCGTCCTGCAATCAAAATGTCATCTACATATAACAACAAATACATTGCTCCTACTGATGTTATGACTTTCACATAAAGACAACTATCATACTTGTTTTTTATAAACTTGATGCTAGATATAAAAGCATCAAATTTTCATCCTCTACTGTTTCATGAAAATGGTTTCCTCCAAATCTCAATGTGAGAATATTATATTCACATTCATCTGCTCTAATTCTAGATTTGAGCTGCCACAATTTATATAACTAACCTTGTCAAAGTTTGTTTCACAATCGGAGAGAATATTTTATTGAAATCTATCAATTCTCTCTGAGTGAAGCCTTTGGCAACCAATCTCACATTTGGTTTACTCTTATTGTTAACATCTTCCTTTCGCTCGAACATCCACTTACAGCCCACGAATTTTTGCTTTTCCACAAAAATTCATTTGTTATTCTTCTACAACGATGTTGTTTATTCATTCATAATATTAATCCAATCACTCAAGATTAGCCAAAGCCAGAAATGGCATATGCAACAACATCCGTATATCCGAGACGCTGAGTTGATTTCACTACTCGTTTAGTCTTGTCCTGTGTGAGTTGATAATCCATCACTTCTTCTTCCATTGAACCTTCTAACCCAGAAGTAACCTGGTCAGTATATTGATCATTCACTTTAGAAATATTTATATAGCTAAACTCATCTAGCTCCTCTTGAAGAGCAATTTTTGTCTTCACTTGGCTTGATATTTGTCTCTCGAGCCAATTGTAATTTTATGGCTGTTTTTTCTCATTGAATACCACATCATGACTAAGAATTATTTTTTGTTCACCAGGTTCAATACACTGTAGCTTTTACCTTTTCAAACCTGTTCAGATACCCCAAGAAAACACACTTCTTTGCCTCATGCTTCAATTTCTCTTGTTTAATGTGTGCATAAGCTAAACAACCAAACACCTTCAGCCCCTCATATTTGTCTGATTGCCCACGTCATAACTCATTCGATTTCTTGAACCTTAGTGTCGTGGAAGGACATAGATTAATAAGAAAGCTCGCCATTTTGAAGCTTCTACCCAGAATGACTTAGGTAAACCGATATAATGAACATACATCTTACCATCTCTAAGATCATTTGATTCATCCGCCTGGCCATGCCATTCTATTGTTGAGTATGCCTATATGTCTGGTGTCTCACGATGACCTTCCTTTTATTGTAAGTATTAAAATCTGAAAAGCAATAATCCAGGCCATTATCATTTCTCAACTTCTTCATCTTTCAGTTGATTTGAGTTACCACCATCTTTTTCCATATTTTGAAGGCATCAAATACTTGATCCTTCATCTTCGGACAATATACCTTGAGTCTCTGTGAATAATCATCAATTATGGACATAAAATATTGAGCTCCTCCCTTTGAAGGTACCCTAGCCGGCCCATAAAGATCAGAGTCCACATAACCGAGCGCTCCATTTGACTTATGTTCTACAACAATGAACTTCACCTTGTTGGATTTCTCGAGCACACAATTCTAGCAAAACGCCAACTCCGATACTACATCATCACCTAGCAGCTTTTGTTTTGATAATTTATGAAGTCGCGTTCACTGTCTGAGCCTCATATGTCACATCTGAGTTTTTTTCTTTCACATCATCAGCAATATTTACAAATCTACTAATAACAGTCTTACCATCCTGATAATATAATTTATTTCCCCTGAACCCCTTTCATCACAACCATCGACTCTTATATGATTTTCATACATCATTTTTAAACTTTTACCATGCAAGTAGAATCATCTAATATGCCAATTGATGGAAGGTTACGTCTAAGCTGAGAAACATACCTCATATTTTGGATTTTCTGAACGCATCCATCGAATATCATAATTGACATCAAACCAGTGCCTTATATGGTGTACAATGTAAAATCCGAGAATTTTTAAAATTTTTGAATAAATTTTTCGTGTTTTTTGATGTCAACAGGGTTGGTTTAACTCGAATTTATGGCATTTGGTCACGTGTAATTTCTTTAGTCAATTGGTCAAAGCGGTGACTTTGAGTCTACCATGGAGTTGTATACCCAAAATTTCGTGCTTAGAAAATAATTTATCTATTGTCTTAATTGAGTCGACTCATTTAGTCTCGTTCGGGTATACTGTCTTTTGTTAAAAATTAATGTTCATGTTTTGAATTCTTTGTTCACCTCCATGTTGCTCATTCGAAGCGTTCTTGATCGGGTTGATGATGTCTGATTGACTTTTTGGAAATTTTCATTAATGTGTTAAGATCTCCTCATTTTGCTTTTGGCATCAGGTTAGTGTTCAATTTTTCTCGTCTCATTCAAAATGTTCAGATTGGTACAGTGTCGTGATCAAGAGTTGGCGCAATTAAATAAAAAGATATAAATATATTACCTATATATTTCCTATTGTGTCGTGGGGAGAGAGAAACACAGAGGGTGAGGGAGAGGAAAGATAACAGAGGGGGAGGAGAGGGATTTTTCAGCCAAACGAACTCCGTTTATTACGAAACGAGTCTCAAATCGTTCCTCTCGCGAAGCTATTTTATCTTGTGAAGGAAGTTTGAATGGTAAGACAATTTTTCGTTTGTTCTTCTTCGTCAAAAGTTAGAGTTTTTTCGGCAATTTCATTTTCCCCTTAAAAACCCTGTTCAACCTTGGATTTTTTGATATATTTTGATTGGAAACGTTGATCAGGTTGCATTGCGGGAAAAATCGAGGAGCGAGTCGACTGGAAATAGCGAGAAACCGTCAGCCGACATCGCAATGCCGATTAGTGCTGCGATGTGGCCTTGGTTGGGTACGGGCCTAGGCCTAGTGGCAAGGCCCAGACTCGGCCAGACCGGACTAGGCCAGACTTGACTGAACTGGACTAGGCTAGGAAAATTTGGGCCTTATTTTTTTTCATTTTTCCCTTTCTTCTTTTTCCTCTTTTTAGTATTTTTAACTGGAGTATTTTTATTATTTATTGGAAAATTTTGACAGGAACTTTGACTGCATGTTTGGACAGAGCTAGGGAGTGTCCCAGACCATGGCGTTAAACTTGTTTCAGTGGTCTGAGTGCGATGGTGGTCTCTATTCTTTGGAATTCCATCCAGATCCTTTTGCAAGTAAATTGAGGTAAACCCTTAAACTTTGTTGTTCGGTGTATAAGTTAGAACCCTACAAGTTAGGTCAATTGGTATCATTTTTGGATAATTTCAAGATTTATAGAGAAAATTTAGTTTCGAGGGTCGAGCTTGCAACATTAAAACTTCGGGTTTTGTTGATGTTGCACATGTCAAATGAAAAATCGTCTAGTAAATCATAGATTGTGACTAGTTAGGATTCCTAGTCCATGTTTAGGAGTCCTTTCTTGTCGTCATATGTTGTATTGGAATTTCTGATATCAGATTTGTTGTTGGTTCGAATGATGTTCCAGTTCTAATTTTTGTTTTCGATAGCGAGTCTCGGCTTGTCGTTAAGAGTATTGTCTCCATCTAGGTAAAGGTTTCTATACTATACAATTTTTGTCTTGCATTGCATTACATAGTTTTCAAAAGAAAATTATTTTTAGTGGATGACACTTACGAAAAACCCTGACAGGGCCTGGTTGCCAGGACAACAATTTTTTTTACACAATCGTACATAACTTTTCTATATTTAAATTTCATGTGCATGGTAGTTGATTTTGGAATGATGTAGATGCACGCCCCATGGGATGATTTTTTTAAAGCTATTTTAGCCTTGTGGTGTTGGACTCCAGTTGTTTTGGACTATAGTGTCCGAGCAACAAATGTAACTAGATTCTGACATGATGATTGTTTGAGGCTATTTGAGCCTTTCTGAGGATGATCTTTGGTTGCCTTGGGTGTATTAGTGTTCGAGTACCAAATAAACTGAAGTCATTTGATATGCACCTTTTACTGCGTGAAGCTTGCTTGATTGTACATGCGTGATATGGGTGATAAGGCAATGCTAATGCACTCCTTGGGGACCCAATAGCCCTTAAACCTTTTTAGGGTATTTTACTTAGTACATTGAGTTGGTATCGTGCTGGAGTTCGCTCGCTGGCCATCATTGGGCGTTTTTATAGATAGTGTTATGCTTGATCTTGCTCGTCGACAATAATTTGATTCACAGATTGTACCGTCACTGAGTTTCTCACTAGTAGCCCAAGTGACGTGGTTCGAACTTCGGATCACCGTCACTTTTTATCTTCTTCTGATTCATGAGGTGTAGTCGAATATTTGACTGTCACATTTTTTTGATAGTGTGCTGGAGGGTCCATGAGTGACACTCTTTTTTCACTTGGGGTTGTTTTCAAACGAAATTGGTGACGACTTAGTTTATGTATAGCTACCTATGTATGTAGCAATGTTTTTGAAACTGCCTCACCCATGGTTTGTTGAACCCGTTTTACAATGGTAATAAGAATTTGATGAATTCAAAATTATTGGCTCGTGGAGCTTGTTTAAGTTGAAAGAAAACTCATGCACTTGCATTTTATAACTTATCATGGTTTTGAAAGAAAATGATAAAATTAGTTTTTCATATGCATATGAGTATAGTATAGGGTTCCCTACTGAGTATGTCAACCACCACAAAGACACTCTTTCATCTCCCAGGTTAAGATCGTGGAGGCTGATGACGTTGATGCTCATTGAGGAGTGGATTTCTCTTATAGTTCTCCTCTTTTGTTTTTCTCTCGAGTGTTATCAATTGTCTTGGTGAGAGACTCTCTATTTGTATTATTAAGTTTCTTATTTCATAGTTTGTTTAAATTTTTGGGTGTTGGACTTTTTATTTCCCATACAGTATTTTGTTGGATTATTTAAGTTTTCATATTATCTTATTTTATTTGATGGCCATGTGGATTTCGGCGTATCTTTCATAGGTCAGGGGTCATTTTGTATAAAGTCTTCTACTATCAAACTTAAGCTTGGGCTGGGCTGTCAGGTTCTCTTCGAGGATCGGATCGCTTAACCCAGCATTTTTGTCAAGGCCCACCTCCTGGTCATGACATACAATTTGTTGTTATCGGGTAGTACCTCTCCACCTTTGCATGACTGAAAATTTTGAAGTCACTTATTCTTCGGAGTAATATGAAAAGAATACCCCAAATCAATGATCCATTTATCGATGAAATTCTTCGCTAAAGTAACAAGAACATTAGAAAACTCATAGTCATTCGAGACCAGTGAAGCATCACTAGTCTCGGTATTCTTCTCGGTCGTTCTTCTCTTGTGTTTACAACAATCCTTCTTGAAGTGTCTTTCTTTGTTGCAAAAGAACCACTTCCTGCCTTGCCTAGATTTCGATTGTGTTTTATTCTTTGATTTCTTCTTATCAATGGTTTGAAATCCTCCTCGTATTGATAACCCCTCACCATCTAAAGCTTCCTTATGTCTAGTTTTCTGCTAGAGCTCATTCGAATTGAGTGTAGCATTTATCTTTGATATGGTTAGAGTTTGTTTTCTGCAAGGCATAGTGTTGATTCAATGCTCATACTGCTTCGGTAGAGAACTCGAGAAGATAATGGATTGGTCATCTTCTTCTATCTTGACGATGTTACTCAATTATAAGATTATTATGTTGAAATCATCAACATGTTTTCGCATCTCTTGGATTCCTCCATTGCGATTGTGTACACTTGCTTTTTAAAATACAGATGGTTTGCCAACAGCCTTTTCATGTATAGAGCTTCAAAATTGGACTCAAATTGTTGAACCTTATTAGGTGACCTCCCTCAGTATCTCGTCCCACAAACTTAGCAAAATAGCACTATGCACTTTGGACTCCATCTTTGAATCTTTATCTTTGTCAGACAATTTAAGCTTCTTGAACGTCTCGGGATCAATAGCAACAGATAATCCTTGATCAACCAGAAATCCTTCATCTTGACTCGCCTTAGACTGAAATCATTCTCGCTTATGAACTTGTTAACTTTGAAATTTTTCGTGGATATTGAAATAAAACAATCCACGCTCACGACACCAATTGTTGTTATAAAACCAATCACACCGTGAGAATTAATATAGAATAAAAAATGAGTAAAAGAAGAAATCAACACACAAGAATTTACGTGGTTCGGACTAAATCGTCATACGTCCCCGACACAAAATGCCAGCAACGAATTTTATTATAAAATCCAGAAAACAAGCATTTTCATAATATTATTGCATAACACGCAACACCACCCTAAATTACAAGAAAAATAACATTTTCTGAGGGATCCTTTCACCATTTTCTCTCTGACTCACTTTTTCGTCTCTAGTTTGCCTCTATTTTTCTTGACTCACTAACCCTATTATTTATAACACAATGATGCTAACACTAAAATGATTAGAAAATCCTGGATTAGAAATAAACTAAACCGAAGCAAAGCACTGAACCAATAATTAACATTTTTGAAAGTAGGTAGAAGTCCTGTGATTTCTCTCGTTTGTGCTTTTTATGTACATTTCTTGTGTGTTACACATTTTTTGTAAAAATCATATTATCACCATTTTCATACGGAGACAAAGATGTTTCAACACTAATGTTTCATTCTAAAATTAGTGATAAGATGAGCTGAATTTATAATGAACGCACACTGGTGAGTTGTGAAATTTGGTTAAAAAGTAGGATAAATTTTTTAAATCTATTTTTATTAAACACGCAACACATATTTTGGAATTACAATACATCGATCATAAATATGTTTAGACAGTAGTAGAGTAGAGGTAGAACAAGGAGTGATCAATCACTCTACAAAGTATTTGCGCAAACTCCATTGCATGACTTGTGGGCAGAAGAGCTTCATCCAAAACAAAACTGTATACCACCACGGCTCCGTCAAGAACTCATCTCCCCTGCAAACGCCTACAACTATTGCTTTTGCACACCCTTCTGTCGACTCCAATGGCATCACATTCTTCAACCTCAGCTGCAAAGCATACGAGTCATCATGACTATCAAACATTTCTTCGTTTCTGTCAAAAGCGATTTCAATTTGTTCAAGGCTATTTGAACCAGAACTGTCTACCTGTGACATTACTTGGCCTGTTGTGATCTCTGAACGAACACCACCGGGAGTAACAATGGTGATTCCAACATCAGAGCCAAGCTCCACCCTCAGTATCTCAAAGAAAGTGAATTGAGCTGCCTTGCTAGCCTGAGACAGGTCAATCATTTGCTGAAATCCTTGTCAATCTTCCCATAAAATATGCGAACATCAGCAATGAAGTTATAAAAACAAGAATCGTTAGTACACTGTAGAGGGCTAGTCTTGGGCCACAAAGCCATGCTGCAGATGAAGAAATAACAACGAGTTTTCCCTTACTCTTGCGAAGATGCTGAATCCCAAAATGGGTAGCGTAGACAGATCCCCAGAAGTTTATTTCCTGCGCAGCTCATTAATTCATAACATATTTTCGTGACTCATTAAGAATCTAAAAAAAAATTAATAGTTTACTTTTGTTAACACAAAAATACCATAATCGAGCTGGCTTTAGAAAGCTCATCAATGGGGATTTCTTCAAACAAAGCTGTATGCACAACACCGGCGTTGCTCACCAAATGATCCACTGTCAGTTGTCAAACGTAGCACATCCACAAGTTGCATAAAATCATAGGTTTTTCCATTAAAAGAAAACTCATGAAAACGACGAACAAAACAAAACTAAAAAACAACTATACGTTGCCCAAAATGGCTCACTGTCTCGCCCACAAATCGCTTACAGTCTTCCATCTTAGAAACATCAGCACAGATCACAATAACATCAGGTGACCCCAACCGGCGGGCTTCACCGGCGACCTTCAGAAGGCGTTCCTCTCTTCTGGCAACGAGGGCCAAACGAGCCTTCCTCTTCGCATATTCATAAGCTACATACTGTTACTTTCAAAACGTAAATCATTTCAAAATATCAATTTCTTTCAGTAAAGACAACGAACAGTTGCACACGAGAACGAAATACCTCTCCGATTCCAGAAGACGCTCCGGTGATCAGAACCACCTTGCCAGAAACGTTTTCAGAAGAGACACAGACTTTGAGGAAAGAAAGAAGCTTGAAAGTCAGCAGAAATGGAAGAGTGCAAAGACAGAGAAGAAGGGCGAATGGAGGGAGGAAAATATTAAGAAGCTTGTGAATCAAATCCATGGGAGTTGCTGTGAAGATGTGTTTAAGGCTCCGTGTGCATACTCTTGTTCTGCCGACATGTTGGTTTTTGGTCCATTACTATAAAATATCAATTTGTCCAAAAGATCCAACAAATTTGGTCGGCCATTCTGAACAAAGGACATTTTTCATTCAAGTGACATCGGGATTTAACAGATTCTCTTTCTCCATCATTTATAAAGTTTTTCTTATAGACACTGATCTATTTTTAGATTGGTTAAGTTCTTTATTCAATTCAATTATATGTTTGATCTAACTAAACCGTACCTACGTAGTCTTTTGCCTAATAAATTTGACCCCAGAATAGTATATCGAAATTATGAGAAAATCACGGCAGTCCACAATTGCATAATTTACACCGTTATATTATGTAATTAAACTGCAAATATTATCATAGTAAGAAATGCCCACATTTCCTTGGATCCCAACTTCAATGTGATCCTCATTCCATGCTTTAATGAATTATCGTAAATAATATTGATTGACTTAGACGTATCAAATTTGTTGTATTTAGTTATAAAATTTTGGAAAATATTGTTTATACTCAATTATGGGTTTTTTTTTTAATTTAAACCCTAAACTATGAATTTGTTTTAAACCAAATCCTAAACTATCAACTCTAACAATCAAAACCTTAAACTATCAAAAACCTAACAAATCAAACTATGTCGGATGATCGATAACTATCTGTTCGCTTACCACGGACGAACGATCTAAAAACAACGGTCGTCCGTTCGGTATAGTCCTACGTGACATTGGACACGTCGGATCCGCCAGACGATGAGGGGGTGGAGACTGTCCGTTCCACGTGCAGTGCATGAAACTCTTAAACAGATGACCGTTCTCAAAACAACGGCTGTCTATTTTACAATAATCGTCAATAATTGTCACGAGTCGGACACTGTTTTGAGGGAACGGACGACTAGTTTATGGAATGGCCGTCCGTTCTCCCAATCAGTGACATTCCCTTGACTTAGTAATTTTCACGAGTCGGACACTATTTGGGGGAACAAACGGCCGGTTTACGAAATGGCAGTCCGTTCTCCCAATAAGTGACCAGCCCATGATTCAATAATTGTCACGAGTCAAACATTGTTTGGGGGAACGAACGACCTATTTATGGAATGGCCATCCATTCTCCCAATCAGATTCCTACCCGTGACAATTATTGAGTCACGGGCTGGACAAGGAACGAACGATCGTTCTCATGAACGGCCGTCTGTTCTCCTATACTATATAAGGAGATGACTCTTAATGCTGAACTCATAGATCTTGAAAACTCTGAAACCTCTAGCGACATCATATTTCTAGTGACGTTTTATTTTTCTTTTTATTAGCAACGTTGATGGATTCTGATTCAAGTAGATGGGTTGATGCAGACAAGACAACAAATCAAGCTGCCAACATGGACTGATATTCGGACGACACGCCCAGATACAGGGATATTCGAGCATTCAATCACTTAAAAGGTGATAAAGAAATAGTGGTGCATTCAACCTTGCAAACCCTAGATGATGAGCTTCGAACACCCGTCGAGTTAGAAGATGATGAGGTAGAAAACATACCGGTAAATGAAGAAATTTCTATGGATTTTTTTTGGGTAAACAATGTAATTCTCTACAAGCCATTAGAGAAAAAATAGTCGAATATGCTTTGAATGATGAATATGACATCAAATTCATTAAAAGCGAAACTCGGCGACTCACAGCAGCTTGTGAAGATGGATGTGAGTGGCGACTCATACTTCCATTATACAAAATGAGCTTACATTCCAAATAACGAGTTACACCAATTCTCATAGCTGTGCAAGGAAAGTTGAGAATCGTCACGCTACTGCAAAATGAGTAGCAAACCATTATTTGGATAGGTTCAAAAGTCTAACTACATGGGAAATTTCTTCTATTATCGAGACAGTGAGGAATGATTTGAATGTGAACATTACACCTAGTCTTACCAGAAGAGCAAGAAGTGAAGCTCGAAAATTTAATGATGGGAGGGACGACGAACAATTCAAGCTACTACATTTGTACGTAGCAGAAATATTTGGATCAAATCCGGGTAGCAGAGTGAAAATACATGGTTACCTAATTGGCTATGGCCAGAGTGCGTATTTGAAAGAATGTACATGTGTATAGCTGCTTGCAAGGCAAGTTTGCTGCAGCGTGACAGATCTATTATCTGTTTGAATGGTTGTCATCTAAAGGGCTCTTGCCCCGGCCAATTACTTATAGCCATCAGTATTGATGGCGACGATGGTATATATCATGTTGCCATTGCCAACGTGGAGTTAGAGTGCACAGACTCATGGAAGTGGTTTTTACAAATATTGAAGGAAGACCTAGACACTCCAGATGTACGCGGATGGACAATTGTGTCGGATAGACAAAAGATACAATTGTATTGGATCATATTTGCTATTATTTCTCGTACTACTTATTTAGTGATGTAATTGTACTGCGTAAGGAAGTTTTTTCTAGGAGACGAGATTTTAAGTGGGGCCATTTGTGACCCTTCAAGCCTTTCCTAGAAACTTACTTGGAAATATAATTCTGCCTAGGAAATTGTCCAGTACATTTTTTTCTAGGAATTATCTTGATCAGTACTCTCTACGTTTTATAGTGGTGGTACTTTTATTATTGTTCCCACTATTTTTATTATTTTCTCAACACAAATATTGAGGCGTTGAAATCGTTATATTGTTTTATGTTGACTCTGTTTTTCTTTCACATATTAGGGGTTGTCGCGTGCTGTGAAGGAAGAATTAGATTTAGCTGAACACCGCTACTATCTCCGGCATATATATGCAAACTTCAAAAACAAATTTTGGGGCAGAGCGTTCAGAGATGCAATATGGAATGCAGCCAGGACAATCACAAATTTTCATTTTGAGATAGAAATGAGGAAACTGCTTCAGATTAACCTGAATGCCCACACATGGCTTCGATAGACACTGCCTAACTATTGGACTAGTCATGTGTTTTCCTTGATTTCCAAGTGTAATATAGGCTTGAATAATTTATGTCAGTCATTCAATACAATTCTATTGTCGGCTAGGGACAAACCGATTCTGACCATGATCGAGATGATTCGAAAGTCCTTGATGACTTGCATTGTAAAAAAATACGAGAAGATGCTCTTGTCAACAGACCTCATGTGTCATAAGATACAGAAAAATCTTGGGAAACTAGAATGTACAGCTCGAAATCAGAATGCTGTGTTAGCAGGCGGTGCACGATTTAAGGTCAGCAACGGCAACGAACAATATGTTGTCGACCTAAATGCAAGCGCGTGCAACTATTGCAGGTGGGAGCTGACTGGAATCTCATGCGTCCATTTCATTCCATGCATGCATTTCATGAGTCTGACACCGAAAAATGTCATGTGATATATGTCGGCGTCAGGGGCATAATAGTCGCACCTGTCCTGATAGGAGATCCACTTCAGGTATTGCTACCGCTTCTACTTCCCAAGACACATTTATTGGTTTTCACACATTTAACGGGACACAGATACATTTCAACCATTTTTTCTCATAAACACACTTTCTTTATTTTCCTTAATATAGTTTTCATTATGTGCAGAAATTTTCTAAACACGGCTATGGACGAAGAAACGTATGACTATATTCGGGTTGTAATTTGTTATATCGGCTTCTTCGGACCAAAAGGACATCACAAAGCTTAATGATTGCAAGGTAGCTTTGAAAAAGTTGTCAAAATACGTTTCGTTAGATTATGAAAAGAATGAAGTACTCAATCACATTGATGGATCTTCCGAGATTGAAGGAGCGAAATATATGAAGAAGGAACTCCCTAGGAGTACGGGATGCCAAAATGCTTTCGCCAAATTGAAAGACACAATGATGCAAAGTCCAGTCTTAGCCCTAGCCGATGCCATTTGAAGTAGAGACGGATGCATCTGACTTCGCACTAGGTAGAGTCTTACTGCAAAATGGCCACCCTATCACATATGAGAGTTGCTAGTTAAAAGGAGCAGAAATGAGATACATCACTTCAGAAGAAGAGATGTTGGTTGTGATACACTGTTTGTGGGTGTGGAGAAAATATCTACCAGGTTCAAAATTTACAGTGAGAACTGACAAACAACTCTATCTGTCACTTCTTTGACCAACTGAAGTTAACTGCCAAGCAAGCGCATTGGCATGAACTTATTTCGGATTTTGACTTCCAACTTAAACACAAAGCAAGCATTTCCAACAGGATAACTACTGCCCTGAGTCAAAAAACTAAATATGCAAGACTTGGTTATTTATCCCAGCTTCAAGCTAGCAGAGTTAATGTATTCATGAGGGATCACATCCGAGATAGTTTACAAGATCAACCTATTGTCTGAGACATTGTGCAACTGGTGAAGGAAAAGAAGACTTGATAATTTTGGCTCGAGGATGGACTATTGTTAACCAAAGGAAGTCGTATTTATGTTTCTTGATGTAACGAATTACGTTGGTGTCCTTGGTAGAGAATGTCACGACACCTTATGGGCTGGTCATGCAGGATGGCAACAGACTTAAGCTTTGTTAAAGAGGAGATACTATTGAACTTAAATGAAGGACAACATGTTGCAATATACCCACACTTGTTAGGCATGTCAACAAGATAATACTGAAATAAACAAAGTAGCATGTCTGCTAGAACCCCTACCGGTGCCAACGAAACCTTGGGATAGCATATCCTTGGATTTTGAAGCTATCTTAGTGATCGTTGACTACTTCTCTAAATATACTATTCACATTAGTGCTTCAAAGTATTATTCCACAAAGACAACGACACAAATCTTCTAAAGAATGTGGTCAAATTATGTGTGAAACCTCAAAGCATTATCAGCGACAAAGATCTAGATTCACTAGATTCTTTTGGATGGAATTATTCAAGTTTGAATATCTCTTACTGTTATCACCCTCAAACATATGGTCAGATGGAACATTTCAACAGCTTACTTGAATAATATCTATGACACTTCATCAACACCACCTAGAAGAATTTGCCAAGTCAACTTGATGTGGCACAATTCTATTTTAACAGTTAGAAAAGTTCTTCAACCGAAACGAGCCCAAATAACTTGTGAGAGACAACCAACTATGCCTCACACTCTGAACTAGCTACATTTGGGGAAGTTTGCAAAGACATATAACTTCTCTAAAGAGTGGAAGCATAATGATGAAGTAGCTCGCACCTATTTGGAATAAGCCTCCAAACACATGAAGAACTGGGTAGACTGAAAGTGGCGACTATTAGAGTACAAATCCAAAGACCTTGTGCTGGTGAAGTTGTTATTTGAACAATCTCACTTTACAGATAAAAAAGATAAACGGCTTGTTTGGAAGTATGATGGTCCAGCCCAAGTCGTTGTAAAGATCGAAAGAGCATGTTATAGAGTCAATCTACCTTCGTGGCTGAAAATCAACTTAGTGATTCACATTAGCAACTTGAAGTCATACCATCTAGACGAGGAATAACATCACTAGAGAAGACATCTCCATCAACAACCAGAAGAAGGAAGAAATGTAAGAAATTCTAGCAAATCGGAGGATCAGAACAAGATGCTACCTACGCATGGAGTACTTCATCAGATGGAAGGGGCTCAGAGACGATGAAGTAACTTGAGAGAAAGCTAAAGACTTGACAAACTTTATGCAAAAGTTTCAAGAATTCAAGGAGAAGAAGAGTTGATGAGGATGTCAACAGCTCAAATAGGGGAGGATGCCACCGGGTGTAACACCAGATTTCACGGGTTTATGAATTTTGCCGCGCAATGGCATTTTTGTAAATAAGTCCGTTTTGAAAATTGAGAGTTTTAATAGAACCCTTATGACTTATATGAATTTTAGGAGAAATATAGAAATTTCAGAATTCAAATCGAAAGAGTAACGCTCAGGTTTCCGTTTTTGACCCTATGGTGGTTTAATTCGTAAAAACAGTAAATTAAATCCGTTTAACGAACGGAAAGTTTTATTAGAGCCCTAGCAATAAATGAGAATTATTGGTGAAATAAGAAAATTTGAAGAAACCGAACCGATAGACAAACAATGAGATAAATGGAAAATCAAATGGAGGGGCAATAAGATAATTTGACGAGTCAAATTAAAATAAAACACAAAAACCCTCCTTTTCCCAACACTTACGTTTTTTTTCTCTCCCTCTCCTCTCCACGGCGATTTTCTTCTCCAAACGGCGATTTCCTCTAACGCCGGCGACCCGCTCCTCCGATCAACAAGTTTCTTCACGTTTCCTTCTCCGAACAACGTCCTAGGTACAAATCTATAGTTTTAGAGTCTTAGTTCTCGATTTCTAGACATTTGAACGGTTAGGGTTTCGTAGGATTTTCGTAAAAATAGTCGGGTTATGTTGGAAAAGGTTAGGTATTGCCGTGTTGGCGATTATTAGACGTAGTTAGATAGTAAAAATACTTGGGTTGCAATTTTTGGGTAATTGGAGCTTTGGAGAACTCCATTAATGGAGGTTTGTGATTTGTGAGCGTAAATTGCTCGATGAAATGCCCAAGAGAAGTTTATTAGAATTTTAAGGAATTTCCTTTAGTTAGGAGTTTGGTTAGTTCGCGAAATTTCATTGTTTAGACTCGTTTTTAACAATGGACGTTGTGAAATGGCTTAGGTGAACCGGACTCACGGACGGTGCTCGATGTGCTACGGACTCGAGGTAAGTTCTCGTGACTTACTGTGGCCGATTGGCCTACACCATATGTCGAGTTTTGTTTGTTGAGGATTGTTGGTGCATTGGATGTTTATACGTTTTGGTTGAGTAGTTTAGGTTTAGCTTGTTTATAGAAATTGCTTGTATGGTTTTGATGGTATCCGTCCTTTTATATTTATGTCGTGTATTGAATTGTCATGCATCACGGTTTATAAACGTTATGAAAACAGATTTATGCATCGATTTCATAAAAATGGAAACGTAAAGAAAAGGCAAGTAAAGGCATCGATTTCAGACCTGGCGTTCCGTGGTGAGCGGGTCTCCTTCCTTTCAGATGGTGTGGGCTATTTACCCGCTTGATGTGCCCTATCCATCTGACTGAGAAAGGTCTCGATAACCAAAGACTGACACGTACTGAAAAATGAAATAACATGGACGGTCTTCATGAAAATTGCATATACATGTTCATGCCTAGACATTTACATAGAATTTACTGAGATTTATTTCATAGGTGTCTTTATGGTTTAGGTGATATCGAAACAGGTGAGGAATATGTCCCTCTACCAAACGAATGCACGGATTGAAGGAGGATGCCCGTGGGAACGTGTTGGGCAGTCGACGCGTATTTTGACCTGTGTGGGAAGACGTAAAGGTATGTTGGGCTAGAGATGGGTAGAAAATGTATAGATGGTACATCTAGGTCGATATAGTGCTCGGTTGGGAGTTTTGAATGTTAATGAAAATATTTTGATGAATTATGGATGGATTCCCTTTTAAGTCATTTTCGTACGATCATCATCTTTTGATTGTATAGGTTAGTTGTTGATACTCTTGAAATTTTACTGGAACTGCTTGGTGTTTTCTCTTAAACAGGGGGAATTGTTTAGTTTTTAAACCGATCCACGCAGTTCGTTTTCATGAAATTTTACCACATTTTAAATATGTTTCGAGTGGGTTTTTGGGTGATCGGTGGAATGAGAAATGTAAGAGGGTAGTAGAGTTTTGATATGTTAAAGTGATGTTAGGAGTAGATGGTTGATGAGAGGAAAGGAATGGAAAGAGAATTGTGATGTGTGTGTGTTGTGCAGGGAATTAGAGGAAAGAAAAGAAAAGGGGAGCAAGGCGCTCTCTGGATTTCCAAAATCCAGAGAGATCGCCGATCGATCGCCAGGGAGGGCGATCGATCGGCCTGTTTTTGCTATGCTTTGGAAGAAATTCCAGAGCGGGTGCCGATCGATCGCCTGGTGAGGGCAATCAATCAGCCAAGTGTGATCGCCATGGGGTGATCGATCAGGCAATCGATCGCTTGGCGAATAAACGCCACAACCGATCGACTGCCTGAAATGGCCGATCGATCGGCTATACACTTTTTGGGTGAAATACCATTTCTGCCCTCGATCACTTGGCCGATTATTTCCTTATATTTTAGGATTTATTTAAATGATTTTGAAGATGACTTTCATCGATATAGACTTTGATTTACAACTATAGAATTTGAATTTACTTAATGAGTAGAAAATGAAAAATTTTACGGGAATTTAAGGATATAGAATGAGGGTCGTTACACCGTGCTTTTCCAAGACATGTTGTCCATGGCCTCCAATGTTATTATGGTAGAGTTGTTTCCATCTATGTAATTCACTTGTATTTCTTTTTCTTTTTTTAGAAAAGTGGGTCATCGTTACCATAGCATGTATTAAATTTTGTTTCTATTTTAGGAAAGAGAGACTCATCACCACCATGATATGTATACTACTGCCATGGTAGAGATGGTTTGAATTGCTCTTTAGGAGAGAAATGCATGATGGCACGTAAACTTTCTCCTACCTATTGATGTAATTTGATGTTAATGATTGAAATTTTTTTTACAATATATTTCTCTTTATACTCATTGATGCTCTTTTCAATTAATCTCGCTCGCTCAATGCTCGCTCGTTATACATAAAGTTTGCTATAACGTCGTCGGGTAGCTTAGGCACACATTGTAGGCTAATTGTGATAGTTTGTCATGTGGAGGCAAGGAGGCCTAGTGTGTAGGGCCCAACCATATTAGTAGGAGTGCACAATCTCACATCTCTTTGGGAGATTGGAAAATGCATGTTTCATAAGTAGGATTTCTCTCTCTACCTAGTACAACGTGTTTTGAGTTAACCCCAAAAATAAATATGTGCGGACTCTAGCTTAAAGCAGATAATATTGTACTGGGAACAACGGGGGACTCCACACAGACTCGTTGTAATTGGGAGACAATAAATGCCACACGGTCTCTTTCTTGTCCCTCAAAAGTAGGACCGTGACACTGAGCATGGTTTGTAGGGGGCGAGGAAGTGGGCATTTGAGATGGGTTAAGCCTCTAATCAAATGGTTCAAAGGCTGTGGTGGTTTCTTTTTAACCTAACATTAGACCTTCTTTTATTAAAAACATAATAGGTTTAGATCTAGTTACTACTACTACTCAAATCAGACTTGTGCCTTAAGTCAAGTAGTGGATCAATTCTAAATAAAGAAGGCTCACACACGGCCCCCACAAGACTCGTCCACAAAACCAAGGGTCATGGTGCTAGAGGCTAGCACTACAACCTATGGCCCATTGGATAAAAATAATTTGGTCATCAAGTCATGGCACTAGGCTTTGGCGAGGTAGCCCATTAATGAAGCTGAAAATAAGGGCTAGAAAATTATTCTTGATCGAATAAGACAAAGCTGAATCATTTTTTTGGGAAAAGTTCAATTCAAACCCAATCGTATGGGGTCATTTGTCATTTGGTCTCTAACATTTTTTTTTGCCCAGTCAGACCCTATCGTATACGCCGTTTGCATTTCAACCCTTTGCGTCAAATTTTCCGTTAAACTTCGCACGTGCAGGGCGTGTGGCCTTCTAAATTCTCAAATTACCCCTTCTTTCCCTCTTCCCTCTTCCTTCTTCTCATATCTCTTTCCCGTAGTTCGCTCTCAGTTGCTCATAGTTTGCACTTTCTTGCTTGTAGACTATTGCTCGCGCTCTGCCACTCCCAGTCACTGTCGCTCGCACTGCTCGCCTGGTGAGACGGTGACTCTTGCTCGGTGACCCCCTTGTGCGCCTGCTGGCCTACTCGCCCTCTCGCCCACGGTCGTCGCTGGTCAGTGCTCACCTCGCCTATATGTGTAGCTCACTCTCACTGCTCACTGTCCTCACTGGTTGTGTTAATAATTTCATTATTTGTGAGTTTACGTTGCATACAGATCAAATTGGAACTTTACAAGAGATGGATAATGGTAGTTCTTCAACTACATGTATGTTGTACTTTACTTTAAATTGTCATTTGGTTAAGCAAAATGAAACGGTTAAATCATCCTAAATCTCGCTGCAATTCGGATCAAGGTTTTCTTTTGTTCTGTTTTTAGTTTGGAATTTTTTTTCTTTAGGTGATTTTTTTCCCCTCTGTTCACTAAAAAAGAGTAAGATTTCACCGTGTTCATAAACATTATGAACTGATCAAACTCCTGCCTGATTCTGTATTTACAGTCTGCAAGTTTTCTGAACTTCATCGATCTCTAGAAGTTTTGGTGGTGTAATATCCGGCTCGTACGGATTTTTGAAAATATTATTATTATATTATATGTGGCATTTTTGGTAAATATGTCAAATCAGGTCCGTTTCACGAAAAGAAAGCGTCATTACGATCCCAACGACTAATTGGAATTTTGGAGAAATTATGAGAATTTTCGGAGTTTAAACACTATATTCCGAGTAATTACCACTATCGTAAATTAAATGACGTTTTAGTAAAAATAGTAAACGAGGTCCGAATTGCCAACGGACAGTTTTAATAAATCTCTGGTAACTAATTGGACGTATTGGAGAATTAAGGAGATTTGGTGAACACTAATCGTTGGACGATTAACGAAACGAATGACGAAACTAATATAAAAATCAAAGAAGGGCAGTTTGGTAATTTACCAAATCAATATTATAAAAATAAACACAAATCTCTTCTCCCTCATTTCCTTCTTCTTTTCTGTTTCACGCAAATCGCCAGAGGCGATTCTTCCTTCTCCCCCTCACGGCCGATCGACATTCCGACCTCCGATTCGAGCTCCGTTCGTTTCGTTTTCTTCACGGTTCTTCCTCTCTCGCTACTCTCGGTATGTAGCTTCAATCTCTGAGCGTTTATTTCGAGTTTTCGGTTCGATTTAGGGTTAGGGTTTCGATTAGGGTTTTCGTAAAAAATGCGAATTAGGACTCGTAATTAATAGGTTAGCCTTAATTAAGTATGTATTGAACTTATTTGACGTTATTGGACGAAGATAATTCAATTTGTGAAAAAAGTATAAATTTGGGAATTTACGGGTTTTCAGAAATAACTCGTAATTGGAATTTCAAATTAACGAGCGTTAAGTCGTCGTTAATTACTTCGGTTAATTAAGTTGAAACTTTAGGAATTGCCTTAGTTAAGGTTTTATTGAAATAGGACGTTTAGTAGTTTAAATTGGTTTTAACTACGAATGTTGCGTTTTGCCCAGACGAACGACGCTCGTGGACGAAGCTCAGCGAGCTACGGACGACAGGTAAGTCTCCGCGACTTGTTTGGCCGATTGGCCTACACCATATGATCTTTTGTTGTTCGAGGAAATTGGAGAATTGTTTGTTTAAATGCTTTGGTTGGGTAGTTAGGATTAGTTTCTCTTGTAGTTTATGCTTGAGTGTCTTGATGGTACGTATGATGATTGATATGTTATGTTTATATCTGTTCATGCATCATAGTTTTAAAAACGTCATGAAAATGAATTTGAGCATAGTTTTCATGAAAAAGAAATGCACGTAAAGGCAAGTAAAGTATCATGTAAACAACCCTCTGTATGTGGTTATCGGGGTGAGGTTCAGACCCGGCGTTCCGTGGTGAGCGGGTTTTCCTCCCTTCAGATGGTGTGGGCTGTCTAAACCGCTTGACGGGCCCTATCCATCTGCCGAGTGAATAGACTTCGGTAACCAAAAGAATGTCACGGTGAGAATGATATGAAATGAATGAATGAATGAATGAATGAATGAATGAATGAATGAATGAATGAATGAATGAATGAATGAATGAATGAATGAATGAATGAATGAATGAATGAATGAATGAATGAATGAATGAATGAATGAATGAATGAATGAATGAATGAATGAATGAATGAATGAATGAATGAATGAATGAATGAATGAATGAATGAATGAATGAATGAATGAATGAATGAATGAATGAATGAATGAATGAATGAATGAATGAATGAATGAATGAATGAATGAATGAATGAATGAATGAATGAATGAATGAATGAATGAATGAATGAATGAATGAATGAATGAATGAATGAATGAATGAATGAATGAATGAATGAATGAATGAATGAATGAATGAATGAATGAATGAATGAATGAATGAATGAATGAATGAATGAATGAATGAATGAATGAATGAATGAATGAATGAATGAATGAATGAATGAATGAATGAATGAATGAATGAATGAATGAATGAATGAATGAATGAATGAATGAATGAATGAATGAATGAATGAATGAATGAATGAATGAATGAATGAATGAATGAATGAATGAATGAATGAATGAATGAATGAATGAATGAATGAATGAATGAATGAATGAATGAATGAATGAATGAATGAATGAATGAATGAATGAATGAATGAATGAATGAATGAATGAATGAATGAATGAATGAATGAATGAATGAATGAATGAATGAATGAATGAATGAATGAATGAATGAATGAATGAATGAATGAATGAATGAATGAATGAATGAATGAATGAATGAATGAATGAATGAATGAATGAATGAATGAATGAATGAATGAATGAATGAATGAATGAATGAATGAATGAATGAATGAATGAATGAATGAATGAATGAATGAATGAATGAATGAATGAATGAATGAATGAATGAATGAATGAATGAATGAATGAATGAATGAATGAATGAATGAATGAATGAATGAATGAATGAATGAATGAATGAATGAATGAATGAATGAATGAATGAATGAAATGCATGAGAGACGGTTTTATGAAAATGGCACATACATGTTCATGCATCGCATTCACGTAGACTTACTGAGCCTTAAGCTCACGACTTATATGTATGGTGTAGGTGATTACGAGGAAACAGGTGAGGATGAGATCCCTCCACCTGTGGCATGATTCAGTTGACGGAGGATGACTGCGGTGGTGTGCTGGCGTAGTCGAGGCTTAACCGACCCGTGGGGATATATATGTATGGACTCTGGGGTTATTTTGGGATGTGTTAATCTGATAACTGTATAGAATATGTAGGTTGTTTGGATCTGGATAGGGGTTAGATAACGTTTTGGTAATTGTATGTAAAACGTTTTGGTTTAAACTGTTTAATGAATGTTATGGAAATGTTTTGATTGGTTTTAGGTTGATACGGTTATGCTCGATGTTTAGATACATCCACGCAGTTGGATTTCGCAAAGTCCGCTGTAAAGTTGGTCGATGTTATTGGAAGAAATTGGTGTTAAATTAAGTAATGTTTGCTCTCTGGAATCAGGTTCCAGAGAGTTTCCAGTAGCATGAATCGCTCTCTGGAATTGGAATTCCAGAGAGTATTGTTAAGTGTTTGCTCTCTGGAATTCCAGAGAGCAGTGTAAGGAAAAGTGTAAAGAAAAGTGAAGGCGATTGAAGTAGGAGGTGGTCGCTGAAGTTTTCACTGATCGTTGCACTGAAAGTGTGCGGCGATCGATCTCTGCAGCAATGCAGAGATCGGTCGCTGCTTGTGAAATGCGAAGTGTTAGAGGTTTGAAGTCTGAAAGGGAGAAGGGATCGCTGCATGCTTGCAGCGATCGATCTCTGCTGCAGAGCAGAGATCGATCGCTGCTATAGCTAGCAGCGATCGGATTGCTGCACAGCTAGCAGCGATCGATCTCTGCTCTGCAGCAGAGATCGATCGCCCCTGCTGTAACGCATGGCAGCGATCGATCTCTGCTGCAGTGCAGAGATCGGTCGCCTGTTTCATTTTGAGGACAGAGTTCCAATTCTGCCCTCCCACTTGTTTAATTTAATTTAAAGTTTTCTTTTAAAGGTTTTCTTTTAAGTTTTAATAAAGATTTGTTTTAAATGCATTTAAGGTTCAGTTTTAATTCCGATTCAGTTCCGATTTCAACCCCAGTTTAGATTACACAGTAAGTTTTATTTAAAGAATAGAAAAGTAAAAAGTATAAAATGAAAAATTTATACGGGTAAAATAAGGGTACAGTATTAGGGGTGTTACAGGTGGCCTCAAGTTTTCTTTCATTATACAACATTTTCTTTGGTTTCCAAGAGTTCTATATTGTATCAATTACAAACAGCCCTTTCTAATTCCTAACCTTCCATGGATTGGTGAAAATGATAGTCTTGATTAAATGCTTAGCTTCTGTAATGTAGAAATAAAATTCAACCTCTTTAGTCTTGACTTTTCAATTGTAGTTGTTCGTGAAGGAGTATCTCCCATTATTATTTTTTTTTGTCATGAAAGAGCTGTTATGCGCACATCATGGACACGAGACAATCCAGGATGAAGGTTTCTTACATGTCAAAAATATGAGGTAAATACAATGAAATACATTATTCATTTTATCATAGCGAGGCACAAGAGAATGTGATTTTTTTTGCATGGTACGATACACCAGTGAAGGAGAGAGAGAAGAAGATACTGAATCTATTACAGTCGCGATTTAAGGAAGCAGAAGCAAAGAACGAGAAGTTGCGAACAAAGCTACTGTTATATAAGTTTTTGTGGATTGTCACAATAGTTGTAGTTGCTCTTTATGTATGCTGCAAAATGTAACTTTGCGATTAAGAATTATGACAATTGTAGTTGTTGTTTGTATATGCTACAAAATGTATTATAAGACAAATCATTATGATTAGAAGTTGAAAACCTGTTTAGTATTTGCTGTTAAGAAAAGGCAAGGCTGACTCACAGCACTAACGATCACGGTCCCATTTTTAGCAACAAAAGATGCAGCTTGAACTAAAGTGTAGCCACGCCACTTTGAAATTAAGGGGAGCTTGAAAACATAGTCCCTTGCAAATTCACCCGTGGGATAGATACACCAAGAACAACAAGGATAGACACTAGAACTACAAGGTTAATGAGGCTGTAAATGGAGAAGGGCCGATCAGAATTTGATGTAGAGTGAGGCAAAAAGGAATCTAAATTTGAAAGTGTGTTTTGAATCGGTCTCTGGTGCAAAAACGACAGCATTGTCTTGCTTCTAAAATTACATAGTACAAAATACAGCTTCTTAAACTTCATCCCAAAAGAGTTAACAAGAAGCAACCATTGTCTTGCTTCTAAAAACATAGTACAAAATACAGCTTCTAACAAAAAAAAGATCACTTATCACATGTTGTCGTTACCCCTGAACAAATTAGAATTGCTTTGGGAGCTTCTTCCTGTCGAGGAAGCCTGAAACGACGAGTATATAAATTATAAGAGACATTTATTGAGCATAGAAAACATGTTGTCATAGTAATATTTACTTACTCAGGTTGCATTTTGATGAGGACCAAGTCGCGTTGGACTTTTTTGAACCACAAGATCGGATTTCGCGAAGGCTTACTTTCGTGGTTCATAACTTTTAGACCAACTGCGCGAGCCCAGAAGTTTTATCATCGTTTTATTAGTAATTTTTATTGTTTTTAATTTTATTATCCGAGACAATATAAATACTCTTTTTGGGGTTTGATTTGCGGATGATTGTTTTGATAAAAATTTGACTCTCTTTACCAGTTTCTAATGTCTCTAGGATTCGAGATTGATGCCAGGATCTATTAATCGTGCGCGATTAAATAGGTTTTAGAAGACAATTGCTCAAAATCGTGCGCGATTCAACAGCTCAGTTAGTTTCGGAGTTTTCTTGAAATCACCGCTGCGTCAGTTGGTATCAGAGCCGAACCGATTCTTGCATCCATGGCGGGCAGAAGGAATCAGAGAAAACAATGGGTTGAGGAAATTTACGATTGCACTAACAAGGTAGCGTTGAATAAACGAATTGCCCAGATCGTCGATCAGTGATTGGATCAAGTTATGGATCAATTTACAGCAAGGATGACTGCACTATTCGAAAACCAGAACCATCGAAACAGATGAGTGCGCCAAGAGATGAGGCGCAAGGAGCCCAATTTTGCAAATTCTGAGCCTGACAAGGATATTCCCCAAGTTCGTTAAAGAAGACACAGGATTTCAATCGATGATGATAGGAGGCGTTGGGAGTCAGGGATGCGTATTGAAATTTCTGAATTCCATTGGAGTCTTCAAGCTGAAGCATTTATTGATTGGCTGGCAATAGTCGAGGAGATTTTGGATTTCAAGGGGATGCCAGACGACAAGCGAGTGTTTCTAGTAGCGATTAGATTCCGAGAAAGTGCTACAACGTGGTGGCAGCAATTGAAACTTTCTCGTAATAGATTGGAAAACTCAAAAATTGTGTAACGACCCTATTTCCCAGCAAGATATTGTCCGCTCTGGGGATTGGGCCGCAGCCCAATATCCTTCCCTCACGGCTTTGTTTGGCGAGGACTTCCCAGTCGGTCACCCAAGCTGGTACTACTCTCGCCAAAGCACTTTTGATTTCGGAGTTCTTATGGGATCCGTTGCCAATTGTGCTCCAAAACGCGCCTTACTATCTTGGAAGGGTCTCTTTACATATGTTTCATTTTCACATACTTCCCCAAGTGTTGTGGGATTGTGACGACCCCCTTTTTACGACCCGTCACCTTCAAGTTCACCCGCACAGACGTACCACCATCCGGGTTTCAGTTCGTGCAGCCATCGTACACATACTTACACATCCGGGTCATCACAATCACCCTCCCTCGGGGGCCAAATGTCCTCGTTGGCCACATTTCCGGTTGGGTACAGGCTCTGATACCATTTGTAACGACCCCATTTCCCAGCAAGATATTGTCCGCTCTGGGAATTGGGCCGCAGCCCAATATCCTCCCCTCACGGCTTTGTTTGGCGAGGACTTCTCAGTCGGTCACCCAACCTGGTACTATTCTCGCCGAAGCACTTTTAACTTCGGAGTTCTTATGGGATCCGTTGTCAATTGTGCTCCAAAACGCGTCTTGCTATCTTTAAATGGTCTCTTTACATATGTTTCATTTCCACATATTTTTCCAAGCGATGTGGGATTGTGACGACCCCCTTTTTACGACCTGTCACCTTCCGGTTCGCCCGTGCGGACGTATTGTCATCCGAGTTCCAGTTCGTACAGTCATCGTACACATACTTACACATCCGGTCATCACAAATTGCCTCATGGGAAAAGATGAAGAAGCACCTAAGGTCGGCGTTCCTTCCGTTTAATTATCAGCAAATTTTATACCAGCGGCTACATAATTTAAAATAAGGTACTTGGATAGTGGATGACTACACCATGAAATTTTATCAATTAGTCGCCAAGAATGAAGTTCAAGAAACTGTTGATCAGCTAGTAGCGAGATACATTAGTGGCTTGAAGTTGCAGATTCAGGATACCCAGAATATGTTTGACCCTATATCGGTTTTCGAGGTACACGAGCGCACCTTAATGGTGGAAAAGCAAACTCGTCATACATATGCGAGTGGCGGTTCCACTACAGTGACCAGCACCACCAACACAGGGATTTCATCTAATAGAACCATTTGTAATCAGTTTCAGAGAGGTACCTCCAACATCAAGTGCTTAGCTTGTGGGGAAGTTGGACACCGACAATCTAACTGTAAAAGGGTTGGCAAACGAGCATTATTCGTAGATACTGATGAGGGTGGGGATGAAGATGTTGTTGTGGCTGAGCAACCAATCTTTGATGAAGAGAAACCAAATGAGGAAGAAGTTGTTATAGGCGATGTCGGAGTGGCCTTGGTGGTACGAAGATCCTGTTTGACGCATAAAGTACAAGGCGAAAGCAATTGGTTACGAAGTAATATATTCCAGTCCACCTATACCATACTGGGTAAAGTGTGTCGGTTTGTGATCGATGTGGGAAGTTGCGAAAATTTAGTCTCTAAGGAAGTTGTGCAGAAACTACAGATCAAAACGGAGAAACATCCTAAATCCTACAAGCTCGCATGGCTCAAAAAAGGGGGTGAGGTCACAGTCTCTAAACGTACTATAGTTACTATTTCTATCGATGCCAGGTATAGAGATGAAATATGGTGTGATGTAGTGGCCATGGACGCGTGTCATCTATTGTTAGGAAAACCTTGGCAGTACGATCGCAAAGTATTACATGATGGAAGGGCGAACACCTAGAGTTTCACTGTTACTGGGGTTAAGGTGGTTTTTGTGCTAAACAAGCTGGTAAATGTAACGAACAACACTAATATGTTGTCCTTAGCTCAATTTGAAGATGAATTACAGACTGTAGATACTGTCTTCGTGCTAATTGGGAAAGAAATCTCAGGCTCGACAACAATTCTTGTGGAAGTGGATTCGTTACTGACGAAGTTTTCTGATATCTTACCTGACGACCTTCCTGACCACTTACCCCCCCCCCCCCTTTCTGCGGGATATACAACACCACATCAACCTAGAGCCAGGCGCGGCATTGCCTAACAAGCCGCATTATAGAATGAGTCCTAGAGAACATGAAGAGTTTCACAAACAGGTCAAAGAGCTATTAGCAAAGGGACACATCAATGAGAACATGAGTCTGTGTGATATACCAGCTTTGCTTACACCCAAGAGAGATGGCTCGCGGCGTATGTGTGTAAATAGTAGAGCCATCAACAAGATCACAGTCAGGTACAGGTTTCTCATTCCTCGCTTGGATGATTTATTAGATCATATTAATGGAGCTACGATTTTTAGCAAGCTTGATTTGAAGAGTGGGTATTGCAAGATTTGAGTCAGGCTTGGGGATGAGTGAAAGACAGCCTTTAAAACACGAGAGAGGTTATATGAGTCGCTAGTAATGCCCTTCGGACTGTCTAACGCCCTAGCACTTTTATACGGGTGATGAACCAGTTATTGAGACCTTTTATTGGAAAATTTGCAGTTGTATATTTTGACGATATTCTGATCTACAGTGCGAGCCCTGAAAAACATCTTCAACACGTACGAGAGGTTCTTTGTGTACTTCGCAAAGAAAAGTTCTATGCTACTGTCAAGAAATGTGTGTTTATTGCTCGTAAAGCATTATTTTTGGTGTATGTTATCTCGGCTGATGGTCTGCACGTGGATGAGAGCAAAATTGAAGCAATTAAGTCTTGGCCAACGCCGGACTCGATCACTGCAGTACGTAGTTTTCACGGATTGGCGTCCTTCTATAAGCATTTCATTCCCCCACTTCAGCAGCATCATAGCTCCTATGACTGATTGTATGAAGGGAAACAAATTTATATGGACTACGAAGGCAGACACAGCATTTCACCTGATTAAAACGCAGTTGACTGCCGTGCCAATTCTGGTATTACCAGACTTCCAACAACCATTTGAACTACATGTTGATGCCTCAAAAGTTGGAATTGATGCTGTCTTGACTCAAAATAGTAGACCAGTGGCTTATTTCAGATAGAAGTTGTCAGGTTGTAAGATCAATTATAGTACTTACGATATGGAATTTTATGTAGTTGTGCAGGCAGTAAAGCATTGGCGACACTACCTGTTTCACAAGAAGTTCGTTTTATATACTGATCAAGATTCGTTGCAACATTTGCACAGCCAAAATAAAGTTTCCCCTAAGCACGCCAGGTGGATGGCCTACTTGCAAAAGTTCACATTTGTGGTCAAGCACAAAGCGGGCCTGAAAAATAGAGTTGCAGATGCCCTGAGTCGTCGCAGTAACCTACTGGTTAATTTGCGAGTTGAGGTACCTAGAATGGATTCTTTTTCTGATTTACTCGTTGATGACCCTTTCTTCTCGAGGATTTGGGATGTTATACAAACAGGTCAAAAATCAGATTTTCTTCTGCATAATGGCTTTCTATTTCAAGGGAATCAACTATATGTTCCAGCTTGCAGTTTGTGGGACAAAATAATCTGACAACTGCATGGTGAGGGGCACGTCGGTAGAGACAGGAAGTTCCAATTGATTCAAGAATCCTACTATTGGCCTAGCATACGAAAAGAAGTGGAGCGATATGTACAATGATGTCGGATTTGTCAAGTTTCGAAAGGTGCAGCAACTAATGTCGGGTTATATATGCCTTTGTCGGTACCTTCTCAACCCTGGACCGATATCAGTATGGATTTTGTATTGGGGCTGCCCAGAACTCAGAGAGGTAATGACTCCATCATTGTAGTTGTTGATCATTTTTCAAAAATGGTACATTTTATTCCCTGCAAGAAGAATACTGATGCTGTTAATGTTGCCCAATTGTTTTTTTGAGATGTTTATCGGTTACATGGTCTATCTGCCTCTATCGTCTCCGATAGAGACACTAGATTCCTAAGTCATTTTTGGCGTACTTTATGAAAAATGGTAAATACACAGCTCAACTTCAGTAGTGCATATCATTCCCAGACAGATGGGCAAACCAAAGTTGTTAATCGATCACTGGGCAATTTGTTGCGCTGTTTGGTTGGAGAACATGTGAAAAGCTGGGATAAAAAATTATGCCAAGCCGAGTTTGCCCACAACCATGCCGTTAATCGCAGCACTAGTTTCAACCCTTTTCATGTAGTATACTCGGCCATACCCAATGAAAAGCTGAAGATTTTTTCAATAGCTTGCAGAACATTCACAAATCCATTCACGAGAACTTACAAAAGGCCAATCTGAAATATAAACAGGCGGCGGATCGGAAGCGGAGACACGTTGATTTTCAGGTTAGTGATTTTGTATGGGCAGTTTTAACTAAAGAGCATGGGGATTATAACAAACTATCTTCCAAAAAGATTGGCCCATTGGAAATTATCGAGAAGATCAATCCGAATGCTTACAAGTTAAAACTGCCGATTCATATTCGCACTGCTGACGTTTTCAACGTCAAACACTTGATTCCTTTCCGTGGTGATTTTCTGATGACGATGTTGCTGACAATTTACGTTCGAATTTTTCCTTCTCTAGGGAGAATGATGTGGACCAAGTCGCGTTGGATTATTTGGAACAACAAGATCGGGTTTTGCGAAGGCCTTCTTCCGGAGCTTATAACATTTAGACCAAATGCGTGAGCCCAGAAGTTTTATCGTCATTTTATTAATAATTTTTATTGTTTTTAATTTTATTATCTGAGACGATATAAATACTATTTTTAGAGTTTGATTTGTGGATGATTGTTTTGATAAAAATTTGACTCTCTTTACCAGTTTCTAATCTCTCTAGAATTCGAGATTGATGCCTAGGATCTGTTAATCGTGCGCGATTAAATAGGTTTAGAAGACAATTGCTAGAAATTGTGCGTGATTCAACAGCTCTTGTTAGTTTTGGAGTTTTCTTAAAATCACCGTTGCGCCACATTTGAGACTTCTTTGCAAGTTCTTGAATTATGATTAGGCCTACCACATTTTCTACATGTCATAATCATATTTTTTCTAAAAACTAATGTTTGGCTTTGTGGATTAGACTTGCTTTGGGAGCTTCTTCCTGTTGAGGAAGCCTGAAACGACGAGTATAAAAATTATAAGAGATATTTATTGAGCATAGAAAATATGTTGTCATACTAATCTTTACTTACTCGGGTTGCATTTAGGACTCCTTTGCAAGTTCTTGAATTATGATTAGGCCCACCACATTTTCCACATGTCATAATTATATTTTTTCTAGAAATTGATGTCTGGCTTTGTGGTTCATCGATGTCTCTAGTTCTCTTCTTCTTTGGTCTACCAGGTTGTCGTTTCATAAAAGGTGGTAGTATAGTGGGCGTACTTCTAGAAGGCCACATATTAGCACCGTTAAATGGTCTAATGAAATGAGAGTACTACCAGATATATGTCTCCCGATGGTAGTATGGGTGAATGTAGTCCTCGATATTCCTTCTCATGAATGAAAGACAAGGAATCGCATGCACACAAGGTATACCAGTCAGCTCCACATGTAACAGCTACATCGCTGATTGTGTAAAGTCGACATCAAATTGTTGGAAATGATTAGTAACCTCAAATCTTTCCCCTCCCGTGGGCATTTCAAACCCGTGTCTTGCAGCATTTTTTAATTTCTCAACTTTCTTTCGAACTTCAGGACATAGCAAGTCATTACATTCTTCCATTTTGTTATGCCTCTTCGCAATTCTAGCCATCAAAGTCATTCTAATCATTTCGAGTATCGTCAAGATTGGCTTATCTCTTACTGGGAGTATTAAGGAGTTGAATGACTCGTTGAGGTTGTTCAAAGTGAGCTCGCACTTTGATTGTTGACTGAGTGCATGTCGGGACTAGAACTTTGGAGGAATCGCTCGCAATGCCATGTATGCCGCTCTGTTCAAAATGGCCAACTTGTCCATCTCCTTCTTAAAGGCAGCTCCTATTGTAGCCAATGATGCATTCCACATTGCCTCTTGGTAGACTTTTCCCCAAAAATCTTTTTTAAAATTTGCATATAAGTGTCGTATACAATATTGGACTTCAGCTTCGGGTACCACATTCTCTAATGTTGGAACCAAACCCTGCATTGCAAGTCGTTCAAAAATTGATAAGTGATATAACTATGCATTTGGAAACAAAAGTACATGAAGAAAAAGACTTACTTATTGCTAGTCTGAAATAAAAGTCAATATGCGACCATTGAAATGGTTTAGGTCCCTCAGCACTAACCTCAAAAACCACGTCCAAGATTCTTTTGTTTCACCCTCAACAACAGCAATGGAAATGGGAAATATTCCATCATTCCCATCAACTTCAATTGCCGTCAAAAGTTGTCCGTGGCATTGTCCTTTTAAATGACAACCGTTTAAACTAATGATGAGTCGACAACAAGTTATAAATCCTGTCTTACATGCATTCAAACATATATATAGTCTCTTGAAAATTTTATTCTCCTCGTTATCTATTGGATCCACACCCATAATGCATGTGCTCCCTGGATTCAATTTATTAATTTCTTCAGGATATGACAACAATTTTTTATATTGTTCATCTGAACTTCCATCCACCATTATTTGAGCTTTCCTCCTTGCCCTATATGCTACGGTTTTTGAGATATTCACGTTGTAGTATTGTCTTACTGTTTCAATTATAGGCGCAATCTTCCACTGTGGGTGATTTCTAAACGTACGAAGGTACTCAGATGCTACCCATTTAGATGATGCATGACGACTCTCCATCGTTTGTGCGCATGAGTGCGAGGCTTTCAATGTTTTAATCTTGTAGGTATCCTCGGCTTGCATATTTGATGCATATAGTTTCCATGGACATACACGTTTGCATACTGCTTGTAGTTTGCTTGTTTCACTTTTCTCAAACCTACTATCATATTCATTCTCCATTGCATACTTTTTTACTGCGTCTCTATGGCATGTATCAACCAAACTCTTCCTAACGCTACGGCCCAATCCCCAGAGCGGACAATATCTTGCTGGGATAAGGGGTCGTTACAAATGGTATCAGAGCCTGTACCCAACCGGAAATGTGGCCAACGAGGACGTTGGGCCCCCGAGGGGGGGTGATTGTGATGACCCGAATGTGAATGTCTGTGTACGACTGCGGGGCAAACCTCGAGTTGCAGGGCAAACCTCGGAACCTAAGCCGAGTGTAGGCGAATCCCGGACTCGAGTATAGGCGAATCCTGGGTCGTAAAGAGGGGGTCGTCACAATCCCACATCGCTTGGGGAAGTATATGGAAATAAAACATATGTAAAGAGACCCTTCCAACATAGTAAGACATGTTTTGGAGCACGATTGGCAACGGATCCCATAAGAACTCCGAAGTTAAAAGTGCTTCGGCGAGAGCAATTCTAGGTTGGGTGACCTTCCGGGAAGTTCTCGCCAAACAAAGCCGTGAGGGGAGGATATTGGGCTACGGCCCAATCCCAAGAGCGGACAATATCTTGCTGGGACAAGGGGTCGTTACACAAACCTACTATCATATTCATTCTCCATTGCATACTTTTTTACTGCGTCCTTAATGGCATGTATCAAACCAAAACTCTTTTCTAACTGAAGCTCGTGGGGAGTATTGATGCTTGATGCTCGGACATTGCTCTCTCTCATATCATCATCTGATTCCATTACAAAGTTTAATTCATTTCCATCCATACGCTATGAAACAGAATCTATGGCAATAGCATAATCATTCTCCACTGAATCAACATTATCATGTGCATCCACATTTACATCATCCACATTATCATTATCACCCTCTTCATCCGCATCCACATTTACATTGTCCACATTCTCACTGTGTTCATCCCCATCAGCACTTAACGCATCCACATTCTCATTGTCTTCATCCCCATCAGCACTTAACGCATCTGCATTCCCACTGCGCTCATCCCCATCAGCATCTAACTCATCCCCATTCCCCCTCGGTTCGTCATTATCATCATTAATTCATTCGCACTGTCACTTAAATAACATATTGTACAATTATCTTCATATTCCACATAAATTCTAACGTAGCGCTTTTCATCGAGTCTACTAACCATCCTCATCACATCCTTGTCAGTTTTCAAGCGCCTCAATCCCTTCTGGAAACTAAGTTTAGGAATAACGTAAGAAAGAGTCTTCCATGTAGTGACTCCAAACTCCGCTAGCATGTCTTCAATCACCAACATGGACATTTGATCCCCCTCACACTTGGGAACAATTTTCTGCTTTCAACAGCTGTACATGTACCTCTTTTTATATATGAATTTTCCTCCAAAATTTAATTCTATATTAAACTCATCCATATCTTTTACCTGCATTATTTAAAACAAATAGCAAATCAACAAAATAGAACAAAGAGTTCAATATCAACTAGCATATTGAAAATAAAACAGAGAGTTCACTATCAACAGTTTCAAATAATGTACCAACAGAACAGAGCAATTAATTGTCATTTTCTAAATGGGGAAAAGTCGATTGGCGGTGAAATTCAACTCCGGCACACTATCAATAACCTATAACTTTAGTTAAAATTTTAGCAATGCATAAATGTGTCCGAGATAAACACTACTTCATAAGATTTGATGACATACATACGAGGTGAGCACTGACCAGCGACGAGACGAGCGAGATCGCGAGCGAAAGTGCTAGTAAGAGCGCGAACGAGAGTGGGATATCGAGCAAGAGTCACTGTCTCATCGGGCGAGCAGTGCAAGGAGCGACTGGGAGCGGCGGAGTGCAAGCAATAGTTTACGAGCGAGGGAGTGCAAACTGCGAGCGAGGGAAGAGCGAACTGAGAGCGAACTGCGGGAGAGAAATTTGAGAAAAAGGAAGAGGGAAGAGGGAAAGAAAGGGTAATTTGGAATTTAGAAGGCCACTCGCTCTGCACGTGCAAAGTTTAACGGGAAATTTTATAGAAATGGTTGAATTGCAAACGACGTACATGATAGGGTCTGATTGAGAAAATGTTAGAGACCAACTAACAAATGACCCCATACGCTAGAATCTGAATTGAACTTTTCTCTATTTTTTGTTTTATCTCTAGAGAGAATTTGAAGAAAGAACAATTGATTTTGCAATGCCAAGTGAGGAGGCGTCACACAAAACATACTCTCAGATGAAGTTTTGATACTTGATCACATGAAATGAAACGAAGATAAGATTAAAATATAAAATTAAGAAGAACATTTAGTACATGTTTTAATCTCTTTAGATTATTAGATGTTCAAAATTAATTCTTAGCATTTTAAATTCTTTTTTAATCCTCGATCATACAACGACAACATAAAACAATTTTGTAAAACACACAAGCATGACATAATCACATTAATACTAAAGCTACGAGAAAAGCCTGATCTTGTTTAACCTCAGTCGGCGAATGGATGGATTGAAGAAGAATAGACAATGTTCTTAGCCCTGGTAAGGTCGAGCATGGTCGTAGGGCGAAACCTCTGTCGAGAAAGGCTGAATAAGCGATACCCCCACTCAGATGAGTTCAGGACAGAGCACCTTCCAGAAATAAGTAACCTTAAACCATGATGGCACTGTAAGATATCTGTCTCCTCCGCATACACTGTTTACTATCACCTTAGCACACCATTCCACCGACTCAACTGGAACCGGTCCGATTTGAACCTATGCCCGGCCCAGAACACAAAAATTAACTTTTGAGAATGCTGTAGTAAGGTCTAAGAAATAAACACAAAAAATCAATCTTTTTTTAAATAGAAAGCAAAAAGTACAGAAATGAAAGCATACGTCTCTCATATCTGGATCCACTGTCATTTCTCCTTCTCCAGACAAAAATTTTCCGGTGGACTCGATGAATCCAGGCCGTGACAATTGTGAAATCCACCAATCCGTTTGGGGAAGAAAGCAGAGGAGGACAAAAAGGTAATCTCCTTTCCCTAAATTAACTTGCCACCTGTACCCTTTCTTCTCCTCTACTTAAAAAAAAAAAAAAAACTTTCTTCTATTGTTTTCTCCTCCAGAAAGCCTCCTATTGAGGGCGCCGCAGACCAGAGAAGAACGCCAAAATAGAGGGAGTGAAATCAACCTTTGCAAAATCTAATCCTCGATTCTTCAACTCGGGCAAATCTCTCAACTTTCAAAGGTAATCCCCTAGTCTCTGTTGATTTCATAAAAACTCAGATTAGGAATCGATTTGTTTGAGTTAGATTGCTTGTGGTCTTTTCCCTTGGTCTACTGGGTTAAACTTGAATTTGAGATATTTTCTTTGTTGTTAAACCATCGGAAACAATGGACGGAAACTCTTCCATCAGTTTCAATAGTAAAAGTGGCACTGTAACGTCAGATCAAGGGGATTCTGAAGTTGTTGTTCAGTATTTGAGGCGGAAGGTCTTTTCGTTTTGTTGCCTGTAAATATCATCTCTGAAGTTGATGTTTGTAAGTTTGATCCATGGGATTTGCTTGGTTAGTTTCAAAATTTCAGTTCATTTTTTTTTTTCAAATCTTCTTCCATTGAGATTCTTGGACTGTAGTTCATACTAATTTGAGTCATTGTGGGTCGCGGGTCAGATTTAAAAGTAAGGTCATTTTGAACATTTGTGATATCCACAGTCCACAAACATTGGGTCAATTTTTGAGATTTTAGTTTACCCAAATTATGGGTTATTTACCCAATTGGATATAGACTGTCCTTTGAGAGTATATATGGAGATTAAATAGCTCAAGAATAATGAATGACTTTATTCTTTGTTAGGTGCAAATTTATTGAATTAAGCTGTGGACTCATTGCTTGGACTCTTAAATTTATTGAGCTTGACCATTTGTAAGTTCAATCGAGGTAGGGGTTATTTTCTTTTCAGTTAAGTATTATTATTTTTAATTCATTAATTAAATTCTTTTATTTGGCATAAAATGTTCATTTAATTTGGTACTATTGTTCTTCCACTACATTTATCAACTGCATTATTTTATCATTGAGAAAAATTGTGTGTTTTAACTAGAAGTAATAGGACAGCTGAAGAGCCGTGTCCTTGGGCGCGAAACCCTAAACCTGATCAGGGTAATTATGGCGTGCGACCGCCTCATGTCGATGTTTTTGCTTATGGCCCAGTGTGCTCGGGGTCCGTGAGAGGCTCTATTTTCACCGATCATCTATTTAAATTGAAAACTGTATTTTTATTAAATTTCTGCATAATATTTTATAACTGCTGGAAATAAACTCTATCCCTATTGAGTTTAGTCGACTCACCCCGAACGACTATTTTTTTTTCAGGATCGAATCAAGATGACTAGTTATCAGTGAAGGATCAAGAATTTTCTTTAAGTTTCATTTTAAATTTCTTTTAAGGTTAGAGACTTTTGAGATTGTAAGTTGTTTGGTATTTAGATATTTTGTTGGACGTATATCATCATATTATCTAGTGTCTCTTGTTGGACCTGTTATTTTGGACCCTAACTTTATGTTAGTTTATAAACTTTTCCGCTGCATGTTCTTTTAAGTGAATGAGATCTAGGGTTGGATGATTTAGTCTTTTTAGGGCCGGGTCATTCCCCGTTCTGTTGCAGGTCCCCTTTGGGGCGTGACAGAAAAAATGGTATCAGAGACAGATTCCCATCTTGAAAAGTGACACTTATAGGATAGATGATGTGATGATATACAAGAATTATTATTGTGCAAAAAGATGTATTTTAACCTCAGAAACAAATTATTTTTTTCAGATTTACGAAAATGCCTCCAAGGAGAGTCCCTAGGAACCAAACTCCTGCAGCACCTATTGTGCAATCAGCTGAATCGCAGCCTACTGATCTGATAATAGGTCTCAGAGATGTACTGCAAGATTTAACCCAACGACGCGGCAATCAGGATATAGAGGACCGCCGCATGACTTACTTTATGCAGTGGAAGCGGATGAATTTACCGGTGTTTGTGGGTGATGCTAACCCTCAAGTTGCAGAAAATTGGTTAAGGGTGATTCATAAGAAGCTGACAGCTCTGAAAGCTCCAACAGATTATTGGGTTGGATTTGCAACTTATCAATTTGAGAAAATGGCAGAAGTTTGGTGGAGGTCTCTGAAATTAGACTACCCTAAAGAGGATATGACTTGGACACAGTTCGAAACTCTTTTCAGAGACAATTATTGTAATGCTGAGCATCGCCAGAAAATGATCGCGGCGTATAATAAATTGGAGCAGGAAAGTCTCACCGTGCTAGAGTATTATGCCAAGTTCTTGGAGTTCTCTCAGTATATTAATCACATGGACCCGGTGGATATGCAGGTGAAGTTTCGAATGAATTTGAGGCCTAAGATCAGACACCATTTATCAGGTTTTGCATTTAAGACCCTTTCTGATGTAGTTCTGCTGCTCAGCGTGTTGAGGCAGATTTGGAAGAACAGTTTGGTGTATACAAAGGGAAAGGGAAAGATGATCAGCACGTGGGAGGCAAGATAACCAAAAAGGACTTTAAGAAAGGGAGAAACCGTGACGGTCAGAATCAAGATAACTTTAGCAGATCCTCTGATACTACACCTTATTCTAGTGGGCGTTCTGGATCATATGTTTGTCACACTTGTGGACAGCCTGGACATTTAAGAAAGAATTGCCCTACTAATCAGAAATCTCAAAATAATTCAGCACCTTCTCAGACAAATATTAGCAGGTCTGGTTTCGGAGATAACAAGGGATTTTCTGGTCAGGATCAGCGTAATCAGCATCAATATCAGTCATCTGGTACCAACTTTCAGAAGTCTATTGGATATCAACAGAGCTCTGCTTCAAACACCATTCCAGCTGTGGCTCCGAATTATATGACTACTGCTAACCCTAGTTCATCGAGGGGTGGATTCAGAGGTGGCAATAGAGGAAAAGGAAAGATGACTGGTCAAGCTTATGCAGTTGTGGGATCTGAACTTCATGACTCATCTGACCATGGTGCTATCGATGGTATGATTTCCTTATTTAATACTATGATGCACGTTTAATTTGATACTGGAGCAACACATTCATTTATTTCTACATCTTCTGTGCATACCTTAGACGTAGCGATAGAGAAACTTGATAATCCCCTTATTTTGAGTATTCCTATGAACAAGAAATATGAAATGAATCACATTGTTCGTTATGCGGCTATTATGATTAATGAACACGAATTACCTGCTGACTTGATAGTTATGCCTATGGATCAATTCGATATGATTTTGGGTATAGATTGGTTAAACTTTTATAAGGCTATAATTGACTGTCATCAGAGAAGTATATCCCTTACCTTGGAGGATGGAAAAGTTTTGATACATCCGTGTAATGCCCGTATATTCCCTATTAATTCTATTTTACGAGCTTGTTTGGGAGGTCGGAGGAGATTGGAGCTATATGGGAGTGTTTTTGCTATTAGTGACAACCATTTTATGGTTGAGCACGATTCTGATTTATCAGTTGTTTGTGATTACCCTGATATTTTTCCTGACGATTTACCTGGGTTACCACCCGATTGTGAGATTGAGTTCAATATTGACTTATTACCTAATACAGCTCCAATTTCAACTGCTCCGTACCGCATGGCTCCTACTGAGTTAAAGGAGTTAAGAACCCAACTAGATGATTTGCTGAACAAGGGTTTTATTCGGAATAGTATTTTGCCGTGGGAATCACCCGTCTTATTCGCCAAGAAGCAGGATGGTTCACTTCGGTTGTGCATTGATTATCGCAAATTAAATCATGTGACAGTCAAAAATAAATACCCTCTACCAAGAATTGACGATCTATTTGACCAGCTCGGAGGATCAAGGTACTTCTCAAAGATCGATTTGAGGTCTGGCTACCGTCAATTAAAGATTCGTGAACAGGATATTCCCAAAACAGCTTTTCGCACCCGATATGGACATTATGAGTTTCTGGTACTTCCGTTTGGATTGACTAATGCACCAGCAGCTTTTATGGATCTAATGAATCGAGTTCTTCGGTCTTATCTTGATCAGTTCGTGGTAGTATTCATCGACGATGTTTTAATATATTCTAAGTCTCGTGAGGAGCATATGGAACATCTAAGAATTGTCCTACAGACATTACGTGAACACCAGCTATTTGCAAAGCGAGAAAAATGTGATTTTTGGATGGCAGAAATGAAGTTCTTAGGTCATGTAGTCTCTCAGAATGGCATTTCAGTAGACCTCGTTAAGGTCGAGGTAGTGTTAGAATGGAAACCATCTAAGAATGTTACCGAAGTACGGAGTTTCTTGGGTTTGGCTGGATATTATCGACGATTCGTCCAAAATTTTTCTTCTATTACTATGCCATTAACTCAATTGACCAGGAAGAATATAAAATTTATTTGGGACGATAAATATCAGATGGCCTTTGAAGAGCTTAAGAAGAGGTTGACTACTGCGCCAGTTTTAGCAGTGCCTGATGAAAGTTTACCGTATGCAGTATATACAGATGCTTCTGGAGTGGGTTTGGGATTCGTTTTAATGCAGCAAGATAAAGTAATAGCATACGCATCTCGACAGTTAAGGACGCATGAGCGAAATTACCCTACGCATGATTTGGAGTTAGCTGCTATTATTTTTGCTTTAAAAATTTGGCGAAGTTACTTATATGGAGCTAAATTTGAGATATTTTCTGACCATAAGAGTTTAAAACATCTATTGCAGCGTGATTTAAATCTCCGACAGTGTCGATGGATAGAGTATATGGAAGATTATGATTTTAAATTAGAGTATCATCCTGGAAAAGCTAATGTTGTAGCTGATGCTTTGAGTCGTTACCCTCAAGGATCTCTTTCTAGTCTTTTGTTAGAAGATTGGAAGAGGTGTATGACTATAGAAGATTATGAATTGCATTATCAGGAGGATAATCAAACGGTTCGAGTATTTAATTTGGTTGCTACTCCCACACTTTTTCAACATGTTAAAGATATGCAGAGATTTGATGATGAATTGAAAGAAAGATTTGAGAAAATCCGGTCTGGTGAACAGTTTGATGGTTGGGAAGTTAGTCTCGATGGATTTTTGTTATTTAAAAGGCGAGTTATGGTGTCGAAAGATCCAGAGTTGAGACAAGCCGTTTTAACAGAAGCCCACAAGTCCAAATTTGCTATACACCCAGGTAGCACAAAGATGTACCATGACTTGAAACGTCAGTATTGGTGGGTTGGAATGAAACGAGATGTGGCAGAATATGTTTCCCGATGTTTGATTTGTCAACAAGTTAAGGCTGAGCACCAGAGACCAGCTGGGTTATTGCAGCCCTTACCTATTCCTGAGTGGAAGTGGGATAAGATTACCATGGATTTAGTAACGGGTTTGCCGAGGACAGTACAAAAATTTGATGCCGTGTGGGTGATTGTTGATAGATTGACAAAGTCGGCTCATTTTGTTCCAATCAAAATGGACTTTTCCTTGACTAAGTTAAGTAAGTTGTATGTTGAAAACATTGTTCGTCTACATGGTATTCCTTCGAGTATAGTTTCTGATAAAGATCCGAGGTTCATATCAAAGTTTTGGAAAACCCTCCAAAAAGCCTTGGGCACCGAATTAAATTTGAGCACAGCACATCACCCTCAGACAGATGGTCAGTCGGAGCGTACTATTCAGATTCTTGAAGATATGTTGAGATCATGTGTTCTTGATTTTGGAGATAGTTGGGTAAATCATTTACCTTTGGTGGAATTTGTTTATAACAATAGTTACCAGACCAGTATTGGAATATCACCTTATGAAGCCTTATATGAGAGACCTTGTAGATCGCCTTTGTGTTGGGCTGAGACGGAGGAACGTGTTACCCTTGGACCCGATATGGTTCGAGAGACAACTGAGAAGGTTCAAATAATCAAAGAAAGATTGAGAACAGTCAAAAGCCGCCAGAAAAGTTATGCTGATCTTTCGAGAAGAGAGGTCGAGTTTGAGGTAGAGGACTTCGTATTTTTGAAAGTAAGACCTCGTCGTGGTGTAAGTCGTTTTGGTGTGAAAGGAAAATTAGCTCCTAGATATATTGGTCCGTTTCGAATCATAGATCGAGTTGGTCCAGTGGCTTACCGTTTGGACTTACCACCACAGTTAAACTACGTTCATAATGTCTTCCATGTTTCTATGTTGAGGAAATATATTTCTGATCCATCACGTGTCATATCCTGGACCATAGGACCTATCCAGGAAGATGTCTCATATGAAGACGGGCCTGAGAAAATTTTAAGTCGAGATATCAAGGTACTGCGTCGTCGGGAGGTACCTTTAGTAAGAGTGCAATGGAAGAATCACAGTGAAAGAGAAAGTACTTGGGAACTCGAATCGGAGATGAAATTAAAGTACCCTCAACTGTTTAATGATGAGTCTATAGTTGATCTAAATTTCGAGGACAAAATTTTATTAAGTGGGGGAGAATGTGAAATCCACCAATCCGTTTGGGGAAGAAAGCAGAGGAGGACAAAAATGTAATCTCCTTTCCCTAAATTAACTTGCCACATGTACCCTTTCTTCTCCTCTACTTAAAAAAAAACTTTCTTCTGTTGTTTTCTCCTCCAGAAAGCCTCCTGTTGAGGGCGCCGCAGACCAGAGAAGAACGCCAAAATAGAGGGAGTGAAATCAACCTTTGCAAAATCTAATACTCGATTCTTCAACCCGGGCAAATCTCTCAACTTTCAAAGGTAATCCCCTAGTCTCTGTTGATTTCATAAAAACTCAGATTAGGAATTGATTTGTTTGAGTTAGATTGTTGTGGTCTTTTCCCTTGGTCTGCTGGGTTAAACTTGAATTTGAGATATTTTCTTTGTTGTTAAACCATCGGAAACATTGGACGGAAACTCTTCCATCAGTTTCAATAGTAAAAGTGGCATTGTAACGTCAAACCAAGGGGATTCTGAAGTTGTTGTTCACTATTTGAGGTAGAAGGTCTTTTCGTTCTGTTGCCTGTAAATATTATCTCTGAAGTTGATGTTTGTAAGTTTGATCCATGGGATTTGCCTAGTTAGTTTCAAAATTTCAGTTCATTTTTTTTTCAAATCTTCTTCCATTGAGATTCTTGGACTGTAGTTCAGACTAATTTGAGTTATTGTGAGCCGCGGGTCAGATTTAAAAGTAAGGCCATTTTGAACATTTGTGATATTCACAGTCCACAAACATTGGGTCAATTTTTGAGATTTTAGTTTACCCAAATTATGGGTTATTTACCCAATTGGATATAGACTGTCCTTTGAGAGTATATATGGAGATTAAATAGCTCAAGAATAATGAATGACTTTATTCTTTGTTAGGTGCAAATTTATTGAATTAAGTTGTTGACTCATTGCTTGGACTCTTAAATTTATTGAGTTTGACCATTTGTAAGTTCAATCGAGGTAGGGGTTATTTTATTTTTAGTTAAGTATTATTATTTTTAATTCATTAATTAAATTCTTTTATTTGGCATAAAATGTTCATTTAATTTGGTACTATTGTTCTTCTACACATTTATCAACTGCATTATTTTATCATTGATAAAAATTGTGTGGTTTTAACTAGAAGTAATAGGACAGCTGAAGAGCCGTGTCCTTGGGCGCGAAACCCTAAACCTGATCAGGGTAATTATGGCGTGCGACTGCCTCATGTCGATGTTTTGGCCTATGGCCTAGTGTGCTCGGGGTCCGTGAGAGGCTCTATTTTCACGGATCATCTATTTAAATTGAAAACTGCATTTTTATTAAATTTCTGCATAATATTTTATAACTGCTAGAAATAAACTCTATCCCTATTGAGTTTAGTCGACTCACCCCAAACGACTATTTTTTTTTCAGGATCGAATCAAGATGACTAGTTATCAGTGAATCATCAAGAATTTTCTTTAAGTTTCATTTTAAATTTCTTTTGAGGTTAGAAACTTTTGAAATTGTAAGTCGTTTGGTATTTAGATATTTTGTTGGACGTATATCATCATATTATCTGGTGTCTCTTGTTGGACCTGTTATTTTGGACCCTAACTTTATGTTAGTTTATAAACTTTTCCGCTGCATATTCTTTTAAGTGAATGAGATCTAGGGTCGGATGATCTAGTCTTTTTCGGGCCGGGTCGTTCCCTGTTCTGTTGCGGGTCCCCTTTAGGGCATGACAACAATCGTTATGCCAAATGTCGGATCCTAATTTGACCCTCAAAGTCTCAAACATGATCCTCAACGCCGCTTTGCTGTCCTGAAACAAGAACTCATGATCCATCAGAACAGTTACAGTAAGTTTTAAGCTTTTGATACTTCCGTTGTAGATGCTCATTCTTGGAGAAGGCAACCAAGAGGTAGAGGAAGAAAGAACAGCTATCTTCCCTCTGTTGTTTCTCAGATTTGGAATGGCGAAGCGAGTTGTGTAGACTGATCCCCAGAAATTCGTTTCCTGAACAGAAAATATTTGAGTTTGATCAAAGAAATAGCCGAAATAGACAAGAGATTGAATGATTAGTCACCGTAATCTGTCTGAATTCAGTGATGTCTGCTGTTTCTTCAAGCAGAGCTACTGAACTGATTCCAGCATTGTTCACCAAATGGTCGACTTTAAATTGTACCATTTGTTCAAATTACTTGATTTAACAAAATATACAATCGATACTATTTTTTCTTAAAATAATCAAATAATAAAAGAAGAAGTCTAATTTTAGACGCTGAGTTTGCTCTTACATCTTCCGAAGTGATTCATCGCCTCGTCCACAAAACGCCAGAAGTTTTCGACCTTTGAAACGTCGGCGCGAACGGTGACAACATCGGGAGCGCCGCAGACCCGTGCTAGCTTGGCAACCTCTTGGAGTTGGGCTTCTCTCCGGGCTGTGAGGACCAAGCAGGCTCCTCTTTTGGCGTACTCATACGCCAAATGTTGAAAACGACCCAAAAGATGATTGTAACAAAATACAGACTTTTCTCAATTGTTACAGCCATTGTTTAATGGGTACGGTGCATTTCACCTCGCCGATGCCGGAAGAGGCTCCGGTGATCAGGACGACCTTTCTGTGGACGTTTCGCGGAAAACAAAGCTGAAGAAAGAAAGGAAATACTTGAAAACTTGAAAAGGTGGCAGGAAGAACAAGCGCGTGAAAAAGGTGACAGGCGGAGCTACAAGATTGAAGAACTTGTTTATGAGATCCATCACCAAAGCTGAAAAAAGCTTAGAAATTTAGATTAAAGAGGAGAAACAATTGAGAATCCGGAATCTCAGCAGGTAATTTGGCTTTTATATAAACAGTTTTTGCAGGAACTGCACCAGAAGTCTGAAGGAGGAGTTGGTGGCATGTAATGCATTTCACGAGGAGGACACGTAGTTTGGACGACCCAAGACGAGGTTAGGAATTATCTCTCGCCGCTTTGATTTTCACTTGTCTTTAAATCTTTACATGACATTTATTCTCGATCCACGGAGCTGATGCCGAGAGAGGAAGTGATCGATATGTCGTTCTGAGCATATATGTTCAAGGAGCGCTACGACTACTCGGGCATGAGGATCTAAAGGAAATTTAAGTTAATTCATATCCTATTTTGGGATATAATCATGCTTATAACATGATAAACAACAAGAGATGGTACCAATAAAAGTTTTTCGAAACAAAATTATAAATCCTTACTAGAGCTACGTGGCCAAGAAAGTGTGGGGGCTACAACTTGGATATGGACCAGATCTATATGTATATATATAAAAGATCGAGTTGTTTCATTAGTTTTTAGGTAAATTGTGGTACGTAGATTTTATTGTTGCTTTTTTTCAATATTACTGTTACATATTTTCGAATTCATGGGAAACACGTCACTAATTTAACAAGTACGACCCACCATATACTCATAGGAACAGTGGAGAAGTGAAAAGAAGGTCTCAGTGAAGCAATTTAGATTCAATCCTCCTGAGCTCATTAACCCTTGTAATATAATCATCCACCCTTTTGTTCAATTCTTCATCAGGCAAAGTGAACAGCTCAGTCTCACCATCCAAACCCTCCTCTCCCTTTACCACTTCTTCCTCATTTCTATCATCACAGAAACTCATACGTTGAGCGTCGTCAAAATATTTCTCTGATAGAGGAGACGGAGGCGAAAAAAGTTCTCTTTTCTCTCCTACAAGACGAAAGACTATGAGGTTTGCCACTATGAACACACACTTGGGGCTCAAAAGGTAGTCAAGGGAAGATGAGGATAGGGGAATCCAAAATGGACTGCACCAAAACAGGCTACAGATTAGGGCTGTTAGAAAATAATAGAAGAGGTTTTGAATAAGGTTTTGATGATTCTTCTTATAATGGCTGGTTCTGAAAGTAGCCATAGTTAAAACTACAGGCAACTTTTGCAGAAGATATGGCTAAGTAGAAGAAGAGGAAAGAGTTTTACTCTGACAGAGAACTTGCTCTTCGCAACCTCAGAGTTATATAGTGGTGATGGAGGGATTAATTATGCTAAGAAGATTGATCATATGCTAATTTTTCTCTCTTTTTTCAGTGGAATCAACTTTTTGAAGATCCATTATTGTTTCTTATTATTTTTGGACATTGTGGCATACCTTTTTTTGAAAAAAGGTCTTTTAGATTTCATGAAATACGCACTAACACGTTAACTAATTGTTAAGACAAATTGAAGAAAAATTTCCAAAACTCTTAAAACTATGGCGTTGTGAATAATTTAAGTTTAAGGTGTAAAATTTGATGAGGGTTTCCTTCTGTTAATGGAGACATTAGAGATGAAGGTTTCGAAATTAACTCTTGTCATATTCATAAAATACTCGCTAACCACCTTAATATTTAACGGTGTTAAAAAATATATAAATGATTACATTATATTTCAACTGATAAATTTAAATCAGGAGTTTGTTGGTGATTTAACAGGACGAGAGTAACACCTGTACAACTCTTAGAATTTGAAGCTTGGATGTCGAAGCATTTAATTACTTTATAAACTCGTTAAACTACCGCTTTAAGAATAATTTTTGAGCTCAAGATGTGAGATTTGCAGTGGGTTTTCCTTTGATTAACGGAGGCAATAAAGGAATAAGCTTTGTGAGAACAAAAACCTACTAAGTAAGGTGGAATTCCACTAAGAAAAGAGTTGCTTTTAGTCTTTGGAAAATCGAAATGCATTAGGAAGAGAGGTGGGTCTCTCATGGCTTTAATGAGTTGAGTTAGCTTTTCCTCTTTCATGTGTCTCTCTTCCAGTTTAGAGACGCCAGAAAAGATGAATGCAATGTCATTTCTAAATTATCTGATGCCGGGGAAAGTAGACAATTACTTAGTACACTAATTTTAAAAACTCTTAAAATCCGAAATGACAAAACCCGAACATTTTCCAAAATTTTCACGAGGTTAAAATCCAAATTATTCAACATTATTTTCTTATATTTAACCATGCGATAAACTTTTAAATTATCGATTTGACTCATTTACTCAAAATTTAACACACAACTGTGACCTTCATAATTAAAAAGTATGTGAGAAGAATGTGATGATTGGAGGCATAGTGATAATTTGGTTGGATTGAATTAATTTCATAAGTGAAGTGAGAATCATGAAGGGGTTTTTCTTGCGAGTGTAGATAGCAATTAGGGTTTTGCTGTTTTTCGGGTTGTCGTTTTTCGATTGGAGGAAGGTGAAGTATAGATTTGGTTTATAGTTTGGTGGTTTTGCTACTTGTGGCGCTTTAGCTGTAATTCTTTGATCTTGATTAATAAGAGAAGGTAGATAGTATTGGATCGGTGGATGTGTAAGATTAATTCCTAATCAGGTTAGATATTGTGTTTGATTTTTATTTATTTTTCATAGTCACCATTATAACAACAAAACGAATCAATTCATGGTAAGTTGACCGTATTTTAAAATTAATTTGAAGGCAACCAATTGTAAAGATCCATATGTGAATATTTATATCTAATAAATTTAGTGGTCAAGACTAATTGTGCCAATTTCTCTATTCAAACCAAACCATTGATGAAATAAATTGAATTAATTGGTTTGCCAAATAGTGTTTATTTAAGGTCAATTGTGGAAGTTAATTTTTCTTTTAAAAAACATATCAAATAAATACTTATTATAGTGACATCCTTCATGCATTAAAAAACAAAGATGTATTAATATCGCAATATTTACTCTATATTTTTATTTATTAGTTTTTATTTTATGACGTGATAAATATTAATTAATGTAGTAAATATAATAAATTATAAATAGTTAAAATATAATTATATCAATCAATATTTATTATATTAAAAAATAAAAATAGAACGTAAACATATTATTATTAAATTTAATTATATCAATCACCCATTAATTAAATTATAATATAAAATATAAATACTTAGAATAATAAATTATATAAATCTAATTACAAGCCTAGTAAGAATAGGAGATTAGACAAAAATTAAAATATAAAGTCAAAATTACTCTCTGATAAATCAAAACTAAATCAGAATTTTCGCTTACTCAAAACCAGAACAACTTTGTACTAACGTTTAAGCAAACTACACTGAAACCTACTTATGTATTTACAAAAAACTATGATATATAATCATTATCGTCTGTCTTAACATCTTTAAAATCCTCACTCCCATTAGTTACACAGATTTCTCGAACACGAAAACAGAGCTCTTTCACTTCACTTCATCTCCTTCAAGAAGCCTCCTGCTCTCCCTGGTTTCCATTTAAACCAGACACAAAACAGAGAAACTATCACTGATAATGATGAAAGATTGGTTGATATAATACATAACTGAGTACGCTCTTACTTTCTTTGGAGTGATGAAATCTACGAACTTCTTTCTAGGCTTGCCATTTGCAGCAGGGGACTTTCTATTTTCATCTGTGGGAGCATTCGGAGAGCTTCGTCCAAATCCACGGCTTCTTATTTGCTCTCTCACGAACCTGTCGTATATAAAAGCTGCGCCTCTGAACTGTGGCAGAACTAGCCATGCCACTACCACAAGCTTCAAACTGTACCACACTGGTATCCTGCAAATTCATTCAATTTCAGCAGAGGAAAAAGCTTCTCACTCTTCACTTTTTCTTTTTCTTTTTCCCCAACTTATTGCTCTGTTCTTACCACTCTAGAACTGGTTGGAGTAGGATCTCTACGAGTGTCAAAAATGAGTATATGATCCAATATGCAAGCCACTGCTCATCATCTAGCTTGGTTTCGCTTTCCATGGCTATCACTGATGCATATCTGTAAATATATAATCATAATCCAACCCATCTTTAATTTAAACAAACCCACCAATAAAAACACAGAGAGAGAGAGACTCACAAGGGGTACAGCAACATCAAAACTGGCCTGTAAAAATAGAAAGTTTTCTTAGATCAGAGACCGAAATTAGAAGGAAAAATACAACAAAAAACAAGAGAAAAATGGAAGTACCCGGCTACGGAGTGAAGTTGCGTAAGGAAAACCCAGAATTTTCCCATTATTTGAGAGTGAAGTTTGGTTTTGAATGTATTGGAAAAGAAGAAGACGAGTCAGAGATTAATAAGAGAACGATCAGTTTGAAGAGCTCTTCCAGGCTGAAGCATGAAATCCGACAGATGAAAACGAAGAATTTAATACAAAAGAAAAAAAACACTTGGCAGTATGTAAGACGGTTGTATGATTTGATCATCAAACGTGTCGAAAATCGATACAAACTTTAGGACTGACCAAAGTTGTTGGAAATAGCCGGCTACCTGTTCCAAGTACAAGACTGCCACGTGTACGATTTAGATCACAGAGAGTGGGACACGTGTCTAAGTGATACGGACACGTAGGCAGATTAGGGCAAAGTTTTTCTTTAAGCTTATTAATGAAAGCTATACCAAGTGTTGAGAGGAAGCCTAGATAAATTATCGGGGTTGGTCCATTACCACTGAATGTCTAATCTAATATAATAGGGGTTAGAAATTGAACTGAAGGAGATACTGGATTTAAGTAGAAAAATTATTTTGGGAAAAAATTATTTGTGATACTATTACTATAAAGATTAAAATACAATTGCGAGTTTTGTGACTATGACTTGCATGAATTTTTAAAGAAAACAAAATCTAAAATGAGATTCATAAAGCGATCTCACTTGTTCGCATCAATTATAATTCGTGTCACACCAAACTCTAACAATCTTTACCTTGACACGAATTTTATAAAAGATATATAAAACGTGAATTTGTCATCCCGACCTTAAAAGAATCCAGCACACTGAACTCTAACAATCAAATGATAACTGAAAAAAAAAAATATTAGAGTGTTTGACACTAAGATATACATGAAAAAATCCTTTAAAAACATCACGGGCAAAACATAATATCATCACTTAAAGGTTAAGATACAACTGTGAGTTTTACGTCTATAATTTTCATGAATTTATAGAGAAAATAAAATCATAAATGAGATTTACAATACATGTCCATGAGCATATACCAAGTAGAATTTAGGTCACATCAAAATCTAACAATAAATAAGATTAATTTCCTAAAAATATGTTGTGATCATGAAAAGAAAGTCACAATTTACCGTCTATGGATTGCATGCACTTCTCGTGACTATTAAACTGATTAAGTTTTTGGAAGTTGGGTCTTTCGGGTGCTCCTTGATGCTCAACCTTAGGGGTGGGCAGAACCGGACCGGAACCGGTGGACCGGACTGGACCGCCGGTTCGGTCCGGTACTTTGGGCGGGTATTTGTGCATTTCAACCGGTTCCGGTTCCCACATTCATGGAACCAGAACCGCGGTCCACGGTCCCGGTTCTGTTGCTCACAGGATCGGGAACCGCGGTACTACCGAGTACAATACAACCTAATTTTTTTTTTTTCATTTCAGCAGTTTTCATTTTCCCCGACTGGAGAGGCGACTGGCGAGGCGACTGGCGACTGCGACTGGCGACTGGCGACTTCGACTCCGGCGAGGCGCGAACCTCATCCTTCCAAATCGGAAGTTCCCGACTACCGTCTCCGGTCCCGATTCCAGTCTCTACTTCAAGTCTTCAAGTTCATGAGCCCTAGAATCGGAGTTGAGACTTGGAGTGGTGACTCTGCTTAGTGCTCTCTGTCGCGGCTTCAGCAATCATCCCTTCCAGTTCGCAGTTCCCTCCTCCCGTCTCTCTCTTGAATCTCTCGAAAGATTTCAGATTTAGTTCAGAGTAGTCCCGACTCCCGTCTCAGTGCACAGTGCTCTGTGTCTCGGTAAGTCTTCAATTTCGCCCTCTTTCCTGTTCAGTTTTGTATCACCTTTGCTGTATTTCACATAAGTCTTCAATTTGATATATGCTGTTATTTATCTCCAATAGGTATTTACTATTTTATTTTGACATTGGAGTCTGACTAGTGAAGAAAACAGAAAAGCAGAGACCACTGAATCCTGAAGGTATGAATTTCTCGCCGATGCCCTCTGTCCTTTTGAATTTTGTATTTTGTATTTGCTGCAATTTGAATTTACTGTGTAGGTCAGTAGTGTGTATGACTGTATGTTGATAAATTTAGCTTCATATATTACATTGGATTGTTAGATTGTGACGTTGATTGTTGAATGATGATTGCTGAAAATATGTTGTCGCATTATGGTAGGATGGATAGTGTTGGCGAAAATTCGCAGGCTCAATCGAAAAGAATTAAGTCTAATGTTTGGATTCACTACAAAAGGGTACCAAACACTGATTCAGCAAAGTGTAATTATTGTGGACAACTTTACGCTGCACACCCGACAAAAAATGGGACTTCTAGTTTACTAAAGCATATTAAAGTATGCAAAATGTGTCCATCGAATTTAGACACTAAGCAATCAACTTTGACATTTAGACCTCCTGCGAGCAAGATTTCTGATGATGTACCGATATTTACAGTAATGGTTGCGCGAGAAATGCTCGCAAAGATGATTATATTGGATGAATTACCAATTAAAGTGGTTGAAGGAATTGGTTTTAGAACTTTTTGTCTGTGTTTAAATTCTAAATTTATTATGCCATCTAGAAGAACAGTTGCACGAGATATTCGAAAGATTTTTCTGCAAGAAAAAACCAAGTTGAAGAACTATTTTTGTTCAACATCACAAAGGGTATGTTTGACCACCGACACATGGATATCAATTCAGAATTTGAATTACATGGTACTAACATGTTATTATATTGATGAAAATTGGATTGTGCACAAGAAGATATTGAACTTTTGTTTAATTCCGAACCACAAAGGTGAATCTATTGGTAAGTCAGTTGAAAAATGTCTACTTGATTGGGAGATTGAAAAAGTTACAACTGTAACTGTTGACAATGCGTCTTCCAACGACGTTGCTATTTCTCATCTAACGAAGACGGTTCGAAATTGAAAGGGGTTAATCTTAAATGGTGATCATATGCACGTGAGGTGTTTTGCACATGTTTTAAATTTGATTGTTTCAGATGGTCTGAAAGAACATAATGAGTCCATATCGAGGGTACGCAAAGTTGTCAAATATGTAAGGTCTTCTCCGGGAAGATTGCAACATTTCAAAGCTTGTGTTGATGCGGTTAAAATTACTTGCAAAAGTAATTTGTCGCTTGACGTTCCTACACGTTGGAACTCCACGTATTTGATGTTGACTAGCGCTGAGAAGTATGAAAAAGCCTTCGAAAAATTAACAGAGAATGATGGTTCTTTTTTGCATGAAATGGGAGGAGAAGGTCCACCCACAACTGAAGATTGGTCATGCATTCGTGAATACATGAAATTTTTAGAGACATTTCACTCTATGACAATTCATGTTTCTGCGTCTCTGCATATTACTGCAAATACGTACATAGGTGAAGTGTGTAATTTGAAGATTGCTATTCAGACACATGCTAATGGCGATAACATGACTCTAAGAAGAATGGCATTTGAGATGCAAAAGAAGTTTGACAAATATTGGGGTTCTTTTGATAAAATTAACATGTTTATATATGTTGCTGCCGTTCTTGATCCAAGCCACAAAACTAGATTTTTACGGCATTGTTTAACCATTTTATTTGACAGTGAAAGAGCAGCAGGATATTTAAAGTATGTAGAAGATGTAATTGAAAAATTGTATGTTGAATATAAAGGTGATACCAATGAAGATCAGACTCCAAGTAGCAGCAATATTCGACGAAAGTCTCCCAAGTCAACGAGTTCTTCAATGCCAATTCGTTCAAGTGCAGTGTACTCGATGTTTTATGGGTCTGGAAATTCTTTGGAGAGCAACGACGAAACTAATATGTCAGAGATTGATAAATATTTGTCTGAAAAATTGGAGAATTTTTCAGACAATTCTGACTTATTGTTTTGGTGGAAGATGAACTCCGTTAAATATCCAATTTTGAGTCAAATTTGCAAAAGATATATTGGTAATTCCAATTTCTACAGTAGCTTCTGAATCTGCTTTTAGTTGTGGTGGTCGAGTTCTTGATGCCTTTCGTAGTTCTTTATCTCCTCAAAGTGTTGAAGCTCTTATATGCTCTCAAAGTTGGTTAAAAACATTCAACCCTTTTAAAGTTCCTCAAATTATTGATGAAGATTCAGAAGATAGTACCATGACAACTGCAGATGAAGGTTCGAGTATTCAAATATTTAGTTGTTTTACATCTTTATCTCTAATTATTAACTAATGTTTTTTTTTTTTTTTGTTTTTTTTTTTTTTTGTTTTTTTTTTTTTGTTTTTTTTTTTTTTTTGTTTTTTTTTTTTTTTTGTTTTTTTTTTTTTTTTTTTTTTTGTTTTTTTTTTTTTTGTTTTTTTTTTTTTTTTTTGTTTTTTTTTTTTTTTTTTTTTTTTTTGTTTTTTTTTTTTTTTTTTGTTTTTTTTTTTTTTTTTTGTTTTTTTTTTTTTTGTTTTTTTTTTTTTTGTTTTTTTTTTTTTTTTTTTTGTTTTTTTTTTTTTTTTTTTTGTTTTTTTTTTTTTTTTTTTTGTTTTTTTTTTTTTTTTTGTTTTTTTTTTTTTTTTTTGTTTTTTTTTTTTTTGTTTTTTTTTTTTTTTTTTTGTTTTTTTTTTTTTTTTTTTTTTGTTTTTTTTTTTTTGTTTTTTTTTTTTTGTTTTTTTTTTTTTTGTTTTTTTTTTTTTTTTTTTTTTTTTTTGTTTTTTTTTTTTTTTTTTGTTTTTTTTTTTTTTGTTTTTTTTTTTTTTTTTGTTTTTTTTTTTTTTTTTTTTTTTTTTTTTTTTTTTTTTTTTTGTTTTTTTTTTTTTTTTTTGTTTTTTTTTTTTTTTTTGTTTTTTTTTTTTTTTTTTTTGTTTTTTTTTTTTTTTTTTTTTTTTGTTTTTTTTTTTTTTTTTTTTTTTTTTTTTTTTTTTTTGTTTTTTTTTTTTTTTTTGTTTTTTTTTTTTTGTTTTTTTTTTTTTGTTTTTTTTTTTTTTTTTTTTTGTTTTTTTTTTTTTTTTTTTTTTTTTTTTTTTTTTTTTTTTTCACAGATTTACTTTCGTTGAATTTTTGAAGAAGACTGACCAGTCATCAAAGACTTGATATGGACCTGGTGGTTGTTATGTACTTTTTAATTTACTGTTTAATTGGATTGTTGGATAGTTTGTTTTAATTGGATTGTTGGATAGTTTGTTTTAATTGGATTGTTGGATTTAGTGGATAACTTGAATTTAGTTGGATAGTTTGTTTTAATTGGATTGTTGGATTTAGTTGGATAGTTTTAGTTTTAATTGGATGTTGGATTAGTTGGATATTGATTTATTGGATAGTTTTTAATTTACTGTTTAATTGGATTGTTGGATAGTTGGATAACTTGAATTTAGTTGGATAGTTTGATTTAATTGGATAGTTTGATTTAATTGGATTGTTGGATTTAGTTGGATAGTTTGTTTTAATTGGATTGTTGGATTTAGTTGGATAGTTGAATTTAATTGGATAATTTTTAATTGAATTGTTGGATAGTTGGATAACTTGAATTTAGTTGAATAGTTTGATTTAATTGGATAGTTTGTTTTAATTGGATTGTTTGATTTAGTTGGATTTAATTGGATTTAGTTTGATTTAATTTAAGATGTAATTGGATTCTTGTACTGGAGGTGTTTAGCAGTGATTAGTATTTTTTTGTTTGTGTTTATTGTTTTAAGTTTATTCATGGCTGATTACATTTGTTATGTTTTTGTTTTTTCCAATTTCTTGTAAAAACCAAGTTAAAAAAAATGCAATTTAAAAAAATAAAAAAAAAAAATAAAATTAAAATATTATTCGGGAGGAACCGGTTCCGGTCCTTAGTATCAAAATACCGAAATTGCCGGTCCGGTGCGGTTCCAGTCGGGGACCGGACCGGACCGGACCGTGCCCACCCCTACTCAACCTACACTTCTAGAATTATCGGATAAATAGCCGATTTACTTGGAAGAGAAAATGAGAACCCTGATCCAAATAGAGTTGCAAGCTTGTTTAAAGGCGATTACGACACTCTAACTAAAATATAATAAGTCCTTAATTGCCACGTTATGTTTCTACTTTTACGTGTAAACCAACCATAGAAAGCCTCCCTTGCTTTTCTCTCATCCAACGTAGTGGTTGATCTGCTAATCCCCATCCTCTTCTCCCTCTCTCTGTGCCTCCTTTTTCTTCTCTGAAAATCAAAAAGAACAATAATGGCCAGAAGTGGCAACATGACCTGACAGGCCCTTGGTCTAGTAGGCCGAATATTCTAACCCTAAACATATCCTTCCATCGGAAAGAGAATGAGACGACCACATGAGAGAGAAACACACAAAAAACAGGGACGGAGTTGTTGCATAATCTAATAATCTTCGTAAAAAACCTTCCTAGGTAATCGAAATCCCTACTAGTTTCGTCGGTCTTTAATAAAATTTGAATTTTTAAATCGAAAATCTGAACTAGATTGGGAATCCTGAGGAACGCTAGATCAACGTCATTTGAGTGTCAATCTTCAAATAAATTGTGCGATCTAAAAGGTAAGACAACGTTTGTCTCGAATTTAAAAAATTTAGATAGTAGATTTGATTTTTAATGCTTACAATCGAAATTTATATGCACAACTCATGTATTATGCACGAAAATAGTTTATTATTAATCTGGTTTGGGTTCATTACCGTTAGATGTTTATAACTTGAAGGAAAAAAGGATTTCACAAAAGTCCTAAGCAAGGCCGATTGTTGGGGCAACATCGTGGAGCACCTGGCACCTAGGATGTCACAAAAGTTTCCAGTTCGGTTCGGTTCCCTTCTTAATTGAAACAGAACCAATCGGTCTTTGGAACCAAATGCAAACTGGACTGTTATTTTTGGTTTTGTTCTATCAGGTTTCGTTTATCAATTTTTTGGTTTAACCTCAATTTTGGGTCAATTTTGTTTAGTTTGAACTTGATTTGGGCTAATTTTGACCCGTTAAGTTCTATATTTTGTAATTTTTAATATAAAATTTTAAAAATATATATAATTTTTATAAACTCAGTTCGATTTTTTTTTTTTTATTATTGGTTTTTGAAAGAAGGAACCGAGACCAAAATGAAAATCTCAATTCGATTCGGCTTAGTTCCAAAATCGGTTTACCAAAATTAAAACTGAACTGCACCCAGATTTTTGGTCATGTTCAGTTGATTTTCAGTTTTAACTGAAGCGATTTCCACTCCTAACGGTCAAGAACACCAAGCCACAACTTTGGATCAGTTTTTTAATTTTTCATTTATGCGACATGTATTGAACCGTTACAGCGGGAAAAGGAACGTGCGGGTTGCTAACATGGATGTGTCAAAGCGTCAGGGTGATTGGCTCTAGGGCCCCCAAAGTTTGAGGCCTCGATGAAGGCCTCATTGGGTGCTGTAGCACCCTTGTTTGGTGACTGCGGTGTAGCCTTCATTTTAGGCCCGTTTAGGGAATTTATTTATTCTATGATGTTCGAGTTGTTTCGTATCCGTTTGTGTGACTCAACACTCATTATGATAGTCTTAGAGAAGTTTATTGAAACGATGATGGATATGGAGACATCACAAGTTGGATTGGTTTGTTTGGATTATTGTTTTAAGTTCTTTTAAGATAGACAATAAATACTTAGAAATTTTATTAATTATGTTTAGTCGAGCTTGTCATACTTTTAAAAATAGATAGTTATTACACTTCGATGACATGTTTCGATGACATGTCAGGTTATGAGCTCCATGCAAATCTCTCTATGTATTCATTTTATTATTTACATACATATTAGTCACGTGTACTAAGTTTGCTTGATGCACTGAAATGATTCTTATTTATTTTGCACATTTGATGAAGCTAAAATGTGTTTGCACTTACGAGAATATGCCGTGTTCTCGGGACAAAATCTATATGACAACGGTCATATGAAGTTCATTTACTCTTTCGTACACCTAGGGCACTCAAAGATTGTGCTGACGTTTTCTTCGCTGATAGTTTTATACTATTAAAATAGTGACATTAATTTAAATATAGTGAATTGCTTTATATTTAGCAATATTGACGTTTCGTTGCACCAAATTTCAGAATCTAGTTTTATTAAACACGTACAATTATTACTTTTGCAACATTGGATATAAATCCCAAACTCAGTTCACTCCAATTGATTATTTATTTTTATGGCCATACTCATACATATTGGACGGTGATTGACCATCGTAGGAGTGAGATGATCATCTTTACTTTAATTTTATTTATTATTAAGTGATTTTTCCTTGGTGAAAGACTTTTTTAGTACTTTTATTCTAGCTTTTATTTTATTTAAGATCATCTATTATTATTAGGGGTGAGCAAAAACCGGTCCGGTCCAGTTTTAAGGAAGATTGAAACCGAAATAATAAAATTCAGTTTTTAATTTTTAAGACCGGGACTGTTTTTATTTTTTAAGAACCGGACCCGAATTTCGGTTCCGGTTCTAATCCGGTTCCGGTTTTCCCACTTTTTCTTAAACAAAAAATGCACAATAAAATATACCAAAAAATTAGTTATATAACAATAATAGACCCTTATAACAAAGTTATTTTTAGAGTATCTACAGCCGTCAAAATTAATGTCCAAGATACAGAACTAACAATAGAGACTAAAAATAGAGATGAATGTGAAAGAAGACTTACAACATTTGTGTGAACAACTCCGGGCGAAACACACACTACATTAATGCCAGCTTCAGCGGGCAGTCTCTTATGGAGGACACTACTAAACATAACATGCAGGCCCAAAAGACACTGATTTCTTATGTTAGCAATGAAGCCATAAAAATAAATAACAAAAAGTTAGATACCGGGGCACAAAATCAGCTTTGGTTAACAAGAACTTCTTCGCTTACAACAACAACGAATAGATCTAAATCGTTTAAGTAACAAAATAAACATTTTCTTCATTAATTCAAACTGAAACTCAAAGAATGAACTTGGGGAAAAACTTTAGTATGTAACTATTTGTTTCTAGCTTGAGGTATGAAAACAACTACAATTATTTGTACCAATAGACAATGTAACTATTTTTAAGCATTTTTTAAACAAAAAATGCTTATTCTTTTTTTTGTTTTTAGACTTATACAATGTAAAATTCATTGGGGATAGCTTATGAGTTGGCTTAAGAAAGACGAAACCATCAAACCCAATATCAGAAACCAGAAAAAAATAAAACCATATCAGCAGAAATCCACGACATCAAATCCAGACAAGGGTCAATCGAGAATCGACAATCAGAAGCAAGAAAGAAAAAAGCAGTAATATTTAGGGAAAATGAGAAAAAAAAACCTATCGGAGAAGAGCATTCCAGCGCAGAAGCATCCGATACAAAAATCAGATTTTACAGATTGTCAAATCCGAGCAGAGACAGACAGACAGACAGTTGCTTGCTGCCGGCTGGGCTGGGCGACGGGCGACGGACGACGGGCGACTCTCTCCAGCGAGCGACGATTCTGAATCTGATTTCTGAAAATTGAAGTGAAGCGAGCCACAGCGCAGCGCACAGCCAGGTAGGTTTAGGTTTTACTTTTAATTCGGTTCGGTTTTTTCTGGGTTTGTCTCACTAAACCCGAAAACCGAACCGAATTATTCGGTTCACCTACAAAAAAACCGAATTTTGATTTTTTTAATTGTAAAACCACCCAGAACCGGGCCAAAGTTTCGGTTCCAATCCGCTTCTTCGATCCGGTCCGGTTCTTGCTCACCCCTAATTATTATATCATGGTGCTTACATTATTATACATAATTGTATTTCATTTTATTATGATGTCATTTTTTTATATTACTATTGAACTAATTTTTGCAGCCCAACGTCGTTCTTCTGTATTATTTGGTTCTTTAAATCTTCCACTCTAGCTATTTAATTTTAACACAGGTCGAATCGTTCTTTGTTTTCTTTGCAACCCACTTTTATGTCTTGACAAGCTGCTCTATAGTTTTGCAACTTTGCTTGGGAAATTACTGTTGTAAGATAAATATGTTGAAATTGAAAAAAGAGAAAACAAAGATCTATTGAAATTGATGAAAAGTAATACAACCTAAAACTATTATATAACTAGGGTTAATAAACAAGTAAAGTAAATTACTAAAAAGACCTTGAAGCTAATATATATAATCTAACATCCCCCCTTAAACTCACGATATTACAGCTAGAAACATTGAGAGTTTGTCAGATAAAAAACGAAAGCGCAAAGCAGAAGGAGCCTTGGTAAACATATCAGCTATCTGCAGCGAGGAAGGAACGAAAGGCAGCGTGATAGTGCCAAGTTGTAGATGATGACGAGTGAGATGACAATCAATCTCAATATGCTTCGTTCTCTCATGAAAAACTGAATTACGTGCAATGTGGATGGCACTCTGATTATCACAATGAAGAGCAGTTGGTTGACGAAGAACAATACCCATATCTCCAAGTAACCAATGTAGCCAAAGAATCTCACAAGTGGTGGTAGCCATGGCACGATACTCAACTTCTGTGGAAGACCTAGAGATAACATCTTGCTTCTTACTCTTCCAAGAGATAAGAGAATCTCCGAGAAAAATACAGAAGCCAGAAATCGACTTACATTCCGTAGGATCGCCTGCCCAATCAGCATCAGAGTATGTACGCAGCTCTAACGAGGAAGAAGAGGAGAATAAGAGACTCTGAAACTGAGTTCCCCGAAGATATCGGAGAATGCGAAGAACAGCAACCCAATGAATTGTAGTCAGTGCAGTGACAAATTGACTAACCACGTGCACATCATATGCAATATCAGAACGAGTCACAGTAAGGTAAACTAAGCTTCCCACAACCGTATGGTAGAGACCAGGATCTGGCAAAGGAGAACCATCTGATTGAGAGTACCGAGCATTAGTCTCAAACGGAGCATCTGTTGTCAGTGAGACGTGCACGCTCAAATAGATCAGCTATATACTTTGACTGAGACAATAGATAACCTTTTGGCGAAGTTGCAACTTCAATGTCTAGAAAGTAGCGCAGCAAACCTAAATCTTTCATAGCAAAGCAACGGGCTAAGTCATATTTCAAAGTTTCAATTCCATCATAATCATCACCAGTAATTATCATGTCATCCACATATAAAAACAAAAGTATACGACCTGCACTCGTACACTTGACAAATAAAGCCGAATCATGATTACTAGGACGAAAACCAAACGAGGTAATCACCGTAGAGAACTTTTCAAACCAAGCACGTGGTGCTTGTTTGAGTCCATAGAGAGCTTTGTGAAGTCTACAAACTTCACCAGGTCGGTGAACAATTCAAGGAGGAGGCACCATATATACTTCTTCTTTAAGATCACCATTTAAGAATGCATTCTTGACATCCATCTGATATATTTTCCATCGACGAACAGAGGCAACAGCAATCATCATTCGAACGGTGGTCAATTTAGCAACAGGGGCAAAAGTTTCCTCATAATCTATACCATACTCTTGAGAATGCATTCTTGACATCCATCTGATATATTTTCCATATATACTTCTTCTTTAAGATCACCATTTAAGAATGCACTCTTGACATCCATCTAATATATTTTCCATCGACGAACAGAGGCAACAACAATTATCATTCGAACGGTGGTCAATTTAGCAACAGGGGCAAAAGTTTCTTCATAATCCATACCATACTCTTGAGAGTAACCTTTAGCAACAATACGAGCTTTGTATCGTTCGATAGAACCATCAGATTTCATTTTGATCTTAAAAACCCAACGAGATCCAATAGCGCGTTTCCCAGGTGGCAGCGGTACCATATCCCAAGTATGAGTCTGATGTAGAGCAGTTAATTCCTTAGCCATAGCATTCTCCCAAAGAGGGTTACCAACAGCTTCTTTATAGGATAAAGGCTAAGATAGATGATAAATAGATTTAACAAAATAAGAAAAAGAACTGGAGTAACAAGAATAAGCAAAATCAGATAGTTTAGTTGACTTACGAGGACGAGTAGACTGACGAATAGGATTGTTCGCAATCTCTCGAGATGATGGAGCAGTCGTAGGAGGGGGAGGGGGAGGAGTCGTATATGTCCTAGGGATCAAGTTGTCAGATTCAGTGGAGCTGGTAGGAGTAGAAATAGCGGTGCGGGAGGCTTCGTCATTGTCGGTACTGGAGGGATCAATGCGTATAAGATCTACATGAGTGATATTATGCTGGGCAGAGGGTATGGAGAAGAAAGGAATTGTTGACTTATAGATTGTTTAAGTCATAATTTGTTTTTGATTATGTATTTGTATAAATAATGTACAATTTGATTATGTGTATTTAAAGAAAATTATGAATATGAGTTTATATGGAAATACCCTTGAAAAGGGTATTTTAGTTGTCTAATAAATCGGTTTGAGTATACAGAGCAGAACAGAAAAACAGGCCTGTAAAACGCGTGCTTCTACCGATGACTATACATCAAAAAATGGAAGCCTCTGCCGATTGCTAAGCAGAAGAAGACGCCGTTTAGAAGTTATCATCTGCCGATAGCGTCTTTGATGACATATGCCGATGACGTGTCAAGTCAGTACATGCTTTCTCTGCCGATAGCTGTTTCTGAAGACAGATGCCGATGATGTGTCAAAGTACTTATTTGTTCCATCTGCCGATGATATGTGAACACATATGCCGATGATGTTTGAAGCTACTCCTGCCGATTGACTAAACGACAAAAGGAGATAATAACCAAAGCATGCACATGCCGGTGAAATTTAAGGATGCGTCTGCCGATGGAATTCAACGCCTACACCTGCCGATAGCTTTTAAGCTTGCTCATGCCGATCACTAGACGACAAGTTTCATGAGTTCATCTGCCGATGGTTTTTAAAGAGACTTATGCCGATGGCGCTTTTAAAGAAACATCTGCCGATGGCTTTGAAGATAGAATGTGCCGATGAAGTTTTACGAATTGCTTCTGCCGATCGAAGTTGAAGATGCTTCTGCCGATGGAATTCAAGGATATATCTGCCTATGGCATTTCAAGCAGCATTCACCGATGATGTGTCTCCGCTCATTAGTTGCATCTGCCGGTGAACTTCCGCCAGAATTCAAATTAGCCGCGAAGCTACAGTGAAGTCGTTTTCAGCCATAACTCCAGAACATTAATGGCGACGACGATTTACAACTACAAACGGCAACGACTACCTGAACTTGTACGGATGCTTCCCAACGATAACAAAGTTTCTATTATTGGTTTAGAAGCATTGAAGTCAAGCAGAAAATGGACAGAGTATAAAAGCCGAGCTTAGAGCACAAAGGAACAACTTTTGCGATTTGAATTCCTGAGCCCTAACTTGCGAAAATATTCATACTCTGTAAATCGTACTACTCTCCTCTTACATTCGAACTTGAGATTCAGATCCTGTGAGAGAGTAGTTTTTGTGCAAAACTTTACAAACTCTAAATTTGTTTAAGGCAGTGGATTGACGCCCGTAAAGTTCAATCCTGTATTGTGTAAAAGGCTTTGGATCGACGCCCGAAAGCTCGATCAGGATTTCTCGTTGAGGAGAAGTAAGGAATCTTCAAGGAGGAGCCTTGGAGCGTGGACGTAGGCAGTTTGGCCGAACCACGTAAAAATACTGGTGTCGAATTTCTATCTCTCTCTCTTTACATTATCTGATCACTTGTGATAAATCTATAAGTTCAATCTAGGAGAGAGATTAAGTTGACTAGTAATTAAAATTTAAAAAAGGTCTAATTCACCCCCCTCTTAGACAATACCGATCCTACAGGAATATGCTCAAGAAACACAATATGACAAGAGACATACAACTTTTGGCTGACTGGATCAAAACAACGATATCCCTTTTGACCAATACCATAACCAAGAAAGACACATAAAGCAGATCGAGAGGACAATTTATCACGTTCAATGTGTGGTCGGAGAACAAAACAAGTACAACCAAAAACACGTAAGGAGGAATAGTCAGGAGCACGACCATATAATTTTTGAAATGGAGACAAACCTGAATTGTGAGAAGTTGGTATCCTATTGATAACGTAAGTGGCAGTAAGGACTGCTTCTCCCCAAAAGACACTAGTAACATCCGCAGACAATAAAAAAGAGCGGGTTGTCTCAACAAGATGTCTATGTTTTCTCTCTACAACCCCATTTTGTTGAGATGTTTCTCGACACGAGGTTTGATGAATAGTACCTTCAGAAGCAAGTAGACGAGAAAAAACATTGGAAGTGTACTCAGCCCCCAGATCACAACGAAAACACTTGATAACAGCCGAATGCTGAGTTTTGACAAGAGCTTTAAAATCATTGAAAATAGTAAGATAATCCGATCTGCGTTTCATAAGATAAATCCAAGTATAACAAGTGCAATCATCAATAAAAGATACATAATATCGTGAGCCTCATTTGTAGGAATAGGAGAAGGCCTCCACACATCAGAATGAACAAGATCAAAAGGATTACTAGAAAAAGATAGACTTTTATTAGAGGTAACGCAGAGAATTTTTCCTAATTTGCAACCACTATAATCAGAAATATCATGACTTTTTAAAGTTTCTAATGCTCCAGATGAAGCTAAGAATTGTAATCGGGACGCTGAAACATGACCTAAATGAGTATGCCATAGGTAAAAATCAAAAGACAAACGACTCAAACAAAATGATGACAAATCAACACTAGAATAAGCAACATCAGGTAGTTGGAGTTGATCCAAGACATAAAGACCCACTTTCCTACGGCCTGTCTCAATCACCTTATGAGATTGCGGGTCCTGCACACAACAATTGGATAAAGAAAAAAATATTAAATAGCCAGATTCACATAATTGACTAACAGAAACAAGATTGATGGTAAGATTAGGAATATAATAGACATCAGGAAGTGACAAACAAGATGTATTAACAGAACCTACACCTACTAATGGCATTGGAGTACTATCAGCAGTCACAACAGATAAAGACGTATTATGAGACAAAGAGACAAAAGATAACAAGTCTGGTGACATATGATGAGAGGCTCCAGAATCTAAGATCCACAATGAGGAAGATATACCTGATGTACCAGAAGATGACAAACCTATAGGAGAAGAAGCTAACATAGCATGAGGCTGAGAGGAGAGAAATTGTTGAAACTGCTCAAGTAACGATGAATCCAAGGACGGAGTGGTCACTGTGTTGCTGGACTGAAGAGAATTATCTTTACGACTAGCCATGATTACAAACCAAATCGTTCTCCCAAAAAAAAAACAAAGATCAAATTCCCAAAACAAAACTCAAATTGCAGTCCCGTTTTTCACTAACTGGACAGCCTTACAAAATAGAAAAACGATCTGCACCAGTTGAGAATGTACCTCGATATGGTGTAAACTAGCTGTCAAATTTTCAAGACGATCCAACGGTTGTAACTCGAGAAATCGCAATTCTCGTCTCGCTGCTCTTGAAAAATCCAAAAATCCGAAAATTCGAAAATCCCAAACCCCAAATTGCAGTCTCATTTTTCCCTAACTGAACAGCCTTGGAAAACATAAAAGACAATCTACACCAGTTCAGAATGTACCTCTATGTGGTGTAAACTAGCTGTCAAATTTTCAAGACGATCCAACGGCTGAAACGTGAGTAATCGTAATTCTCATCTCGCTGCTCTTGAAAAATCCAAAAATCCGAAAATCCCAAACCCCAAATTGCAGTCTCGTTTTTCCCTAACCGAACAGACTTGAAAAACACAAAAGACGATCTTCACCGTTCAGAATGTACCTCTATATGTTGTAAACCAACTAGCAAATTTTCAAGACTATCCAACGACTGAAACAGTGAGTAATCGCAATTCTCGTCTCGCTGCTCCTGAAAATTCCGAAAATCCCATTTTGCCTCTTCTCTCTTCTTTTCCTTTTCAAATATGAGAAATGCAATTCGATCTACGATAACTATGGTCTGGATTAGTAGTCTCTCAAAACATCAAACAAATTTATAGGGTGGCTCTGATACCATGTTGAAATTGACAAAAAAAGAGAAGACAAAATCTATTGAAATTGATGAAAAGTAGTACAACCTAAAAGTGTTATATAACTAAGGTTAATAAACAAGTAAAGTAAATTACTAAAAAGACCTTGAAGCTAATACATATAATCTAACAAAATACACCATTGAATTTCTGTCACTATTGTTTCACTAACTATTCTTGCATCATCTTCTCTTCCATTACTTTGTAATCTTTTTAAAAGTTTTATTTTGTAAGGAAAACTAACCTAGAAGTTTTCCTTTATTTTCATTATAATTAGAGGAAAACTATGCATTTTTGACATGATAATAAGTTGATAAGGAAGAAAAACTAGGCCAACCTCCTAGAACATTACAAATCTCAACTACCCAATATTATTGATAATATATCGCTATAATGAAAAAAATGTGTCTTCTGTCACTTATGTATGTTCATTTTTTTTTTCTTTCTTTTTTGTAGTGAAACGATAATTAATGCTATTATGATATTCCATTGCCCATTGACGATAATTGATTGCATGTATATCATTATGTTTAATCTAATTGTAGTCCATTGTTTTGGGCCCGATGGTGATCTTTTTGGCATTGGTGTCTGGATGGGAGAAGAATCGTGGTTTCTTTTTGGGGGCTTGAGGTGGGGGTTTCGTGAGAGGAAGAACACCAGAAAGAAAGTGGGAGAGGGTGAGTTCTGGAGACAAAATAGGGTTTTGTCTCTGAGAGAAAACCAGAGTGATTGAGAGGGGTAGTATTCGGGATTTGAGAGGCGAAAACCAGAGAGCTCCTGCAATGGTTGGGTTACAGAGAAAACCAAAAAGCATCGAGTGCTCAGTGTGGGTTTTGGAGACGGCAAGGAAAAGGTGAGAACAGTGGGGTTTTCTTCGTGAAACTAAGCTGGTGGGTTATATCCTGAACAATGCTTGGATTTGGAATAACCTCTAGTCTTAGTAGTCTAGCCCTTGAAATATTTTTCTTTAGCAAGTATGTGCCAATAAATAACACCGTGATAAAAATAGATTTAAAACATAAAGGTACTACCACGTCTCACCAATAAAAATACTGGAGAGAAATGAATAAACTAAAGATTTAATGTTGATCTCAATTCCATACTGGTCACTCCAAATCTTGGACTTGAAAAGAGTGAGTCATTTAGAGTAACTAAACTCAATAAAGATTTCATGTACTATATTCAGTGTTTAAAAATATGAATGTGCATGTAATAATAATAAAACTTATTGGAAATCGAGTTCCAAAAATCATTATTAGGGCTAAGGTAAAACAATATACTATACTGAGGTAAGTAATAAAATAATGATATTACTGCATCAATATTAAAATATCAATGAAAAAGAAGCAATTTACATACTTCCAACATCGTTGCCATAGGCATATATAGAGGGCGAAAATGATTTTTAGATAATAACGATTTAAAATAATAACCATTATTGGTTTTAGGAATTTTCACCTAAAGAAACAGCATGATCAATTGTTCCCATACAATAGATGAGTAATGTGAAAACACCTTCTTGCACAACAAAAAACGATCCACGTTCAAATCAAACAAAGTAATTATACCCAACTAAATGTGAACAATAACAATAAATTCATGCACAAAATAAAAATAAACGTGTCTATAAAACATATTAAATAATAAAAACCAACATGATGTAAGACAATACATGTTATAGTGAGTCTTATATATAACTAAAACTATAGGTTTTGAAAATTATACAATGTACGACTAAACATAATAACAAATACATCTACCTTGATCAAAGTATACTACAACATTTGTCAAATCATGTGTCCCAAAAAACCAATCAATCCAACTCATAAATCCTTGTACCTATCATTGTGCCATCGTCGATAGGACTTGACACTCTAAAAATATATGTTAGAACTCATAATCAGGATAGAAACTCACTTGAGGACTCATCAACCAATTCACCATAAATACACCTCACGTCGCGACACCAAATTGATCTTGACACTGCGGCTTTTAACTTTGGATGTCGAGGCACCAAAAATCTTATCATCCACACAAGTCTTGTGTTGGCACCTCAGAGTCATGTCCTTTAACACCTCGACGCTACATGTTTCACGAATTTGTGCATTCTGAAAATTTGACATAATGTCGTAGCAATATGTTCTACAACGTCGCAACTTTCTTCATGAATTCTAAAATACCTCGACGCCACACCGCCCTATGCATTATTGATCGAGCTTTCTTTAAAAACCCAATTTTCTAAACACCTATCAATTTTGAACCAAAACCAGCAAATTTATGTCTTCTAGTGCAAAAGTTCTGCAACTTTAACGATAAATCTTACATTTTTATAGTCAGATTTTAGAGAAAAAGAGAGAGAGGAGTAACCAATTTCGTAAAGGAGAATGTATTCTATTGTAGTGATGCATTTACACAAGCATGTATAAATAGCTCTCATTCTTTTGTGGTGCCACCTGTTAACTATTTGTAAAATAAATTCTAACAAACATATAAAAATAACATATTGTAACATCCCCCCTCAAGCTTTACGTGAGGAGGGCGTGAAACTTGGATCGTAAACTTTGAAAACGACTAACAAGGAGCACCTTAGAAAAGCAATCTGCAATCTAAACATCAGATGGAGTAAACACAACTGAAAGACAATTTTGTTGAACCTTATCATGAACAAAGTGCAGATCAATTTCAATATGTTTAGTCTTCAAGTGTAAAACAAGATTCTTTGCTATATAAGAGGCACTAATATTTTGCTGTTAGAATAGTTGGAGGTCGATGTTGGGGAATTTGTAGTTCACTTAGCATCAACTTAATCCATGCTAATTCTGCCGCTCCATTAGCAACAATTCCATATTCAGACTCCGTGCTCTACCTGGACACTATTTTCTATTTTGTTGACCACCAAGAAATTAGATTGTCACCAAAATATATACAGTAGGTATCGATGCTTTTCCTCTCGTTAGAGCAAGATGCCCAGTCAGCATCTGTGAAGCAGGTGAGGGAGAAATTAATGTGTCTGCTGAAAAACAAAGAATGATGATGGTCCTTTCAATTAAAGTAAGATGTGTTTTACAGCTTGTCAATGGAGATCTATCAAAGATTGCATGAACTGACAAACACGATTGACGATAAAAGCAATATGTAAATGCAAAGATTTTGCATGACATTGATTTTTTGGCAATATTTATGGAAATAATATTTTTTTCCTAATGATAATTTATTTCTTGGTGATCAAGAAATACTGCATTCTGATTATTGGATGGCGTCATATTAACAATCATGAAGATTCTGTGGAAGAGAAAAATAAGAAAACAAGAATAGTAGGAAAGTTATTGAAAAGCTAAAGGCACTTGTTTTTTTGGAAAACTTTATTTTGTAAGCCGATTTGATGGAGATTTGGTGAAATCTGTTGGGCTTCAAGATAACATAAATCGTGAGATACTTACCTAAATTATCACTTTCCTAAAGTGTCACACGGTGTGTCACACAACCGAATTTGATAAGATTTGTTTTCCTTAATTCTTGCGACGTTCTATCTAATTTCGTAACTGACTGAATCGAAGATATGGAAGCTACAATGATATTTAAAGCTTTTGTTTCTGTGAAAGTGGTTGACGACGGAGTTTTGATTTTTGCGTGAAAAGGTTTATTCGTTCTTTGTGCCGTCGCTGTTATTTCACTCCCAACAGTTTCTACGTTTGGGTTTGTGATTGTTTTACACACTCTTCTTATGTTGTGGATTGCATCGATTTATTGAGTGTGTTGTGTATTGCGTCCGAAGACAACATTCTGGTGTCCCAGGAGGTGTCCCAGGAGGCAATATTTCTTTGTTCTTCATTGAAGCTCAATCTCGGGAGGAGGCTGCATCTGAACTCGGTAGGAGTTCTGTTTTTAGACAAGGGGAGATTGTCACTTTGATCGTGGACGAGGGGATCTTGCCATAACACGGGTTCTAGGAGGAATCAACGACAAGGGGATCTTGTTGTTATCTAGATCTCGGGAGAGGTCAATCTTAAGTCGAGAGGATCTCGCAAAAGCAGTTTCCTTGGGGAAGTTAGCTAGAGGCGGTGACAAAGATAAGAGGGAGTCTTTATTTGTATAAGTCCGATTGTCTTGTAACTTTGTGAACTCAAAGAAATGTTTTTATATCTGGGCGTGGCCCCGCAAACGTAGGCTGGTTGTCGAACTGCGTTAACAACTTTCTGTCTCATTTATTTCTGCATATTTATATTGTTCGTCATTGCATTCATTATTGGTGTCACACGTAACACCCTGTGTGACACCGCATAACTAATCGTAATCTTTTAATTGGTATCAGAGATGGTCGCTTCTGTTTCTTAAGCGGGATCAGCGGGATAAGATTATAGTTCGTGTGCGATGGACTCTATGAAAGAAGGAGATTCTACAATGCGTCAGCCATTGTTGGATGGAAGTAATTATGCTTATTGAAAAGCAAGGATGAGGGCATTCATTAAAACTATTGACGAGAATGCATGGAGATCTATTTTAACAGGTTGGAATCACCCTATGAACACCGATGTAGAAGGTATTATATCTCCAAAACCCAAAGAAAATTGGAACGTAAATGAAGATGCTTTGGCACTTAGCAATTCAAAGGCTCTAAATGCTATTTTTAATGGTGTGGATCCAATTCAGTTCAGACTCATCTCCACATGCGAATCTATAAAAAGGGCATGGGAAATTCTTCAAACCACCTATGAAGGAACATCTATGATAAAGTTGTCCAAAATGCAAATGTTAACCACTCGATTTGAGAATCTAAGGATGCAGGAAGATGAGACTATTGGCGAGTTCAACGCCAAATTATGTGACATAGCTAATGAAGCGTTTGCTGTTGGTGAGATGTTTTTCGAAGAAAAACTTGTAAGAAAAACCTGAAGGTCTTTGCCACAACGGTTTACCTATAAAGTCACTGTCATATAAGAAGGCAAAGATGTCTCTAAAATGAAGCTAAAAGAGTTGATGGGATCTCTTAAAACTTTCGGGATGAATCTTGGAGGAGATAGAAGGCAAAGGGAGTTGTTTTTAAAACAGAGGTACATAATTACAACGAGCATGATGAAGATGACTTAGAGGAGTCTCTAGCCCTGCTATCAAAGAATTTCAGCAGAGTTATGAAGAGATTTGGAAGAAATACTCTCGGTGTCAAACAGGGTGTCACAAACTTTAAAAATGGTTCTTCAAGCAACAAGAAGCACAGAGAAGAAACTTATGTATCTGATCAACCATTTAAGAACAAAGGCATTCAGTGCAGAGAGTGTGAAGGTTTCGGGCATATACAAGCAGAATGTGCTAATACCTAAAAGAAAAAGAAGAATTCTCTAATGCAACCTGGAGTGAGGATGAGTCAGAGAAGGAAGACGAATTTCAAAGTAATCATGTGGCGCTTGTTGGAAAGGAAGAACGAGAAGAAAACGGTGGTGTTATACCTAGTGTGACAGACAGTTTTTCCAATAGTAGTGATGAAGACGAAGAACCAGTCTCTGAAGAAGATCTTATTGGAGAATACAAATTTCTGCATGAGAAATGGACCGAGCTTGTTAAAGTAAATCAGCTTCTACACATACATATTAGAAATTTGAAAGATGAGAAGAATAATCTTCAAAATGTTATTGATGATTTGGAGATCAAGCTGGAAACAAGTCAGGATGAAGTTAAGATCTAACCAATGAGATAAGTCTCATGAAGAAGAATGTCAAAATGCTAAATTCGGGTTCTTCTAAACTAGATGATATTCTCAACGTCAGCAAATCTGGTGGAAATCGATCTAGATTTGGTTTAAAGGTGAAAGCTCTGTTGCACAGATTGTTGCAGTAAAAGAAAATCACTCTGTGATGAAATTCGTAAGGGCAAGCTCGGTGTCACAGCCGGTGTCAGCAAAGAGATTTGATTACAAAGGAAAGCAAGTTGCAAACAGAATGCCAAGAACTGACAGAAAATCAAATTCTTATAACTTCTATCATGTTGCAAGCAGAAAAAGTAATATATATGGTTCTGTGTGTCATTATTGCCAACGTCGTGGTCATATTCGCCCTAAATATTTTACTTCTCTTGCTGACTTAAGATTGAGTACTGTTAGAAATGCTTTTTCTTACAGATTCTCTTATAAAAAATGGGTGATAAAATCAAGTTTGAGGTGTAATGTTACACATCTTTCACTAAAGGCAATCGGAACTAATGCATGGTATTTTGATAGCGGATGTTCTAGACATATGACAGGTGAGGAGAGGTATTTGACAGATATTATACCCGAATCTGTGAGAAAAGTGACTTTCGGCAACGGTGTCTCAACGGATGTCATTGGGAGGGGAACGTTAAATGTTCCTGGTTTACCAAAGTTGAGTAATGTGTTATTGGTAAATGGTATGAAATTTAATCTAATAAATATTAGCCAGCTTTGTGATCAAGAATTGAATGTGCAATTCACAAGAGAAAAATGTGTGGTGACCGATCAAAACAACAAGTGTGTTATCGAAGGAGCTAGATCATCCGACAATTGCTATCTTATTTCTTCATTGTCTACTTGCCTCCGGTCGAGTATGGAAGACACCATTCTATGGCATAGAAAGTTGGGACATGTTAATTTAAGAATGCTTGAAAAGCTTATTTCGAAAGGTGCTGTCTGGGGAATTCCGGTATTAAAATTTGATGAAGACAAATTATGTGGACCATGTCAAATCGGAAAGCAAACCAAGGTGTCACACCCGATGTCACAGTCATCCTCAACTACTCGGGTACTTGAATTACTTCACATGGATCTAATGGGGCCAATGTCGGTTGAAAGTATTGGAGGAAAACGGTATATCTTCGTTACTGTTAATGATTTCTCACGTTACACATGGGTGAAATTTCTTAGAGAAAAGTCCGACACTTTTAGAGCCTTCAAGTCAATGTGTACTCGTCTCCAATGTGAAAAAGATTGTGTTATCTTGAAGATTATTCATATCCGCAGTGACCATGGAAGAGAGTTTGAAAATTCTGATTTCTCGGAGTTTTGTAAACACCTAGGGATTGCTCACGAATTCTCGGCACCTAAGACTCCTCAACAAAATGAAGTCGTTGAAAGAAAGAACCGTACATTGACTGAAATGACTCGAGTAATGCTACATGAAAGGGATATACCTCAAAAGTTCTGGGCTGAAGCTATGAGCACTGCTTGTTATACCATAAATCGGGTGTATCTCCGAGGCAAAACTTCTATGACACCCTATGAGATATGGAAAGGTAAAACTCCAAATCTTCATTATTTTCACCCGTCTGGCAGCATCTGCTTTGTGTTGAATGACAGGGAACACAGGGGGAAACTAGATCCTAAGAG